>JANAVB010033017.1:30852603-31130713 GCA_029216955.1 Iris pallida
ATAATTATTTTAAGGCTATAAATGACATTAAAAATTAATTAACACTAATGAAATAAAATTTGAAAAACAGGGGCTTACATTTGCACTTGAAACATTTGCCTTTCGACTTTTTCACCGCGCCTGAGGTCCCATGCCCTTCTTTGCTGAGTTGCCTGTTTCTGAATGTTATTTCTTTCTTACCGCTTTTTGGCTTAGAAGTAGAAGCATTTTCAGAAACAAAAAACATGACTACTCCGCCTAAAGAGAGATTCAGCATCCTGTAGCTCTTTGGCAAGTTCTGCCAAACTATACAACCTTTTGTCATGTTATAATTAAGACAAAATTGTCAAAAATTAGGCAGAGTCCGAGAATGATATCGACCTGGGATTCTCCATCGATTCAGCTCAAGGATCTCCATCTCATTCAGATGACCCATCATCTGAGAATATAATCCCTTACTGGTGTACCCTCAGCCATTTTTGTATTCATCAAACATTTCATAGCAAACTGCCTAGTGCTCTACTCTGATGTCCGAAGGTTCCTGAGGTTATACATCATGTCTAGAAGTGGCCATGGCATGATGCTGAGTTGCAGTAAATTTTACATAGGCCAGAATGTAATACCGTGCCATCTCATCTGCCTTTTTCCACTTCTTATAAGCTCTTTGACCTCTTCATCAGAGTTAGCATCAGGCTTAGGTGGGCATTCCTCAACAAGTACATATTTGTACTCCTCAGCAGTCAGAACAAGTCTAAATTACGTTTCCAGTCATATAATTAGGTCCAGTAGTTTATTTTTTTTAAGAATCACCATAAGTGGACTGAAAGAACCCTTTTTTTTTGAAATCCGAGAATCACATAAATAAAATTATGTAGGGCAAAAAAAACTTTTTGAATTAACTAAATATTGATTCCCTCAAAATAATAATAAGAAATTCACCAACACCTTGAACACCATGAATTTAGCTGCCATGATAGTTTGGACGTATACAAATTCAACTTTGTTCAAGTAGATTTTTCTTATTAATTTTACTATCATGTCAACATAACTTTATGACAAATAGAATAATATGCTGGTCTTGCTCTGGTCATACAAATAATAGCAGAGACTCCGAGGGGAGGATACCATTATTGTATCTAAGTGTATACCATTGCTTAATACTAAGTCCATTACCTTGTAATGAGTTCCTTCAGATGGAGGAGGGAACACATACCAGGTAACTTTCTACAATTATTCCTAAGGAAGTTTGTACTGATGATCCATAATTACTCATCTGATATGGAGGAAAGCACTAAAGCCAACACGCAAGTATAATTACATCACCTACAAACCAGTAATGGAGACCATAGGATTTATACTAAATAAATATCCTCTCCCACTTAGTTATTTAACAACGAGGGTTTTTCTACTAGTTTATATTATGTCCATGTTGTCCATTATTAATGTAGGCTTGGTTTTTCAAAAAAACAACCCACAATAATAAACATGCATAATCAGAAAAAGCAAAATGACAAAAATAAGAGAAATATTCAACTATTATGGTCATCTTTGCTGCTCCGTCCTCAACTATCCGAATCCAAAATCTACCGCTGCGCAGATCTATTCGGGGTTCGACCTGCCCGGTCAGGTCGCGGGTTCGGAGCAGCACCCCATTTTTTAAAAAATAAAGATTTGGCTGTCGATTCCTTCATCAAAAATCATCTGTATGCCTCTGGACTGCTTAAAACTAGCATATCGTCCGGTGTTAGAAACAGCCAACTGCCATCACGATTGATCAAAAATAATTAAAATTACATCAATCCTATGCCTCCCGAAGGAGTTCACATATAATCTAGATTGAAAAATTAAAATAATAAGCACGATCAACCCTCATGATTTTAATTACATCTACAGCAACAACAACATCCACGACATATCCGTGGTTTAACAACAACCAAAAACATGCATTGGACCATAATAGTTGGATCTAAGATGCCTGTAAAATCGAGTTAGAATAGATCTACATCTAACGACTATTACAGCACAGGTTTTATTGGACAACATGAGTATCAATCAATACGTAGATCCAACCTGGCTTTGATACCAATAGATGAAACTGGGGATTCCAAGGACCCTTCCTTTGGTGTGTATTGATCGATAAAAAGTTGATAGAAAGTTAAAAGATCTAATACGTGTTCTAATCCTTCTAGACGGAAACTAGGTTCACGAATTATACCTGCGGCGGAAAGGAGACAAGTAATTCCTGGCAATCTCGAGCGGACGACCCCAAGATCTTCTGTACGTATTCCTTCCTCGAGTTGGACGTCGTGTGGGCGATGATCTCCCAATTTCTTCTCTTTGGCAGCCCTCTCTTTCTCTTACGTGAATCACGAATTTAAAAAAGTTTCAGATTCTGATCAGTAATCTGGCAGCCAGAGAATAGAGGATAATATAGGCTACGGCAGGGACCATGAGGAGAAATTAGGGTTAGGCCTCCTAACGGATCTGAATATCCGTATTCAGCCCGAACACACAATCCAGGCCAATTAACAATAGCTCGGTCCACTAATGAGCTATTGTTGCACTACCTCCCTAATCCTAAATTATGTTTTGGGCTCCTTTTATATACTTTGGCTTCCTATGTTAAGATATCGTATGTCCGTCGATCAAATTAAGTTACTGACAAGTATATGATTCGACATCTTTTATCCTTAAGTAGTACCGCTCAACTTTATTTGTCATGTCGGATATAATCCATCTGCAGTGTCACGCCCGATTCTGTAGAATCGATAGTCATCCCCGGGCGTGATGCCGTACGAACCTAAGTCGCGATCGCACAAGGCGTAGTCATAGGTCATCCGAAACACAACATCAATTAGAGTACGCAGAGAAATTGATTGACATATTTGAAATAGAAGTAGACTTTTTCATTGATAATAAACTTATTTATATTGACTTCATTACATTTATTGCCGCGCGGGCTACAACATGACTCGACTTACAAACGAACGCCGATGAGATAGTCGTTCCATACTTGCATCCCTTTTTACAAGCAAAATATAACACTTTCTACCTGCTATTGAGGGGAGTCGAGTCGTCATCTTCTTTGGACTGAGTGCGGGGTCTTCTTCAAAAGGAATCCAGAAACACAAGCCTTCACACGCGGATGAGGCTTCAAAAGAGTTCACGTCGCCTTGAGTTTCAAGTGGCACGCCCTTCGTGGTTCGGGGTACCTGCGTGGAGAGCAAGGATCAGTACATTACACTTTGTACTGGTGCGTGGCTATTTAAGTTCTAAGCTCTCATTTGGTTGAAGAGTTTATAGACTTTAGTTCATGAATGTTTCTAACCATCCTAATGAATTTCGACACGCATAAGACAAGCATAATATGAAAACACGTTGAGACTTACCACGGCGGGTCGTGCCACGCCTTATGAGACTTACCATGTTCTTCCCTGTCAATTGTTATCATTTTTCATACCAAGTGCATTACGTGTGATTGGTCCACTGAACCACAAGCCATCCTGGACTTATAGCTTGTTAGTCGGGGCCCTTTCAACGCAAGTAGCGAGCCCCGCTGAAAGTCTCCGTCTAACCCGTGTTATCATCCAGCACAGCTATACCGTGTTTTCTCCTAGGCCGAGTCGGTCCCGTGGCCCCGGGTTGTCGCTCGAGGAAACTTTCTAGTAGCTCCCCTTCCCGAAAATTTTGAAATATTTTTATTTTATTTATTTTACTTAAATGGTGATTTTAGATTTTATAAATAATTATTTAATTAATTATTACGGTAGATGATTTTAGCCATGGTTGAGAGTTGGAGTACAAGGTGACTAGGAATCATGGCACGGATAGTCCAGTGGCGTGCTTTGACTAGTGTTTAGTCATGGTAGGGGAAGGCCGAGCCATAGTGATGTCCTAACTAGAAAAACCAGGCCAAGTTGTGACTTGACCATTATAAATAGTTAATTATTTATTATTAATATTATTTGATGATGAGTGACCCGGTTGTACCAAACTAGTCCAGATTGGGTCCAAGTCAAAGCCAAGCCCATGTAGTAGGATATTGAGACCAAAGACGTCTATGTTGACTACATATTGTAATTATTATTTCTGATTGTTAATAGGCATTCCGTATATAAAGGATTTATATCCATAAATATAATTTACTGCTATTGAATTAATATTCTATTTTAGAAATAGGTCAACACCTTCCTAATTACTCTCATGCATGTTGGGATACTTAGATTACATATTCTGTCTGTACACTTATTATAGATTTTCCTTATTGGTTATCTTTATTATTGTTATTTATATTGTTATTAGATTTATAATAAAAATATATTATTTAATATTCTAGATTATTTGTGAAATAAATATTATATGCTCTATATTGAATTTGAGATATATAAATATATATGTATATATATATATATATATATATTTTTTATATAAATATATATGTATATATATATATATATATATATATATATATATATATATATATATATATATATATATATATATATATATATATATATATATATATATATATATATATATATATGTGTGATATGTATGTATATATATATATATATATATATATATATATATATATATATATATATATATATATATATATATATATATATATGTGTGTGTGTGTGTGTGTGTGTGTGTGTGTATTTATAAAAAAAAATGTGTATTTATATATATGTATATGTGTATTTATATATATATATAAATATATATTATATATATATATTGTATATGCGGGTATATATGTATGTATACATATACATACGTATTTATGTGTATATGTGTTTGCGTATATAAATAGATATATATAAATGGGTGTGTGTATATATACATATATATATATATATATATATATATATATATATATATATATATATATATATATATATATGTATTAGCTTATAGTATTAATAAAGTTTGAAAACCGATAAACCCCTCCCCCCCAAAAAAAACATCCCAGGCCATAACAGACCGAACCCAGCCCGATAGCTGACCCCCGCGCGCGAGTATATCCGAGCACTAACCAGCGAGAGAAAGGGATCATACAACAAAAACCCTTACCCATCGCTCCACCTGATAGCGCGCCACCCTTCGCCAGACCCTAGGCGGCCACCAGGCGCCGCGCGCGCGCGTCAGCGCCACCGTGGGCCACTGGCCGGCCGACCATGCCGAGCACGGTATGGAAACAGCATCAGCCGCAACACCCACGAGGCGCAACTTCGCGAGGACGTTGCTCCACCCACACGCGATCGTTTTGTGTCACGTCTTCTCCGGTACATTCCCAATATATAAGGCTCTAAACTCCTTCAAATAGATTGTAGGTTACCTCCCTAGGTGGTTAAATAAATCAACACAAAGTCGATCAAAAATCTGTTCCGAACAGAACAAGATAACAGTCCAAACACCCAACTTGACGTCGAATTTCCCACCAATCTATTCTTCGAATCAGGAAACTTTCTCAACAGAAGTTAAACCCAACATATAGGGCTAGAGGACCCTTTTTACAGAAATCAATTTTGATCACTGTGCGTCGAGAAATCGGTTTCTCAATATTGAGAAAAACCTATTTTAAAAACTAAAAAATTCATCCACACGACGTGCGTGCCGCCAATATGGGTGACGTGGTCGCGAACCGAAAGCATCAAAAGTTGCGTATCGAGTTCATGGTCGTGCGGGCTTTGACGGAATTCAAATTGGTCGTGTGTGCACGCCGAATTTGATGCGTATCCGTCAAAATTTCCCGTATCGACCTCTGTGCAAATTTCCCAAATATTTTGTGCTCGCTCGCCAGATCGAGACAAAACTTATGCCAGCAGGACCGTATCATTTTTCTGGTCCTGTATGCCAAGTTTGGTCCAATTCTGAGATAGTTGAATCGTACGTCGTTTTGCGGGCCCCACGGTCCCACACAACGGGCAATTTTGTGCACGGCCCGCCGGAATCCAACTCTGGACATACGGTTGAGTTCGTATCAGAAAACTGGTTCTATAGACATATAGTTTGACGAATTTAGATATCGTTGACTCTGGCACGCTTTTCGGTGCAAAGCGGGTCCAACGGCGGACACCGTTTTGGTCCGAAATTATCGTTTTGCCCCTGTGTCCAGAATTGGACTTAAGGACAGGCAATCCTAGCTATTTTGACTATTCTGAGAACATTGGTAATATTTATTTCAGCTTCTGGGGACTGTTGTACGGGTTTTGACTATTGTGGCACATTGAGTAGTTCAGATTGTCGGTTACACCAGCAGAGGACCACAGGCGAGTACAGTTTATTGTCTGCATTTCGATATTGATCTTTACTATATTTTATTGGTTAGCCATTGTTTATGTGATTTTTATGCTCTATTATAAATTGTTGAGTCGGGAATGAGAAGTACCAAGGATGTGTGATCTGACCGTAGACAGTGTTTATTTTCTGCAAGTAGACATCGTAGACAGTGTTTATTTTCTGCAAGTAGACATCGTAGACAGTATTTATTTTCTGCAAGTAGACATCGTAGACAGTGTTTATTTTCTGCAAGTAGACATCGTAGACAGTGTTTATTTTCTGCAAGTAGACATCGTAGACAGTACTTATTTTCTGCAAGTAGACATCGTAGACAGTGCTTATTTTCATGCAAGTAGACATCGTAGACCATGCGGTGTAGTGCCCCAGACCGATCACATATCAAAGGTACTTCTAACAGTTGGGGAAAGTATTTTGTTTATTTATTTGTTACTGATTTTTCGTATTTACTGTTTATTTTCAAAACTCATGATTGATGTCTAACCTTTGTTTATAGTCATTTTCTTTATTTGAAATTACATTCAGTGAATTGTGCTCGTTCCATTCCTGACTGGAAACCAACATTTTTAGGTTAGCCGTGGATTCACTTAGCTTGGGGAGTGACGGGAATACTTGCAGACAAAAGCCTAGAGACTAGCTAGATAGTTGAGTTGTAGTTATTCATTTATTTGTACAAGTTTATATTTTTCTACAAATGTAAAACTTATGATCATTGTAAGTTAAATTAATTATATGAATGAGCATTATTTGTGATTTGATCTTCATGGCCGTGACAATGTTCTACCGTCGACACTGCGGCGTAGGCTGGCTTGGACACATCTCGTATCCGTTTTAAAAAAAGGGTGCGGGTCGTGACAAGTTTTTGTGGTGGCCCATGCAGGTCTGTTTTCGCAAATCATGCGAACTCGTGATGGTACTTAAGTTAGTCGTACTATTGCGAGCATGCGACTAAGAAATGCTCATTCACGAGTTAGAAATTAATTTAATTTAAGAGAGTGACTAGGACTAGGAGTCCCTTATACAAATTTACCGATGGGTAGTCTAGGCCATGCAATATAGATGAGGGTTATGGATTTTGATAGTTTGTCATATCTCCATAAATACACTATTTTCTCTTGATATGATGATATGATCCAATGTGGATAGGTTATTCACTTGATGAGACAGGGCTTCATAGAAGTGATAATCTAACCTAGATGAATTATTTAATTCCTTCTCTTTGCCTCTTAGATATCATCCTCATATCTTAGTCAAATTGCCTATTTAGTTTCTATTTTTGCCCTAAGAGTTATTATTTTTATGATATCCATAGATGAACCTCGAGTTAGTCTCGATTCAAGTTTTTTCTCAAAGGCTTGAGTACACATGGAATACTTGGAACTTTTGTATTCCTTTTGCTTCAGTTATTTCCTCCATGTTCGATCTTTCATTCGAAGGGTGGTGACTGATAGGACAAATACCTACGCTCTATTTCATAGTCAACATGTTTAAATCTCTAGGAGCTCATGAATTCTTACAGATATAGTTAAAGGAATGTTAGTTAACTCATAATGGCAGGACAGCAGCGCATTGTCGCCATTTAATTAAATTTTGGAGACTATGGATACACTGCAGCCAGCCGCGCACTGGCGAGACACAACCCCTAGAGGTGAAATTAGTTTAAGAAAATATAGGTGATGGGATATTGCCAAAACTATGGCTAGTGGTCCTCAATTGATCGTAGATACCCTTGAGCCAATATTGGATAGAGTTAAGAAGTGTTCGATTTTGTATCATGTTGAGTTACGAAACCAAGGGTTTACCACAGCCAGAGTATACGGGCGAGGCGTAATCCGCGATGAAATGACTTCAAACATGATTACAAGTTTGGAATACCATAGAGGATAGGACAACGCCCTGTATGTTCTATAAGATCCGAAGCCAATAGTAGTGGAAGTTCTGTGAGATTGGGTAGCGTATCTCTTGACCTAGCATTCCGTGGTCCTTGTGATCTATTGACGAGGTAATTGACTGACACTAATAGGTTTACCTAGAATATAGAATTTAGAATGTCCATAACCCATTAGTCGACCAAGTCCTTGTGGATAAGAAGATAGTAGGAAGACCGTATAAGCAAGAACACCGGGTAAGGTTTGATTCTCACAAAACTCGAACTACTTGTGCCTTCTTTCAAAAATCTCGCATAATTGTATTCGACTATCTTAACAAATGCTGCTGTTACAGCTTAGTTTTGCAAGCTCACTCTGTTCTCGAGCTTGATTTGAGGCATATGTTTAGTGGGGATGCCTGCTAACTTATTGCCTAATCAGAATCAGTGTATTATGGTCTGATCAACCATGATACATTTGGTTCGCTCTTTCGTTTAATTACACTATGTGGATGGAGATATATAGGTATCTAGGATCTCATCCGCGACTGCTTTGACAATTCCTTTTGAATTATACGTTCGCTTTTGGATCACGTGATTGTATTCAGTAACATCTTTTTTGAACTCTTTATTGTTTTTGTCTTTCACTGATTTGGAAAGACAGAAGGTCGTAATTGGTAGAGAGATACCGAGTATCCCCATGGCTATGGTAGTTGTATACACAAGGGTAGTTATCGTCAGCCAGCCATGTGATTGAGTTACTCGTTCTCCTCTCGACCTGTAATGACAATTGTTCGTATCACATATCTCGGTATACGTGTACGTACTTAGACCCGTATTGCATGTTTCCTTGGTTGGTTCGACCCAACTTGACTTCGTTCGGCTTGGTTTGCATGGTTCGGTTTTATGTGAACCACTCCCACCTACCACTACTTTCATTAAATATCCCACCTACCACCATCCTCTTCATTAAATATCCTACTAACATTTCTCTCTCTTCATTACTTCTTTTCTCTACCATTACTTCTTCAACCACTAGAGAGAGATAGAGAGAGTGGGAGAGCTTAGGCAAGTGCACCTTGCTTCATGGAGAAAGTCCATTTTTATTGTTTCATTATTTTTTTCATGTGTTTCTAACCCACTTTAGTACTTGGCATTTTTTATTTCCATGGTTAAATTTTTGTAGATCTAGCTTTGTGGTATTTTCGATTTCCAGAATTTTGGATATATCAAACTTGTATATTTGCTAGTTGAGGATCCCATGATTGCAGAAAATTTCGTTTGGTCCAAATTTGACCTATGGAAATTTTGTTGAGCCGCATGGGCATTTTAGCACTCAGCCGCATGGCTTATATAGAATCGTATTAATTAATCTCTTATACACTTGCAGTTGCTTGCAAGTGTTAATTGTAGCCGCATGGGAGCATACTTGGCCACCTGGGCATTAAATGCATGCACGTGGGAGCTAAGCTTAGCATTTAATGCTTGCACCCATAGCCTTGCATGCATCAGCACCCAAGTAAGCCGCAGATGCATGCAATATTTTTCACGCAACATTCTAACGTGCATTTAATGCATACAATATTTTAATACATTTTTTCAAATACATACACTAAAGCGTTCAGCCGCATGGAGGAGCAAAGTGAGCCGCATGCTTATTCAATGCATTATAATAATACATTATATCATTAGCACAGCCGCATAGCTTTGCTTTAATGCATTTGCTTTAAATGCAATTGCTTAAATGCCCTTTTTCCCAAGCACAGCCGCATGCATTCTCTACAAACCAATGCAATCAAATGCATATAATAATGCATTTTTCCCCAAGCAAGCCGCATAGGCTTCTGATAGTTTAATGCTTATTTGCAATTAAGACCCTACTTTATTATTTAATGCTTATTTGCATTTAAGACCTTACTTTATTATTTAATGCTTATTTGCATTTAAGACCTTACTTTATTATTTAATGCTTATTTGCATTTAAGACCTTACATTTATTACTTAATGCTTTATGTGATTAAGGCTTTAATAATTGTATTTAATGCTTTAGGCCCGTTTCCTTGGCACCAGCCGCATGGCCAAGTGACTGCGGGCCGCATGGAAATTTCCTGAGCCGTATGAGTCCCCCCCTCAGTCCTTGCCCCTTTTTAAATATTTAATTACTAAATGTGTACTTGTGCTAAATTAATTATTCTCGGACACGATGGTGACCCGTTGTGGTGCACTTTCGACATGACATGATAGTGGCCCGATGCGGCGCACTCCTGACAGTGAACATGACATGACAAGATTGAATGGCCTGGACACCGTGGGTGATTGTGTTTGTACAATTAAACCGGTAATATTTGCATCATGTCTAGGACATGGATCCCTGAGTACCACGGTCAGGGGTACCCACTGTAAATAGCTAAGACTAATAACTAGAATAATTCAGTAGTCATGAGAGATTTCCCCAGCTACAGGCGATCCCGTTATCCCGGCCACCATTGTGGGACTTGCAGCCTGCCGACGAGTAGGGCACAAGTCCAAACTCACTGATAAATGGAAAGAACGATGCACTGCTTAAATAAACCCAAGTCGCCTGGATAACCTGGATTAGCTGCAGGGCTTGTGGCTGGAGGAACATCTCACTGCATGTTGTGACAAATCTAATTAGCTAATGTAGAAAGCCGTAGTCACTGATTGGCCGGGAGCGATTGTGTCACGCCCCGCTCCCGTAGGAGCGATCGTCCTCGCTAAGGCGTGATGCCGCACGAGCCTAGATTGCGCTCGTGCAAGGCGGGTTCCATAACGGCCGATTACAGCGGCTGCGACGGGGTCGTCGCACACAAGTCCCGTGCAGAGACATTGAATATATTGCAGCGGAATTCAAAGAAGAACACATGGACACAAGTAACTCAAAAGAAACTCTTTATTGATATTGAATTCAAGGATTACATTGTGGGCGCAAGGCCAATTACAAGTCTCTCAAGTCTCACTTTTCTCTCATTTTACAAGTCACTCTGCTCTCTCTCATCTCTCGATACAATACTTGATTCCAGCGGAAGCTTTGGAAGGCGATGTCCATACATTACGTCCTGTATAAGTCTTCAGATCACGCGACCGCACGCTTCGACTCGCCAAGGAACTCCGCGCCTCGACGCATCCAAGCGAGCTCCGCGCCACGAGCTTCTACCTGTGCCTGCACATGAAACACTGTGTGGGTGTCAGTACCACTGTACTGGTGGAGTGAGCTTCTCACCCACCCATACAAAACCTACACGTTTCATTTACTTTGTGCAACATAAACCCTTTTACGATTGTCTTTCTATTCTTGCCTTAGGATCAGTTTTAGGACCGGCGCCTTAGCGCAACTTGTATATCAGAACCATCCCGTGCTTGCAATGTCAACGTTAACTCATACTTTGTTGCTAGACCACTTCTCGTTCCGACAATGTTAACCTATCAAGTCGTGTTTGCCTTACGGCCATAATCAGAGACGCAACTACACGAAGGACTCCGTTTCCTTGCCTCTAGACCTTTCTCGTGCTTGCGTTATTGACATACTGACTTATACTTATCTTTGTGCCAAACTCTGGGACGTAACGACTCGGTCGTGCCACAACTCGATTCGTGCTTCAATACCTCCGAGGCAGTGCCTCCTTGCTTAGTCTCGCATACACTTGTGTTTTGACAACGCGGCCGTGCCTCATATTTCGGGGCCGTGCCCAGTAACTCAACGTAACTTCACACAACTTGCCCTACGGCCCTTTTTGACTTAACTCGCAATAGCTCAAGCCTAACTCATGCAACTCTATGCCATCAACTTATCACTCGACGCCACATCTAGTGCCGAAGCACGCCGCCTTCTCGCTGTAGCCAAATCTTAGGCCCAGACATTGTGTTCACTAATTTCATACACTTTTAACTCAGCTCAATCCAAAGGCACGCACGCGGATTGCCGCCCGTGCCGACACATCTATATGAAAGGTCACTGGCATTAACTAGCCATCTTGGACATAGCCTGGCATTCGGGACCCTTGCACCGCAGGTGGCGATCCCCGATGCAAGTCCCCGACATACCAATTGCCTATTACCCAGCTCAGCTATAACTTATTTCTTCCTAGGCCGAAACGGTCCCATGGCCCAGGGTGTCCGCTCGAAGAAACCATCCCTTGTCGACAAGTTGTCCATGACCACGCGCCTACGCTAACTTCTAGACTTAACGTAATGCATGGTCTCATCATCATCATTTAGCTACTTTGCTTTACCTTTTTACATACTTCCTTTGCAGAGCCCAAACCAGGGTTGCCTCGGCGACTGAACCGCAGTCCCGATATAATTTCTTCTCGGCGACTAACCATCGCTTAGACTTAACATTCTTTTTGGACTCGGGGATCGGCTATCGCATAGCCTACCCGCTTTACTTGAACATATCGTGTTTCTTTATGGATCGACCGACCGTGGATAAGTTTCCACTGAACCAACCGTGGCTCGTGCCTTAGACCAACACATGTTCTACGCAACGCTATCGCCCAAGTCATACTTCATATGATGGGCCTTGGAATCGTGGGACTATTTAACTTGACAACCGCAGAATGAGCGGGACAGCACGTAGAATAACTTAGGTCGACCGGCATAACTTTGCCAAACTCACTCAAGCCTACAACTTAACCCAAGGGACGAGCAAAGGCTACGCCAAGCCTTGCGGGACAGGACCGTGCATGCTTTAGCAAGCATTTGTGCGGGCGACGCCTATGACTTAGGCTAACTCTCAACTTTTGCACCGAAGACCAACTTTCCTTCTCCCAAGCCACGGGACGAAGGACCGAGTGTCATTTTCAAAGCACGCCGTGCACCAACTCTAAGCCGACTGTGGGACGTTTTCCATGTTCTAACTCATTTGACCCGTCGGGATTATTCCCTTAGCTATGTGGATGCGTAGCTTTTATTATCAAGCCTAACTTGTGCAAGTTGAAAACACGATTTATTATGTGAAGACAAAGATGAGGAGAGTTCACCGAAACTACCCCACCTGAGCGATGTCTCCGAGCAAGCCGTTGCAAGGCTAAGGCCGAATGCCGTCGGCGTTTCGATTCCTCCGATTGACTTTGCGGGACGGGGCACTACATCATACACCACTCAGAACAAGTCTCGTCCTCGAGACTTTCCTGAGGGCAAGTCATCCTACCATTTTTATGGCCAAGACTTAATCGTACACATTTCGCCTACGCGTTCCTTCGATTCCGAGCCACGCTCGCACTATTATCAATCTTTACTTCAACACGATTTCAAGATCTCGACACACTCCCACATTTCAAGCCTTGCTTGAACTCGCCGCATCACTTGGCTGGATCGTGCACGCATTTCAAGCGTCCCTAAAATACATGCATTCAGCCAAGCCGTATGATAGAAAATTTGTCATTCTCACTCGAGTCGCATCGTGCACATACCCAGGCGTCCCTGAAATATATGCATGTCAGCCGAATCTCGTGAGCAGGGTTTCCTACATTCGTAATTCACATTATCCATCCATGCCAATCCTCAAGATCAATCCTTCGACTGATAACTCATGAAACATGGCGTCTCGCCTAACCGCTAGGCCATCTCTTTTCGAGGCTAAGTCAATGTCAGGATTGGAATCATAGTTCCCCAACAATAATGCCAACACTGACCCCTATCCTAGGGTCAAACCAGAGTTGATCATATGGGGTCTTCTACCCAAGCTCGCATCACTCAAATTTCTAAACATCGAGCACGATCACCTATTCGCATCAATGCGTTCATTGCGCAGAATTTCAAATTCTTTCAATCACCAATTCTAACCAATTCATATATTCGATCACGAGGTCGTCTCGCTCGTCAATACGTTGCACCCCAATCTCACGCGAGTCCGACTATCTACGGCGGTTCGTGAATCACCACGCAACGCACCCGCAGAATAATCATTCTCATCGAGGCGTAACTCTTGTTTGAGTTTAGACTAACTCCTTTTCGGTACACGGATTGGACCTACTCAATCCTCAAGTTCAATCGACAAGCACACCAATTCAATCTCGAGTCTAACTTCGTGTCAAGCCACAAGTCAAAGCACAATCTGTCGCACCGTACAAGTTCGACCACTCCCGCTGTATGAATCACCATACCAGCGCTCACGCAGAGTGATCGCCCTAATCGGTGTGACGCATGTGCGAGGCTGGAGTAGCGCTCGCATAAGACAAGAACATCAACATTGTGGTTGTCGACGAAGCAAATCCAAACATTCCAGTTTTCATCCAAGCCAAGTTCGATAGTTCGATCGTCATTCGTTCAACTTAGAAAGTCCTCGAGCCAAGTCTATCCTTTCCTCGACACATTTTTAATATTTCAAGTATAGCATCCAACGGAACAATGACATTTGCACGACCGTCATTCGTCGAGTCAGAGTGCCCCCGAGTTATCGCATATCGATCTTTGATACGCCTCAATACCATCGACGATATGCGTAACCTGACGATCTTCCTTTGCAACCAATTTCGAGTCGTGCGACTGATGTTATTGTCCGAGTTGGATATTCCACAATTTTCTCAATACTCAAGATCAAGTTCAGCCGCTTTTCCTCAAGCTCGTTTCCAAATCGTTATTCAAACTCAAGTCACATTTCATTCGCATCAATCCGATATCGCACGCGCGATCCTCTAAGTTTCCTCGATCAAGACCATTCATTTTCATCCATCATTCCGAAATGTTTTCTAACTCACGTTGCACATTCACAAGTTGTCCGAACGAGATGCTCGTTCGGGACATTCGAAGTCACGCCCAACTAAGCGTGACGCGTTCTAAGGCTTTGCGCGATCGCATCGCCTCGCCGACATACTCGTAATCCTCAATATTCACTCGAACAATTTCCAAGACGAACCATACACCACTCGGATTCGAGCCACTCGACTAGTAGTCGACACTCATTCTTATTCTTCTCCGAACCTATCACATACACCACTCGGGTTCAAGCCATCCTATTTAGTCCTCAATCACGTTCGCGTCACTCGCTAAGACATCCTTCAGATTCGTCCGGCGAATCGCTAGCATAGTCGCTCGCGTCATATCGACGCACTAAGTCGTTCGCACTATTTCCTCAAAATCCAAATCAATCTTCCGTGTACGCCTAAGCGTTAGTCTGATAGCGTTCCTATCGATAGACACTCTAAGTGCATCTCCGTTCCCGACCGAACGATACTTGATATCGCTCGCAACTCGTTTGCACCAAGGGTCAAGGTGCGCGACGCGAAACACAACTTAGCCAAAAGGCCGTGTGCATAGCCATCCTGTGTGGACATATTTCGAGTTTGCATGCTCGATTGCTAGGGTCGATATTGGACTAATTAGGCATGCGCGTGACTTGCTAACATTGGCACCCACTTTCTATCGAGTCAACTTTTGCAACATTCGGCACAAAGGCCCTATCGACGTATTTGGCAACAGCCTACCGATGCGTTATATTGAACGCTTGTACGAGCTTTCGAAAATATTTAGACTTATTGTATGGACATGCCGAGGAACATTTGAGAGAGAGCGCACCAATGATAACAACTTGCGGAAGCAACAGAGTTTTGTGAAAACATCAAAGTTAAAGAATTCAATCGACGGTCCAAGGACGTAAAGCCGTGCTTTGATACCACTATGTCACGCCCCGCTCCCGTAGGAGCGATCGTCCTCGCTAAGGTGTGATGCCGCACGAGCCTAGATTGCGCTCGTGCAAGGCGGGTTCCATAACGGCCGATTACAGCGGCTGCGACGGGGTCGTCGCACACAAGTCCCGTGCAGAGACATTGAATATATTGCAGCGGAATTCAAAGAAGAACACATGGACACAAGTAACTCAAAAGAAACTCTTTATTGATATTGAATTCAAGGATTACATTGTGGGCGCAAGGCCAATTACAAGTCTCTCAAGTCTCACTTTTCTCTCATTTTATAAGTCACTCTGCTCTCTCTCATCTCTCGATACAATACTTGATTCCAGCGGAAGCTTTGGAAGGCGATGTCCATACATTACGTCCTGTATAAGTCTTCAGATCACGCGACCGCACGCTTCGACTCGCCAAGGAACTCCGCGCCTCGACGCATCCAAGCGAGCTCCGCGCCACGAGCTTCTACCTGTGCCTACACATGAAACACTGTGTGGGTGTCAGTACCACTGTACTGGTGGAGTGAGCTTCTCACCCACCCATACAAAACCTACACGTTTCATTTACTTTGTGCAACATAAACCCTTTTACGATTGTCTTTCTATTCTTGCCTTAGGATCAGTTTTAGGACCGGCGCCTTAGCGCAACTTGTATATCAGAACCATCCCGTGCTTGCAATGTCAACGTTAACTCATACTTTGTTGCTAGACCACTTCTCGTTCCGACAATGTTAACCTATCAAGTCGTGTTTGCCTTACGGCCATAATCAGAGACGCAACTACACGAAGGACTCCGTTTCCTTGCCTCTAGACCTTTCTCGTGCTTGCGTTATTGACATACTGACTTATACTTATCTTTGTGCCAAACTCTGGGACGTAACGACTCGGTCGTGCCACAACTCGATTTGTGCTTCAATACCTCCGAGGCAGTGCCTCCTTGCTTAGTCTCGCATACACTTGTGTTTTGACAACGCGGCCGTGCCTCATATTTCGGGGCCGTGCCCAGTAACTCAACGTAACTTCACACAACTTGCCCTACGGCCCTTTTTGACTTAACTCGCAATAGCTCAAGCCTAACTCATGCAACTCTATGCCATCAACTTATCACTCGACGCCACATCTAGTGCCGAAGCACGCCGCCTTCTCGCTGTAGCCAAATCTTAGGCCCAGACATTGTGTTCACTAATTTCATACACTTTTAACTCAGCTCAATCCAAAGGCACGCACGCGGATTGCCGCCCGTGCCGACACATCTATATGAAAGGTCACTGGCATTAACTAGCCATCTTGGACATAGCCTGGCATTCGGGACCCTTGCACCGCAGGTGGCGATCCCCGATGCAAGTCCCCGACATACCAATTGCCTATTACCCAGCTCAGCTATAACTTGTTTCTTCCTAGGCCGAAACGGTCCCATGGCCCAGGGTGTCCGCTCGAAGAAACCATCCCTTGTCGACAAGTTGTCCATGACCACGCGCCTACGCTAACTTCTAGACTTAACGTAATGCATGGTCTCATCATCATCATTTAGCTACTTTGCTTTACCTTTTTACATACTTCCTTTGCAGAGCCCAAACCAGGGTTGCCTCGGCGACTGAACCGCAGTCCCGATATAATTTCTTCTCGGCGACTAACCATCGCTTAGACTTAACATTCTTTTTGGACTCGGGGATCGGCTATCGCATAGCCTACCCGCTTTACTTGAACATATCGTGTTTCTTTATGGATCGACCGACCGTGGATAAGTTTCCACTGAACCAACCGTGGCTCGTGCCTTAGACCAACACATGTTCTACGCAACGCTATCGCCCAAGTCATACTTCATATGATGGGCCTTGGAATCGTGGGACTATTTAACTTGACAACCGCAGAATGAGCGGGACAGCACGTAGAATAACTTAGGTCGACCGGCATAACTTTGCCAAACTCACTCAAGCCTACAACTTAACCCAAGGGACGAGCAAAGGCTACGCCAAGCCTTGCGGGACAGGACCGTGCATGCTTTAGCAAGCATTTGTGCGGGCGACGCCTATGACTTAGGCTAACTCTCAACTTTTGCACCGAAGACCAACTTTCCTTCTCCCAAGCCACGGGACGAAGGACCGAGTGTCATTTTCAAAGCACGCCGTGCACCAACTCTAAGCCGACTGTGGGACGTTTTCCATGTTCTAACTCATTTGACCCGTCGGGATTATTCCCTTAGCTATGTGGATGCGTAGCTTTTATTATCAAGCCTAACTTGTGCAAGTTGAAAACACGATTTATTATGTGAAGACAAAGATGAGGAGAGTTCACCGAAACTACCCCACCTGAGCGATGTCTCCGAGCAAGCCGTTGCAAGGCTAAGGCCGAATGCCGTCGGCGTTTCGATTCCTCCGATTGACTTTGCGGGACGGGGCACTACAGATTGTATGGTGTAGTTTCAGTGCTCGATTATTGCAGGCTTGATCGCATGATTGTCACTCTTAGCAATAAAGATCAGAGGCCGAGTCTGTTCAGGCGAAGGGTTACAACTCCGGTCCTTGTTTGGTTTAAGGGTTGTAACCTGGCTTCCGGAATAATTCTAAGTCCTCTCTTCATTTATTGTCTTATTGCACCCCACGTCATGCTTGTAATGCTTTACCTTACCAACAAGATTGGAGACGGAGTTCTATTCAGGTGAAGGGTTGCAACCCCGATCCTTGTTTGGTTTAAGGGTTGTGACCTGAATACTTGAATGGTTCCCTCGTACTCCATTATGACTGTAGTATTCTTTTACGTTCAGTTCTTTTAACTGCTTTATATATATTTCTAATGTGCTGGTTTTAGTTCTTAAGTGAAGCCTCCTTTCTGGTACTTGCTCTTTCTGGGATCTGACCCAGCTGGTTTTGTGTGGCCAAATTTCGGAGCTACCTCAGAGGATCCACCGACCTTCCAGCCCGATGGTGACCATCAGGCGTGACCAGTGCAACGAGTGGGTTTATTTTTGCTCTTCCACTCTATTGTAAAAATTTTATTTTGAGGCGTTTAGCCGGCGAGCACCTGTTAGCTCGTATTGCATACCTTATTATTGTCTGTCTACGGGCTGAAACATGATTGACAGATCCTAGGTTTGATCATGTATGACTAAACTCTTGCTAGTCCTCATATTTTGTAACGACTAGCTTCATGATCAGCTGGATGTATAATGTTTGGGACGCCTTACTATTGTATATTTGGTGATCTTACATCTTGTAACTTTACTTGCTTGCTTGAGATTGAGACAATTAGGCTTGTTATTGACCATAAGAGACAGATAGATTGTAGTTAAACCCTCATGTATCTAGACAGCCGTGACCGTATAGTGGGATGGATTTTATTTTATTATACGTAGCTGGCTATGTATGCCCCCGCTCTCCAGTATTCTGGTTCTGGGGCGTTACATGGTTTAAGTGGTGGCCCATGCAGGTCTTGTAAATCACGATATGTGAGGGTTTACCGAATAGATGTCTCAATCAGCACTCGCATTTGATCTCTGCCCGTATCTTCTAATCCCTGAGATTCTCGACCTGATCACATGCTTGTATCGTTGAATCTGTCTTGGTCCTTCCTTATTGTTTCCTATGTCGTCTTCTTCAGCGGCATCGTTCCTGGACCTGCTGATCAGCAAGGCGAAGCACATCCTGTGGACCAGCAGCAACAAGAAGACCAGGCCCAGCACTCAGGAGCAGCCTCCCGGGCCATGCCTTCCGGAGATCCAGAACCTCCGGTGCAGTCAGCCCAGCCCGCGAGGCAGGATGATGGAGCCTTAGTTGAACTTATCAGGGAGTTGCTTGCATCGCAGGACCGTCGAGGAGATGCCTTGTATCAAGCAGTGGAAGATGCTCTGGGCAGAGGTGGACATCATGGGAACAGTGCAGCGAACAGTTTCAAGCGCTTGAACCCTCCATTCTTCGATGGCAGTGAAGACGCTATCGCTGCGGATGCGTGGCTTCAGGACACAGAGGTGATATTGGAGGCAGCAAAGACCCCAGAAGATAAGAAGGTGGCCGTGGTGCGCCTGCAGTTATTGGATCTAGCCCACAGCTGGTGGGCAGCTCGGGCCGTTGGACTAGCGGTGCCAATTGCTTGGACAGTATTCCGAGAGAGGTTTCGGACCAAGTACTTCGATGCGGTGGCTCGGTATGATCTTCAGACCAAGCTTACCAATTTGAAGCAGATGGGCAGGACGGTTGATGGGTATGCGGTCGAGTTTTCCAGGCTTAGACGGTTTGCTCCCACCTTGGTGGCGATCGAGTTCGATAGAGCCCAGCAATTTCAACAGGGACTCCACCTAGAGATTTTGCTGGCAGTAGAGCAGTTCGAGCATCAGACTTTTGATGCGGTATTGAGGGCAGCTAGGAGGCATGAGTATACCTCCAAGAGGATTATGGACAGGACCGGAGGTCGAAAGCGATCTCACGGCCAGATGAATCAGTCGTCAGCCCCAGCCCCGGCAGCTAGAGCTTTAACCATTGGAGCTCCGAGAAGGGTAGCTTCGGTTACGTCGGTTCAGTATTCATTCCCGACGCACCCTCAGTAGCAGAAGCAGAAGCAGTCTTCCCCCATGGGCTGCTCTTATTATGGGAAGCCTGGACACGTTGTTTCAGAGTGTCGCAAGGCTCGAGGATTGTGTTTGCTTTATGGAGCGCCAGACCACAAGGTAGGATCCTGCCCGTTCAGGACCGACTCATCACCAGCCGGGACCAGTTCATCAGTGAGGGGACCAGCCCCAGTACCAGTCCAGCAGAAATTTTCTTCCCCGAGGCCGTTGCCGACGCAGACCCAGGCTTTTCATCAGCAAAGGCCTCAGCAGTTTGCCCAGACGCAAGCCTAGAATAGGCAGCGAGGATTCCAGCAGAGAGGGCCGGCACCCAGAGGACATGGTCAAGTGTTGGCTTTAACCATGGGAGAAGAAGGAGTGGCACCAGGTGAGGTAGTGGCAGGTACTATTCTCGTCAACACATTTCCCGCTTCAGTGTTATTTGATTCTGGTGCATCGCATTCATTTATGTCTGCACGATTTGCGACACGGATAGGACTGGAGCCCGAGTCGTTATCAGTAAGGCTCAATATACTTACTGGTAACGGTCTTGTGGGAGTATATAGAGTGTTTTCCTCGTGTCGAATCGTGGTTAGCGGTAGAGAGTTTCCCGCTAGGCTGATAGAATTCTCGATGGCCAATTATGATGTGGTCTTAGGGATGGATTGGTTGAGAGACCAGTATGCTAGGATAGACTGCTATATTGGCAGAGTTGTTTTTAGCATTTCAGGCGAGCCGGAGTTTTCCTTTTCTCGAGGCGAAGTTGAACCTTCTCCTCCAGTATTGCGGATGGTCGTAGCAGCAGTGCAGTTACCCCGGATAGTCGAGGAATTTCCAGATGTTTTCCCGGAAGAGCTTCCAGGAATGCCGCCAGAGCGGGAGATCGAGTTTACTATCGACTTGATTCCCGGGACAGCACTAGTGTCAGAGAGAGTCTACAGGATAGCACCGTTAGAATTGGAGGTATTGTATAAGATGATTGAAGAACTCAGGACCAAGGGATTCATTCGTACTAGTGGATCGCCTTGGGGAGCCCCGATGCATCTTGTGAAAAAGAAGGATGGTACGTCCAGATTATGTGTTGACTATCGTACCTTGAACTCAGTGACAATCAAGAACAGATATCCTCTCCCCAGGATAGATGACTTGTTTGATCAACTCAGAGGAGCGGCAGTATTTTCGAAGATTAATTTGCGATCAGGGTACCACCAGATCAGAGTCAGAGAGCAGGACATCCCGAAGACAGCTTTCCGATCTAGATATGGGCATTGGGAGTTCCTTGTTATGCCCTTTGGAGCGACCAATGCGCCGGCTGTTTCATGGACCTCATGAATCGTATCTTCATGCCTTATTTGGATCAGTTCGTGATCGTGTTCATTGACGATATCCTGGTCTACAGTAAGTGTGAAGCGGAGCATGAACAGCATCTTAGAGTTGTCCTCCAGATTCTCCGAAAGCACCATTTGTATGCCAAGTTTAGTAAATGCGAGTTCTGGCTCGATCGTATTTCATACTTAGGTCATATCATTACCAAGGGTAGAGTGGAAGTAGATCCCCAGAAGATAGTGGCTATTGAAACATGGCCAGTGCCCCACACAGTTGCAGAAGTTCGCAGTTTTCTTGGATTAGCCAGCTATTACCGGAGATTTGTTTCGGACTTTGCTCGGATATCAGCGCCATTGACGAAGTTGACCCGCAAGGATGTGCAGTTTGCTTGGACAGCAGAATGTCAGGAATCTTTTAAGAAGCTAAAACGAGGCTTGATGATGGCACCCGTCCTCACACTTCCAGATGGGACCGGAGAATTTTCAGTGTACTGTGACGCTTCAGGCAAGGGCTTAGGATGTGTTTTGATGCAGCATGGGAAGGTGATAGCTTATGCATCACGACAACTTCGTGATCATGAGAGGAATTACCCAACCTATGACTTGGAATTGGCAGCTGTAGTGTTTGCACTTAAGTTGTGGAGACACTACCTATATGGAGACAGGGTGGAGATTTTCACCGACCACAAGAGCCTGAAGTATGTGTTCACTCAGAAGGACCTTAACATGCGTCAGAGAAGATGGCTAGAGCTACTTGTAGATTATGATGTCAACCTGCAGTATCACCCTGGGAAGGCCAACGTTGTTGCAGACGCATTGAGCAGGAGGGCCGGAGTTTATTTTCTGACAGCACAACCAAAGTTGTTGGCAGATCTTCAGAAGATGGGTATAGAAGTTGTCCTTCCTACCAATATGGCATTGATGGCCAGCATGTAAGTACAGTCCAGTATAGTTGAGAGGATCAAGATAGCTCAGTCCTCCGATTCTAAGCTTCAGCGGCTTAGAGCAGATTGTGAAGCAGGACGACGACCAGAATTATGTATTCATGAAGACGGTACACTTCGACATGGTAAGCGTCTTTGTGTACCCCGTGGAGATATTAGACAGGAGGTGATGGCGGAAGCTCACAGTTCTCAGTATTCGATTCATCTCGGTGGCACGAAGATGTATCGAGATATCCGTCAGCACTTTTGGTGGAATGGCATGAAGAGGGAGATAGCTCGGTTTGTCTCTCGGTGTTTGGTTTGCCAATAAGTCAAGGCTGAACACCAGAGGCCAGCTAGACTTCTTCAGCCCTTACCGATTCCAGAATGGAAGTGGGAACATATAACCATGGATTTCGTGACTGGATTACCAAGATCCCCAGCCGGTAGAGATGCTATTTGGGTTATAGTTGACAAGCTCACGAAGGTGGCTCACTTTCTCCCGTTCAGAGTGGGTCAATCGACAGCTCAGCTAGCAGAGACGTATCTTCGGCAGATTGTCAGATTCCATGGAGTACCAGTCAGTATCACCTCAGACCGGGATTCGAGATTCACGTCACACTTTTGGCGTAGCTTGCAAGAGAGTTTGGGAACTCGCCTCCAGTTCAGCTCAGCTTATCACCCGCAGACAGATGGTCAGTCGGAGCGCACGATCCAGACTCTGGAGGATATGTTGAGATCTTGTACACTCGACTTCGGTGGTTCGTGGGAAGATCACCTGCACCTAGTAGAGTTCTCATATAATAATAGTTTCCAAGCCAGTATCCAGGTGGCTCCGTTCGAGGTACTGTATGGAAGGAAGTGCAGATCCCCACTAGCATGGGATGATGCGGGAGAGAGGCAGATGCTTGGTCCAGAGATGATCGCTCAGACAGTTGAAGTGGTCAGGAGAGTTAGAGATCATCTTCGCATTGCACAAGATCGTCAGCGTCATTGGGCCGATTCTCATCGACGCCCTCTTGAGTTTTCTGTCGGCGACCATATATTCCTGAGGATTTTGCCTAACCGTGGCGTCATTCGTTTCGGCGTACGGGGAAAGCGTAATCCTAGGTATATAGGGCCGTTCGATATTCTGGAGCGAGTAGGAGACGTATCCTATCGTCTCGCTCTTCCGCCGTCTCTGAGTGGGGTACATGACGTGTTCCACGTATCCCAACTACGACGGTATATCCTGGACCCGAGTCATATCCTGGATCATTCAGAATTGGTTGTTGGTACCAACCTTTCGTATGAGGAGAGACCCGTATCCATATTGGACCAAAGAGGGAAGATACTCAAGAACAAGACTATCAAGTTAGTCCGTGTTGCTTGGGGTCATCACTCTTTGGAAGAGTCAACGTGGGAGCGTGAGGATGATATCCGATCGCGATATCCCGACATGTTTGACTCGTGAGGTATAATATCTTTCCTATGCCGCATGTCTTCGATTTTTTGCTTGTACAAAAAAAAACTGCTTGATTACTTGACTAGTATAGCTTGCCTGTGAGTAGTATAGCTTGTCCTTGCATCTCTAGCCACTTGATTAAATTCTGAGGACGGAATTCTTTTAAGGTGGGTAGAGTTGTAATGACCATTGTTCGTATCATATATCTCGGTATACGTGTACGTATTTAGACCCGTATTGCATGTTTTCTTGGTTGGTTCGGCCCAACTTGACTTGGTTCGGCTTGGTTTGCATGGTTCGATTTTATGTGAACCACTCCCACCTACCACCACTTTCATTAAATATCCCACCTACCACCATCCTCTTCATTAAATATCCCACTAATATTTCTCTCTCTTTATTACTTCTTTTCTCCACCATTACTTCTTCAACCACCAGAGAGAGATAGAGAGAGTGGGAGAGCTTAGGAAAGTGCACCTTGCTTCATGGAGAAAGTCCATTTTTATTGTTCCATTATTTTTCTCATGTGTTTCTAACCCACTTTAGTACTTGGCGTTTTTTATTTCCATGGTTAAATTTTTGTAGATCTAGCTTTGTGGTATTTTCGGTTTCCAGAATTTTGGATCTATCAAACTTGCATATTTGCTAGTTGAGGATCCCATGATTGCAGAAAATTTCGTTTGGTCCAAATTTGACCTATGGAAATTTTGTTGAGCCGCATGGGCATTTTAGCACTCAGCCGCATGGCTTATATAGAATCGTATTAATTAATCTCTTATACACTTGCAGTTGCTTGCAAGTGTTAATTGTAGCCGCATGGGAGCATACTTAGCCACCTGGGCATTAAATGCATGCACGTGGGAGCTAAGCTTAGCATTTAATGCTTGCACCCATAGCCTTGCATGCATCAGCACCCAAGTAAGCCGCAGATGCATGCAATATTTTGCACGCAACATTCTAACGTGCATTTAATGCATACAATATTTTAATGCATTTTTCCAAATACATACACTAAAGCGTTCAGCCGCATGGAGGAGCAAAGTGAGCCGCATGCTTATTCAATGCATTATAATAATGCATTATATCATTAGCACAGCCGCATAGCTTTGCTTTAATACATTTGCTTTAAATGCAATTGCTTAAATGCCCTTTTTCCCAAGCACAGCCGCATGCATTCTCTACAAACCAATGCAATCAAATGCATATAATAATGCATTTTTCCCCAAGCAAGCCGCATAGGCTTCTGATAGTTTAATGCTTATTTGCAATTAAGACCCTACTTTATTATTTAATGCTTATTTGCATTTAAGACCTTACTTTATTATTTAATGCTTATTTGCATTTAAGACCTTACTTTATTATTTAATGCTTATTTGCATTTAAGACCTTACATTTATTACTTAATGCTTTATGTGATTAAGGCTTTAATAATTGTATTTAATGCTTTAGGCCCGTTTTCTTGGCACCAGCCGCATGGCCAAGTGACTGCGGGCCGCATGGAAATTTCCCGAGCCGCATGAGTCCCCCCTCAGTCCTTGCCCCTTTTTAAATATTTAATTAATAAATGTGTACTTGTGCTAAATTAATTATTCTTGGACACGATGGTGACCCGTTGTGGTGTACTTTCGACATGACATGATAGTGGCCCGACGCGGCGCACTCCTGACAGTGAACATGACATGACAAGATTGAATGGCCTGGACACCGTGGGTGATTGTGTTTGTACAATTAAACCGGTAATGTTTGCATCATGTCTAGGACAGGGATCCCTGAGTACCACGGTCAGGGGTACCCACTGTAAATAGCTAAGACTAATAACTAGAATAATTCAGTAGTCATGAGAGATTTCTCCAGCTACAGGTGATCCCGTTATTCCGGCCACCATTCTGGGACTTGCAGCCTGCCGACGAGTAGGGCACAAGTCCAAACTCACTAATATATGGAAAGAACGATGCACTGCTTAAATAAACCCAAGTCGCCTGGATAACCTGGATTAGCTATATAGCTTGTGGCTGGAGGAACATCTCACTGCATGTTGTGACAAATCTAATTAGCTAATGTAGAAAGCCGTAGTCACTGATTGGCCGAGAGCGATTGCATGGTGTAGTTTTAGTGCTCGATTATTGCAGGCTTGATCGCATGATTGTCACTCTTAGCAATAAAGATCAGAGTCTGAGTCTGTTCAGGCGAAGGGTTATAACTCTGGTCCTTGTTTGGTTTAAGGGTTGTAACCTGGCTTCCGGAACAGTTCTAAGTCCTCTCTTCGTTTATTGTCTTATTGCACCCCACGTCATGCTTGTAATGCTTTACCTTACCAACAAGATTGGAGACGGAGTTCTATTCAGGTGAAGGGTTGCAACCCCGGTCCTTGTTTGGTTTAAGGGTTGTGACCTGGCTACTTGAATGGTTCCCTCGTACTCCATTATGACTGTAGTATTCTTTTATGTTCAGTTCTTTTAACTGCTTTATATATTTTTCTAATGTGCTGGTTTTAGTTCTTAAGTGAAGCCTCCTTTGTGGCACTTGCTCTTTCTGGGATCTGACCCAGCTGGTTTTGTGTGGCCAAATTTCGGAGCTACCTCAGAGGATCCACTGACCTTCCAGCCCGATGGTGACCATCAGGCGTGACCAGTGCAACAAGTGGGTTTATTTTTGCTCTCCCACTCTATTGTAAAAATTTCATTTTGAGACGTTTAGCCGGCGAGCACCTGTTAGCTCGTATTGCATACCTTATTATTGTCTGCCTACGGGCTGAAACATGATTGACAGATCCTAGGGTTGATCATGTATGACTAAACTCTTGCTAGTCCTCACATTTTGTAACGACTAGCTTCATGATCAGCTGGATGTGTAATGTTTGGGACGTCTTACTATTGTATATTTGGTGATCTTACATCTTGTAACTTTACTTGCTTGCTTGAGATTGAGACAATTAGGCTTGTTATTGACCATAAAAGACTGATGGATTGTAGTTAAACCCTCATGTATCTAGACAGTCGTGACCGTATAGTGGGATGGATTTCATTTCATTATACGTAGCTGGCTATGTATGCCCCCGTTCTCCAGTATTCTGGTTCTGGGGCGTTACACGACCCCAAACTGTTATCGGGACTTTCAAGCCATCTGAATTTGAGAATGAGTAGGGTTTTACCCTTAGTCAAAATGCCAACCTAGGAGACTACCTATTCTCAAGAGACCAATTGTTGTGAGCCTCTAATTATTTGTTGAAGCTTGCTTTAACTAGAGCCCTTGTGGCAATAGTCTAACAGGTTTGACACAAATAGAAATTCACGACTCAGTTGTTAGAAACCTTTTTATATGATGTGTCTTAAAGTTGGTTACTCCGTCGATAACTCTTGTATACTACGGGCGTGTATATCCCTCTATCTTATCGACCATGTGTCATTGTACACCCTTGTTTTTCCTTTATTGAGGAACGATCCTTGACTCAACTTAATCTACCGTATTCCGTACGTCGTGCCTTATTCTTTATTAACAAGAGTTGAGGTACAATATCCGAGCTTTGTAATCCTTCTGTCACCCTCATTTCCCGTATTTCCCGTATTTCGTATTTATACTCGTATATGGATTTTGGCATGTATTTTTATTTTCTCAAACTTGTAGAATTTTGGTATTTCTCGTATTTTGGTTTTGGCATGGCTCGGTTTTATTGGGGATGGTTCGGTTTGGTTCGGTTTTATGCATTGGATCACCATTAGCCTACACTCCACCCTCAACACACCACAACCTCCACCATTAAAACTCCACCTACCACTCTCTCTCTTCATTACTTCCTTCATAAATTTTCTTCTTCTTCTTCTTCTCCTTCCTCTACACAACACTCCCAACCCTAGGCAAGTGCATCTTGCCACTACATGATGACCCTCTTTTCTTTGTCCATTTGCTAGCTTAGGACATGGAGATCAATATTAGTTCTTGGGTTTTTATGATTTGGAGTCTCTGTTGATGTAGATCTAAGTTATTTCTATTTTTGGATTTTGTATGGTTTGAGCTATTTATGTTGGTTTTCTATAAGTTTTGATGTTTCTATATGGAAGAGCTTTCAGTTTCACTCCAGTTAGAACTTTGGAAATCCGGATTTGAAGTTCGGATGACCAAGTTATGTTGTTTTGATGCTTTGGGTTCAGCCATGGTATTTTTGCTGTCTGGAGAAGACAGTGAGCAGTGTGCAGAGCTTCTTAGCTCACGCACACTGAGCTACGCGCGCTTTTTAGCACTGCGTACGCTGACTTGAGTACGCTTCCTGTTGGAAGCGTGTCTCCCTTGAGCTTGCATGACTTTTCACGCAGCTGCTCCCTTGAGCTTGCGTGACTTTTCACGCAGCTGCTCCCTTCAGCTTGCGTGACTTTTCACGCAGCTGCTCCCTTCAGCTTGCGTGACTTTTCACGCAGCTGCTCCCTTGAGCGTGTGTGACTTTTCACGCACACTGTTCCCTTCAGCGTGCGTGACTTTTCACGCACACTGCTCCTTGAGCGTGCGTGACTTTTCACGCACACTAGCGTGCGTGACTTTCACGTACGCGGCTCTTTCAGCGTGTGTGACTTTTCGTACGCTGCTCCCCTGACCCCTTGTTTAACCCTTGACCCTTGGAGTTTGGTTTTATTTCTTTAAGCTTGGCTTTTCTATGACCTGTATATTGATATTTTATTAGATATTTTACGCCCATTTTATATCCTTACGCCTTTTGTCATGAACTTGATTTTACTTAATATGTTTGGAATGACTATTGTACATGGCTTGGTATGGCAAGGAACTAGTATAACACGACAGTGACCCGTAGTGGTGCACTCCTGATATGACCAACATGACTTGATAGTGGCCCATGGTGGCGCACTCCTGACTTGACATGACTTGATAACTTAACTTGACCTGTCATGACACCGTGGGTGGTTCTTTCTTGCTTGCTTGTTAAATCCACTTGTCCTGTCTTGCATCATGTCTAGGAGGGGACTCCTGAGTACCACGGTCAGGAGTACCTATTAAAATGGATTAAGGTTAATAACTAGAATAACTCAGTAGTCATGAAGAGATGACACAGCTACAGGCAATTCCGTTACCTGGGCGCTCTTGGGATCTGTAGCCTGCCGTCGAGTAGGGCACATTTCCAGCGCACCGTCGAGTGTTGCACCCTCTAAGTCACCTAAGGGTACATTTGTCTTCTGGGCGATGTACCCACCTGAATTCAACCCTAATCTTTCGTCCTGGGTAGCCTGGATGGTCTGCAGGGCTTGTGGCTGTGGAACAATCTCACTGCATCTTCTTAGTAATTAGGCCTGTGATAACCCTAGTTAGTTAAAGTAGTAAGCCGTAGGATCTGCTTGGCCGTGATTGATTGAATGAGGTATGACCAGTCTGGCCATGTCTTGATCCAGTACAAGATTGCTCCCTGTCTTGATTACTTACATTACTTATCTTGCCGATAAATGGTGGAAAACCAAGCTCTGTTCAGATGAAGGGTTACAACCCCGGACCTTGTTTGGTTTACGGGTTGTAACCTGGCTATCGGAATAGTTCCATGGTTATCTTGTCGTATATTATCCTGACATGTTTTCATAATTTTAGTTTTAATATTAGATTTTCTGTGCTGATTGCTGGCTTTTGTTCTTATTTCGTGGCTCCCTTGTGGCACTTGCTCTTTCTGGGGTTGACCCAGCTGGTTTTGTGTGGCCAGATTTCGGAGCAGCTCCCGAGGATCTACCAAGCTTCCAGCCCGATGGTGGCGACTAGAAGGAACCCGGGCTACGAGTGGGTTTTCTATTTTGTTTCGCTCACTCTATTGTAAATTTATTCTTTTGAGGCATTTAGCCGACGAGCACCTGTTAGCTCGATGCACTTTTACTTACTGTCTGCCTTTGGGCTGTAAACATGATTAACAAATCCTAGGGTTGATCATGTATGACTAAACTCTTGCTAGTCCTAACATTTTGTAACGACTAGCTTCATGATCAGCTGATATGTAATATTTGGGATGCCTTTTATTGTATATTTAATGATCATACATCTTGTAATTATATTACTTGTTTGAGATTGAGACAATAGGCTTGACCTTAAGAGACTGTTGGCTTGTAGTAAACCCTCATATCTAGACAGCCGTGACCGTATAGTTGAGATGTATTCTATTTCAATATACGTAGCTGGCTATGTCTGCCCCCGCTCTCCAGTATTCTGGTTCTGGGGCGTGACACCTTCCAACCTCATCATTCCTAAACCATGTCCTAACTTCTAAGGTGGGTAGATTGTAAGCCTTCTTAGGATATACGAAGATTACCGATTAATTAGAATAATTTTTCCATTAGGATGATAGTTAGTGCCCATGGACTCCCACTTTCCATTTAGATTATTTTGTGCCCTGGCCGTGTCATTAATATTCGGAGCACGAGACCAGCTGTTATCTTCCAACAAATTGCATATGCAACATCTAGACGAGTCCACCTTCATCTAGGTATATCAGGTCCCACTCAAATCTGTCCCCTTGTACTCTATTTTTGTGCTACAACTTTCAGGACAAAAGGACTAGCTATAACCCTTACCACAACACCGGTATACTTTCCGACTTCCACTAGGGCCTCAACCTTAACTCAGTTCATTCGACCCAATATATGGTTGTGATTTACTCGAAGTCCACTACGCGCATGCCACTAGTGTGCCACCCAATTGAGGCCTCATGTGTTACTTAAACACAAGAGTCACTGGAGGAACATTTCAGGCTTATGGACCTAGCTAACCAACCTGACGGGCAACTAACTCAACCCCTTGGGTAGAAGCCTACTCTAAGTTACCCTAACCTAGTAGAAATAGTTGGGATCTTGTCCCGTCAATATAGACTGAAATCTTGGGTTCATCCAACCAGTGAGAGACGTCCAGTCAGGAATCCATTAAGACCTAGTAAAACCCATCCATGTATACCACCATATTTGGACTATAAAACCAAACTATTTGAAGTAGGTCCCTATATCTATTTTGTAGTCCTCACCTCTTCGAACGTGAAGTCAATCGTAACCCTTATTCCATCTGCCTGAAAGCCGTGATACAATCTTGTATTGCATTTATATCCCTTGCTCGTGTGTTTAAATAACCACGGGAAGATCACAATCTTGATTCCTCAAATTTTGTTCTATTATGGAACCTTGTTTGGATTAAATTCGAGAACGGGACTTCTGTATTGCACGGATTGCAGGCCACTCTAAGAAACGAAGGGTTATTCGGTTTAGCAAGCGACTGGACTAGAGTAGCCCATCTAGCAGATAAGTCAATGGTTCATAAACATTCCTTCTATCTGTATCATTGGATACGCTCTACCGCTCTGAAACTCCATATTCACTCTCGATTATTTTTCCTTATCTTCCTGTCCTTTCTATTGTAGGGTGACGAATGGTCATGCTTATTAGAATTTACCATTATTTCTTAGCTATTTGTGTAAATTGTTGCTTGTTAGATTTTGGAATTATTTGATAGATATGAGAGGATTATAGAGGCCAAGGGCAGTAGATATCTATTTGTAGCAAATTTTTTGTAAATAGTTGGAAGATTATAAGTTTTAGTGACATAGCTTTGAGGGAGTAGTATGTCCAAAGGTGGGTAGAAGTCCTTGGAGTTTCGTAGTTACAGAATGGCTAGGAGGAGGATACAAACTGTTTTTGAGGAATTAAAATTCGAGGAGATTAAGGTAATGGTAGATTTTTTTTGTTGAATTTAAGGAATAGTTATGAATTAGAATTTCGAGGACAAAATTATTTTTAAGGTGGGTAGATTTGTAGCTCCCCTTTCCGAAAATTTTGAAATATTTTTATTTTATTTATTTTACTTAAATGGTGATTTTAGATTTTTATAAATAATTATTTAATTAATTATAACGGTAGATAATTTTAGCCATGGTTGAGAGTTGGAGTACAAGGTGACTAGGAATCATGGCACGGATAGTCCAGTGGCGTGCTTTGACTAGTGTTTAGTCATGGTAGGGGAAGGCCGAGCCATAGTGATGTCCTAACTAGAAAAACCAGGCCAAGTTGTGACTTGACCATTATAAATAGTTAATTATTTATTATTAATATTATTTGATGATGAGTGACCCGGTTGTACCAAACTAGTCCAGATTGGGTCCAAGTCAAAGCCAAGCCCATGTAGTAGGATATTGAGACCAAAGACGTCTATGTTGACTACATATTGTAATTATTATTTCTGATTGTTAATAGGCATTCCGTATATAAAGGATTTATATCCATAAATATAATTTACTGTTATTGAATTAATATTCTATTTTAGAAATAGGTCAACACCTTCCTAATTACTCTCATGTATGTTGGGATACTTAGATTACATATTCTGTCTGTACACTTATTATAGATTTTTCTTATTGGTTATCTTTATTATTGTTATTTATATTGTTATTAGATTTATAATGATAAAAATATATTATTTAATATTCTAGATTATTTGTGAAATAAATATTATATGCTCTATATTGAATTTGAGATATATAAATATATATATATATATATATATATATATATATATATATATATATATATATATATATATATATATATATATATAAATATATATAAATATATATATATATATATATATATATATATATATATATATATATATATATATATATATATGCGGGTATATATGTATGTATACATATACATACGTATTTATGTGTATATGTGTTTGCGTATATAAATAGATATATATAAATGGGTGTGTGTATATATATATATATATATATATATATATATATATATATATATATATATATATATATATATATATATATATATATATTATGTGTATATAAATATATATATGTATTAGCTTATAGTATTAATAAAGTTTGAAAACCAATAAACCCCCCCCCCCCCCCAAAACATCCCAGGCCGACAGCCTAAGTCAGCCCAGGCCATAACATACCGAACCCAGCCCGATAGCTGACCCCCGTGCGCGAGTATATCCGAGCGCTAACCAGCCGAAAAAGGGATCATACAACAAAAACCCTAACCCATCGCTCCAACTGATAGCGCGCCACCCTTTGCCAGACCCTGGGCGGCCACCAGGCGCCGCGCACAGCGCGCCAGCGGCACTGTGGGCCACTGGCCGGCCGACCATGTCGAGCACGGTACGGAAACAGCATCAGCCGCAACACCCACGAGGAGCAACTTCGCGAGGACGTTGCTCCACCCACACGCGATCATTTTGCGTCACGTCTTCTCCGGTACATTCCCAATATATAAGGCTCTAAATGTCATGCCCCGATTCGTAGAGTCATTTCTTCACATATTTCATCTCTTGGAACCGATCGTCCTCGCTTGGGCGTGATGCCGTACAAGTCTGGTATTGTACTTGTACAAGGCAAAGATGGTACATAATCGATTATCTTCAAATAGAAACACATCGCAGCGGCAGAAGCAGACAAATTGAAGTTAATAAGGATAAGCTTTCTTATTGAATAGAAGTACATCACTTCTTTATAGCAGCGGAGATAAAAAGATAACTTGAAGTCACACAGAGATATATAAAACTTTATTCTCTTTATTGATAATTGAAGAAGAGTACAAGACTTGTATTGAAATACAATGCTTACAACACATCTCACTTTACATTGAAAGCCAACTGAACAATGCTATACAGCTTACATTTGATACTTGGATACATTGGATTACAACTCGATAAACCAACTTGGCTTACAACTCACTGGTACAACTGATTACAATGTTCCATACATTATGCCCTTTATAAACAGAAGACATCATCTTGAACGATGAGAGCTTCTGTATGCCCAACAAATCTTCGATACTGCGGAACCAATCAAGCCAATCTTCGTGTGTAGAATATCCCAAGCACAAGCACCTGCCCACAAAACGTGGGTCAGCACATCATCTATGAACTGGCAAGTAGAATCCAACCCACTCGCATAAACCAACATTTAAGTGATCATTTAAACAAGCATTTATTAGAATGATCTTTCTATTTGGGGCCTAGCATCAGTTTACAGTTCATGGGCAATAATCATAGTGAAGCATGTAAACATATTCTTAGTAGCATTCATGTGGACATATCATTTTAGCATTCTTGGTGTTATCATGTAAAGGCATCATTGAGGCATACTAGGTGTTATCATGAAAATGCATCATTGAGGCATCGTTAACATTAACATCTTAAACATGTTATAACAGTTCTCACTTCAAGCATCACTTAGCATGTATGTTGTGTTTGAGCAATGATTATAGCATGGCATCTTTCTAGCATACTGAATTTAACATGTTAAGCAGGATCTCATACTGAAAGGCTACATACAGCATCATTTACTTATTTGGAACGTAAGCATGCAAGTTAAACCAACACATATATTAAATTATCACATTTAAGTGATTTCTTACCGATAGCCGACTCCCTCATACCTGCATCAAATACAGGTTAGCAGATATACTTACTCTGCCTGCATAAGACATTCATTAGCATGCATCCTGACTACATGGTCACTGGTGTTTAACCATACGGACGTTGCCATATAGGTTTTCATTGGTAATGCGATGACTCCAGAGAAGGTAGCTAGCCCCAAAGGATGCCTCGCAAAACCCGTGCCCCTACTGGCACGCCAATGTTTCCTCCTAGGCCGGATCGGTCGCCCTAACGTCCTGGGGTACCGTCCGAGAAAACATATCCCCATTACTTATACATAAGTTGTCCTATGACCATGCGAATGCGTGTCCAACTCAATCGTGAACATAAAATGCATGGTAAAATATTGAAGTAAAGACAACAGTGCATCATCATTCATCTCATTCAAGTCATGTTCAATGACTTATTCATTCCCAACATTACCATTATTTCATTTGGTGATCTCAACGAGCCCAAGCCTTATCAATTCTCATTCATTGCTTCATTGCAACATTTCTCATCACGTTCCTTCTAAGGAGGAACAACAACATTCATTCATTTCGAAGGGACCTGTAGCATTTCATTCATTTCATTGGAACAATAGCATATTCAATTCTTTTCTCATGTATCATTTATGCAGCATCTCATTATTCAAGTGATTCATTCATTTCATCAATCTTAAGCATAAGGGACATTATTGATTCATTCTCAGGCATCATGTTACATTAGCAGTTCGAGTGTAATTCGTTTAACAGTTCCAAAGTTTATGTGTTATTCATTCAATAATTTCCAGCATATGCATCTCTATCGATTTAGCAACTAAAGTATTGCATCACAATTATTCAACATTCAAGGTATGAGACATTAGGGACATATTCATAGCATCACGTTATTCTATTTATTAAGCATGCAGGAATAAGGAAGAAGGAGGACAGTTCCACTTGCCTGCATAAAAGGTTCTTCTTATTCTGGTTGCACACATTCCTCCTAAGCGTAGCTCTACCAGCGAGCCACGTTCCAACACTTAATCCGTCCAGCCAGCTCAGAGAGACTGCATCAGTCTCAACTCTCTTGGTTCTCAACATAAGTCATGGTCCAACATTCTGATCCCATCAAACAAGCCAACCAAATGCCTCATGCGGAGCGGGACATTACACTAAACTCCTTCAAATAGATTGTAGGTTACCTCCCTAGGTGGTTAAATAAATCGACACAGTCGATCAAAAATCTGTCCCGAACAGAACAAGATAACAGTCCAAACACCCAACTTGACGTCGAATTTCCCACCAATCTATTCTTCTAATCATGAAACTTTCTCAATAGAAGTTAAACCCAACATATAGGGCTAGAGGACCCTTTTTACAGAAATCAATTTTGATCACTGTGCGCCGAGAAATCGGTTTCCCAATATTGAGAAAAACCTGTTTTAAAAACTAGAAAATTCATCCACACGACGTGCGTCCCGCCAATCCGGGCGACGTAGTCGCGAAACGAAAGCATCAAAAGTTGCATATCGAGTTCATGGTCGTTTGGGCTTTGACGGAATTCAAATTGGTCGCGTGTGCGCAACGAATTTGATGCGTATCCGTCAAAATTCTCCGTATCGGCCTCTGTGCAAATTTCCCAATTACTTTATGCTCGCTCGCCAGATCGAGACAAAACTTGTGCCAGCAGGACCGTATTATTTTTTTGGTCCTGTATGCCAAGTTTGGTCCAATTCTGAGACAGTTGAATCGTACGTCGTTTTGCGGGCCCCACGGTCCCACTCAACGGGCGATTTTGTGCACGGCCCGTCGGAATCCAACTCTGGACATACGGTTGGGTTCGTATCAAAAAACTGGATCCGTAGACATATAGTTTGATAACTTTAGAGACCGTTGACTCTGGCACGCTTTTCGATGCAAAGTGGGTCCAACGGCGGACACCGTTTTGGTCCGAAATTATCGTTTTGCCCCTGTGTCCAGAATTGGACTTAAGGACAGGCAATCCTAGCTATTTTGACTATTCTGAGAATATTGGTAATATTTATTTCAGCTTCTGGGGACTGTTGTACGGGTTTTGACTATTATGGCACATTGAGTAGTTCAGATTGTCGGTTACACCAGCAGATGACCACAGGCGAGTACAGTTTATTGTCTGTATTTCGATATTGATCTTTACTATATTTCATTGGTTAGCCATTGGTTATGTGATTTTTATACTATATTATAAATTGTTGAGTCGGGAATAAGAAGTACCAAGGATGTGTGATCCGACCGTAGACAGTGTTTATTTTCTGCAAGTAGACATCGTAGACAGTGTTTATTTTCTGTAAGTAGATATCGTAGACAGTGTTTATTTTCTGTAAGTAGACATCGTAGACAATGTTTATTTTCTGCAAGTAGACATCGTAGACAGTATTTATTTTCTGCAAGTAGACATCGTAGACAGTGCTTATTTTCTGCAAGTAGACATCGTAGACAGTGCTTATTTTCATGCAAGTAGACATCGTAGATCGTGCAGTGTTGTGCCCCAGACCGATCACATATCAAAGGTACTTCTAACAGTTGGGGAAAGTATTTTGTTTATTTATTTGTTACTGATTTTCCATCTTTACTGTTTATTTTTAAAACTCATGATTGATGTCTAACCTTTATTTTATAGTCATTTTCTTTATTTGAAATTGTATTCAGTGAATTGTGCTCGTTCCATTTCTGACTGGAAACCAACATTTTCAGGTTAGCCGTGGATTCACTTAGCTTGGGGAGTGACGGGAATACTTACAGACAAAAGCCTAGAGACTAGCTAGATAATTGAGTTGTAGTCATTCATTTATTTGTACAAGTTTATATTTTTCTACAAATGTAAAACTTGTGATCATTGTAAGTTAAATTAATTATGTGAATGAGCATTATTTGTGATTTGATCTTCATGGCCGTGACAGCGTTCTACCGTCGACACTGCGGCGTAGGCTGGCTTGGACACATCTCGTATCCGTTTTAAAAAAAGGGTGCGGGTCGTGACATTATCCTTTCGACAAGTTGTCCAATGGCCGAGTTAAGACATTATTCAGTTATTAAGGTATAGCCTTCGTTCTCTTTGAAACTTATTCATTTTACCGTGCTCGTGCCCTTGCATTCATTCTTTCTTTCGCAACAACACTATCGATTTACCTAAGAAGAGGTCGAAAAGAGAAGGGTCAGCCACTCACCTTGAGTTTACTTCAGGCGAAAGAACTTATTGGTCGCGCTAGACGTCGCCTACGCGATTACCTGAAATCGCACAAGCAACCGATTAGAACACTGCATTATTCAAGAAGTTCGATAGGAAATGCGAGTTCGAAACGCAAGCTATGAAAACCATCAAAAATATTCACGAAAACGTATTCAGAAAACAAAGCCAAAACCAACGCAAGCGGCATGAAAAGCAGAGCAACGGGAGGTCTCTCCCGACTCAGCCACAGAGTCAATCCTTGAGGCGCAATCCGCTGAATATGGGACTTGATTCCGAAGAAGACATTCCATAACGAGGAATGGATCTTAATTCAACCGTTTTCGTTCGATCGACTCGATCGATCCCGACATATCGGTCCCGACCGAATCAATAGCGACAGTGTTCCTTTCTCGCGCACCCTGTGGATGGAGTACGGGGCACGATGTAGGGACGGGATACTACATGCAGGGTTTACATGACAATCCTTATGAGCTCCTTAAGGGGACATCATCAACCCGATGTATCGGGACATGGATTCTATTTATAATCAACAGCCCATCATACATACAATGTTATTATCCAATTCATAGAGGTTGTTGATCCATAATGAATCTCACTCTTTTATGAGTCAAAGTAATGCACACTGCATATACATGTCCGTTATTATATCCGGATTAAGAGCACAAGCATCCATAATAACAGAGGTGTTTGTTCTCTTATGTAGTCTGTACAAAGAGAACAACCTCAAGTGGTCATGTTCAATACACACAAAGTGTACTAGTGTAAACCTATAGTCAAAATAGACTAATACCAGATTACACTACAACCTTTCTAATAGATTGTCCAAGTCCATCTAGGTTGTGAACTATTTATATACTCCATAGGGAACTGATAATATGATCTTCTGTGTGACACCACACACTATATTATCTACAATATAGAATATCAGATATTTGCAGTAACACTTGCAATAAATACAATATGCAAACATTTGCCCATATGATTCTCATTCAAAATTTAAGGAAATAAGGTTACTACAAAAGTGATGCTTTTAGTATATAACCCTAACAGTATTAACGTTGCTAAATTCTAATTATATTCCCCCCAACGATTCATTTCCTCCCATTTTACTCTCTCACTCTCTCCGGCGCTCTCACTCTCTCCGGCGACTCTCCTCCCTCTCCGGTAAGTGACTCTCTCCTTCCCTCTCTCTCTCTCTCTCCGGCGACTCTCCTCCCTCTCCGGTAAGTGACTCTCCCCTTCCCTCTCTCTCTCTCTCTCTTCGGCTATTTTTGGTGGTTGGGGGGGGTGCGGGTGGCTCGGGGGGAGAGACAGGGGGATACGGGTGGTTGAAGGATGAGTAGGGGGTGGCTGGGGGGTGGGACAGGGGGGACGAGGGCGGCTGGGGGAGGAGAGCTAGGGTTAGGGTTCAGGTCAGGGGTGGGTATGTGTGGGGTGGGGGGAGGGGAGCGGGGGGTGGGGATGGCTGGGGGAGGGGAGCAGTGGGCTGGGGGCGGCTGGGGAGGGGAGCAGTGGGGGTGGGGGCGGCTGGGGGAGGGGAGCAGTGGGTGTGGGGGTAGGGGCAGCTGGGGGAGGGCAGCAGGGGGGTAGGGACGGCTGGGGGAGGGGAACAGTGGTGGTAGGGGCGGCTGGAAAGGGGAGCAGGATGGGTGGGGGCGGCTGGAGGAGGGGAGCAGTGGGGGTGGGGGTGGGGGCGGTTGGGGGAGGGGAGCAGGGGGGAGGGGAGGGTTAGGGTTCGGGTTAGGGGTAGGGGTCAGGAGGGGGGTGGCTGTAGGGAGGGGAGGGTTAGGGTTCGTGTTAGGGTTAGGGGTGGTGTAGGGGGAGGAGGGGGGCTTGGTTAGGGGCACCGATAGTGCCGAAAAATCTGATAATTTAGTAATAATTATTTATTTTCCGACACCGAAGAATGTGATACTCCGATTTGAATGCACCGATAGAGCCGATATTTGTAACAAGTAGTTTTGTTGGCTGGTTAATTGGTAACATGGTGATCGGGACATATAGTCCCTGCAGCTATTCGACTGGCGAGGCAGAAACTATGTAGCCGCAGATAAAGTTGACTGTCCTCTGACCCTCATCCCTCGGCAATGATGATACGACAACCTATCACTATATCTTTTAGTAGTAGATAATGTCTTAGTATTACATTATGTGGGTTCATCTTGATTCTGTTATATCCTTCCGATACTAGATTCGATAAGAACATGTACTACACCATATGTACAGAACATAGATGATTCACACTAATGTATGCTAGAATGAATTTTGGGTTGTATTCTGAGCCATCCGTTCTCACACTTAAAACACATGAATTAGTACTGTGTGTCAATCTTTGTTTTTATATTTTTGGCGAACCCAGGGATTGGATTCTGTATTCTGTATTTTGGATTCTGTATTTTAGCTCCAGCTCCAGCTCCATTTGCATTAATCTACGGTACGACATGGTGATCAGGACATAGTCCCTGCAGCCATTCGACTGGCGAGGCAGAAACTATGTAGTCGTAGATAAAGTTGACTGTCCTCCGACCCTCATCCCTTGGCAATGATGATATAACAACCTATCACTATATCTTATATAGTAGTAGATGATGTCTTAGTATTACATTATGTGAGTTCATCTTTATTCTGTTAAATTCTTCAGATACTAGATACGATAAGAACATATACTACACCATATGTACAGAACATAGATGATTCACACTAATGTATGCTAGAATGAATTTTGGGTTGTGTTCTGAGCCATCCGTTCTCACACTTGGCAAAAAATCGAATTTTCTGTATTTTATCTGCTTTCAAAAATGTACTCAAACGAGATAATGGTTCCTTTAGTTAGCTTGCTTATGTTACAATTATATTATTTGTGAATATCGATCTTACCAGATGGCACCCATGACCCGAGGAGCGGCACGTCGTTTGAGGGAAATAGTGAATGCTGAGGTGGCTCCTCCTACTGTTAAGGAGGAAGTGGCATTGGTAGCTAGTGAGACTGGAAGTTCTATTCATCCAGCACCGGTAGCTAGTGAGACCGGGAGTTCTATTCATCCAGTACTTGCAATGGACTATATCTCTCCTGCTGCCGTCGATCCCACTTATTCGAGGTGGTTGCGTGATCGTATCACTGAGCGTTTGCGTGAGCTACGTGGTTTTCGTTAGCTATTAGTACTTATTTGTATTGGACTATTTGTATTGGGTTGTTTTTGTATTAGACTATTTGTATTGGACTACATATATGAATTAGTACTGTGTCAATCTCTGGATTGTATTGGACTACGACATGGTGATCAGGACATAGTCCCTGCAGCCATTCGACTGGTGAGGCAGAAACTATGTAGCCATAGATAAAGTTGACTGTCCTCCGACCCTCATTATACTATTATGCTAAAACAAATCAAAATAGTCCTTTGACAGTGAATAGATCGACGTGTTTTGTTGTCTCTTGTTCGTTTCTCGATGAAATTAAATTTTGTAAGTTGGGTCATGTTTTAAATCACTAGAAATACCAGTCTACCAAAATTCAAGTTCATACATGAAACTAGAATGAGATCACAAGCATTTGTGTGAAAATGCAAAAACATGATATCTCGATCGATCCTCGATCTAATCAAGAACTATAAAGCACATAATCATCGATAAGGCAAGGTCTAGCTACTGCAACTACTGATTTGAAGCTATTGCAACTATTGATTTGAAGAAAACATGAAGCTAAACAAATAATTTATGACAATGCCTCCTCGAGAGCAAGGTGTACTTGTCTATATACTAGCGCATGCTCATGTCCACCTCCAAGTCGGCTTGAAATTCCAGACCTCACTCCCGCATATCAAGATCACAATTAGTGTAGAGACGGGAGGGAATGAAAGAGGTAAAAGAGTTTCAAAGAAAGATAGAAAAAGTTTAGCGAATGAGTGATTCAATGATATATGTAACTATTGAATAGATCATGGTTGTTGGATCTCGGTCCAACAGCCAAAATACATCAATATGGGATGATGACTGGGTTGGACACAGTCCACCAGTATACTAACAATATACTGGCAGTGTATTATCCATTTAGTACAAGCTAGGGTTCAGCCCTAGTTCGAGGGTCTCGATATAGACCTTATACAGGGTATATAATGTCACGCCCCGCTCCCGTAGGAGCGATCGTACTCGCTAAGACGTAATGCCGCGTGAGCCTAGATTGCACTCACGTAAGGCGGGTTCCATAACGACCGATTATAGGCTAAGCAACGGGGTCGTCGCACAGAAGTCCCAAGCGGAAACATTGATACAGCAGCAAAAATTTGAAGCAAAACATAAGTCATGCAAAATACTCTTTTATTGATATTGAAAGATTACAATGTGGCGCAAGGCCAAAATTACAATCACTCAAGCTCACTCTTCTCACATTACAAGTCACTCTGCTCTCTCTCTCTCATCTCTTAATATAATTTGAGTAGGCCAGCGGAAGCTTTAGATAGGCGATGTCCATACATTATGTTTCGTATAAGTTCTGACTCCATGCGGCTGTGCACTTCGAAACGTCAAGGAACTCCATGCCTCGACGCATCCAAGCGAACTCCGCGCCACGAGCTTCTATCTGTGCCTGCACATAAAATCTGTGTGGGTATCAGTACTCAACTATACTGGTAGAGTGAGCCCCTCGCCCACGCATACAAAACCAACACGTTCATTTACCTTGTGCATCATAACCCTTTGATTGTCTTTCTACTCTTGTCTTAGGATCAGTTTTAGGACAGACTCTCGGCCTATTTTGTGTCTCTAGACAATCCCCGTGCCTTATACCAACTTACTTACTTATACTTTGTCTCTAAACTTTTTTCGTGTCAATAACGTCAACTTATTGAGTCGTGTTTGCCTTTCAGCCCATACTCAGAGACGTAACTACATGATAGTACCTAATTTCTAGGTGACAGTGCTACAAGTCCATATTGAGGCTGTGCCTCGCAACTCAGTGTGACTTAACCATATTGTTGCCTCGCAGTCCTTGCCGCTTTAATCACCAACCGACTCAATCAAGACTTGTGAACTTAGTGTCACACAACCAACTCTGCCTTGCGGCACTTCCTGACTTAAACTCGAATGACTCAAACCCAAACTTATACAACTCTATGCCAACAACTTAAGCCTCGATGTCACATCTCGTGCCGAAGCACGGTGTCTACGTCACATCCAAATCTTAGGCCCAAACATTGTCTTCTGATCGTGTACATGTTCAACTCAACTCAATCCAAAGGCACACGCGGATTGCCGTCCATGCCGACTCATCTATGTGAAAGGTCACTAGCACCACAAGCAATCCTGGACTCTATAGCTTTGGTTAGACAGATGTCCCTTTCAGCACAAGTAGCGAGCCCCGCTACAAGTCCCCACCTAACCCCGTGCTATCATCCAGCATAACTATTTACATGTTTCCTTCGAATCAGTCCCTTGGCCGTCGGGTTGTCGTTCGAAGAAACCTTTTCCTTGTCGACAAGTTGTCCAATGACCATGCAAGACTCGACTCGAACTGACGTCTCACACAGTCATTGTTCTTCTAATGTTACCATTTCTTTCAGTGCCAAGTTCAATACTTCGCGCAGTCGAGACCGCCTCGACGACCCATGGTCGCGAGTATTCTTCCATGTTGTCCTATCATTTCACTCAACTCGGGGATGACTATTTGAAAGTCCTTTTTCCAACTCAATTGAATCAACCGTGGCATGTGCCTTAAAACGCTAAGTTCGTGACATCGTGCCTTTAAGCCAATTTGTGTTCTGTGCGACACTACCGTCCAAGTCATACTTTATACGACGGGCCTTACGATCATGAAACCAAGTAATTTCGACAATCGCAGAAAACATGGAACAGTGCTTAGGATGACTTCAACAGCCTGACATTACTTTAGCCTAATTCGATCGTGCATCGACTTGATGAGCAAAGGCTACATCAAGCCTTGCGTTGTGGGAACGTGTCGTGCACGCGTCTGACTTTAAACAACCAAGCTATTTGGGTACCTAGACTTATGCCACAAACCGTGCAATGCAACTTAACTCATGGGGCGAGCAAGGCTATGCCAAGCCTTGGACGATGGAACCGTGCATGCTTTATCAAGCGTTTATGCGGGCGACGCCTATAACTCAAGCTAATTCACAACTTTGTGGCAAAGACCAACTTTTCTTCTCCCAAGCCACGGGACGAAGGTCCGAGTGCCATTTTGAAAACTATCGTGCAACACTTCTAAGCCGATTGTGGGATATTTTTCCATATTCTAGCTCAATCGACCCAACTTGGGATTATTCCCTTAGCTATGTGGATTCGTCTCTTTTATTATCAAGCCTACTTGTGCATTGAAAACTTTTATTTTATTAGTGCGAAGGCCAAGATGAGGCAAGTTCACCGAAGCCACATTGTAATCAATGTTTCAATATCAAACTCACTCTTCTCACATTACAATCTTGGCCTTGTGCCACATTGTAATCTTTGTTTCAATATCAATAAAAGATTATTTTGCATGACTTGTATTTTGCTTCAAATTTTTGCTGTTGTATTAATATTTTCGCTTGGAACTTCTGTGCGACGACCCCGTCGCTTAGCCTGTAATCGGCCGTTATGGAACCCGCCTTGTGTGAGCTCAATCTAGGCTCACGCGTCATCACGCCTTAGCGAGGACGATCGCTCCTATAGGAGCGGGACGTGACATAATGGTATCAGAGCATGGCTTTACATCCTTGTTTTTAAGAAGGATGTGGGTTGGGAGTCCCTTTTTTCCTTTTCAATGTAATCTTTTTAATATTGTTATAATTATTATTAAGTATTAATTTATAATACATTAAATACTTAGTAATAGTCCTCAATTATTAATTTAGCTAAATAATTAAATAGTTAGCTTGGACATAGCAAAATGTAAATTTCTAATAAGCTAAAAACACTATAAAAAAAAAAATCTAAACTAGCGAAAAGTGTAATATTAATTTCTAATATGCAATATCCAGATTTTACAATATTAATAATAATAAATTTGTCACTTCCAAAATTTTCTACAAACAAATTCATGAATTGCTACTTCCATTCTCCACTTCTTCAAAACATTCAAACAGAAGAAGTAGAGATATATGCGTACGAAATGCATTTACAAAATATGATTTTACAATTTTTTACTTTGACTCACTCCATCGAACCAAACATACCTGCACTGCAACGATAATAAAGCTCCTATACTCTATAATTAAGAAATAAATACATTAATTGTGTCACTTACCACATAACTATTTTGGTCTTCCCTCACTAGAATGTTGCCAATGTTTGGAGGGAAACTAGAATTGTAGAATAGTATCTTTTTTATTATATCCTTTCATCATATGGCAAGGGCCATATATATAGGTATAAAGGGACAACCCAAGGGTCATGAGTTACATAACCCAAGGGTCATGAGTTACATGATCCTAAGGGTCATGTGTAACTCATGACATAATGGGTGAATAGGTAAGGGTTTCATAACACTCCCCCTTATTCATCCATTTCCTTGGATCCACTTATGAAATACTTCAGGATTCAATAAGCTAATGGGGTGGATACTGCTGGATCCAGAGTAAACTTAGTTTGCCTCGTTAAAACCTTGGCTGTGGAAAACCCAGTGGGAAAAACCATCAGTCCTAAGGAAAAAGAGTACAATCCTATAGTTTTACTCCCCCTGATCTATACAAGCTTCAGGCTTGCAGGTCTTTTAGTTGCCTCATCCCTATTCCTCTTACAAGCTTTACAAAAGTACATCGTGGCAGTGTTTTGGTAAACAAATCTGCTAAGTTATTACAAGATTGAATTTGTTGTACTTTGACTTGTCCCTTCTCTTGAAGGTCGTGCGTCCAGAAGAATTTGGGGGATATGTGCTTCGTCTTGTCACTCTTCATGTATCCTTTCTGAAGTTGAGTTACGCATGCTGCATTATCTTCAAAAAGGGTAGTAGGCTCAAGTTCACCAGTCTTCAGGCCAGTAGATGCCAAAATGTGCTGAATGACGGAGCGAAGCCAAACACACTCCTTGCTTGTTTCATGGATTGCTAGGAGTTCAGAATGGTTGGATGAGATAGCCACACTGGTCTGTTTGACGGACCTCCAGGAGATAGCCGTACCACCGAAAGTAAACACAAATCCAGTTTGTGATTTCTCTGTGTGGGGATCTGATCTATAACCTGCATCTGAATAACCAAGTAAAGTGGAAGACCCACTATTCGGGTAATATAGTCCTAGGTCTATAGACCCTTGGAGGTAGCGCAGAAGATGCTTCACTCCATTTCAGTGGCGCTTTGTGGGCGCTGCACTGTATCTGGCTAATAAGTTAACTGAAAATGCTATATCAGGACGCGTACAGTTAGCCAGATAGAGTAGTGCCCCAATGGCACTTAGGTAAGGTACTTCAGGACCTAATGATTCCTCCCCCTCTTCCAGTGGACGGAAAGGGTCCTTTTTTACGTCCAATGATCGAACGACCATTGGTGTACTAAGGGGATGGCATTTATCCATGTGGAATTGTTTAAGTAATCTTCGTATATATGTAGATTGGTGTAACAGGATACCACCCTTTAGGTGTTCGATCTGTAAGCCAAGACAATACTTTGTTTTGCCTAGGTCTTTCATTTCAAAAGTTGTCTTAAGGCTTTCAGATATCTCAGTGATCTCTGCAGGAGATCCAATGAGATTTAAGTCGTCGACATAAACGGCGACTATAACAAATCCTGTTCCCGATCTTTTTATAAAGATACACGGGCAGACTTTATCATTAGTAAATCCTTGCGTAGCAAGAAACTCACTTAGTCTATTATACCACATTTTTCCTGATTGTTTAAGACCGTACAATGATCTTTGTAACCTTACAGAATAGGTGTCCCGAGGTCTATCTGTTTTCTCTGGTGAAATTTTATATCCTTCAGGGAGTTTCATATAGATATCTTTATCTATATTGCCATAAAGATATGCAGTCACAACGTCCATGAGCTGCATTTCTAGGCTTTTCAGAGAAGAGAGGCTGATCAGGAATTTGAAGGTATTTCCATCCATAACCGGAGAATATGTTTCTTCATAATCTATTCCCGGTTTCTGGGAGAAACCTTGCGCTACAAGGCGTGCTTTGTAGCGCACAACTATGTTGTGTTCATTTCTTTTTCTTGTGAAGATCCATTTATATCCCACAGGTTTTACACCTTCAGGTGTTTGGACTACTGGTCCAAAGACTTCGCGTTTCAAGAGTGAGTCCAGCTCTACTCCTATTGCCTCGTTCCACTTTGGCCAATCGCCTCTGCGTTTACATTCTGCTAGAGACCGTGGATCGATGTCATCGTCATTTTCAGTGACGTGAACGGCAATATTGAACGAAAAATCGTCGTCGACGACTGTGCTTTTTCTGTTCAGTACCTCTCCAGTACGTACATAATTTAATGATATTTCTCCTGTTTGTTCCTCTTCAGGGGAAACTAGGAGGGGAGAGGTAGCTGATCTGAGCTCAGCATCCTGTGTTGGGATCTTCTTAATTTCTCCAGGGTTTTTTCTTTTACGAGGGACTTTGTCTCTCGAACCTGGTGGGCGTCCTCTTTTTAATTGAGGTACTGCCATTTCTGCTGCCGGCGGATTGCATCCATCTTTAGGGATGTCAATCCTAGCTGGCGTGTTGGCAGCAGGGACGTGTGATTTGACAATCTTCTGGTTGTCAGTAAATGTATCCGGAAGTAGATGTACAGTGTTCTGAAGATGTAATATCTTCAGGATCTCATCTTCACATTGACTTGTACGCGGATCAAAATGAGACAAAGTTTTTGTGTCCCAAGAAATTGTCTTAGAAGCTTCTGGCTTCTTAGACTGTGTGCCCAGTTTAGGAAATAATCCTTCATCAAACTCACAGTCATCAAGACGTGCCTTAAATACGTCACCCGTCAGGGGTTCTAGGTATCTAATTATAGAGGGTGAGTCAAACCCAACATAGATACCTAATCGACGTTGTGGACCCATTTTGGTCCTCTGTGGGGGAGCTATGGGGACGTAAACAGCACAACCAAAAACTCTCAAATGTGAGATATTTGGAGGTGAACCATAAGCGAGCTGCATCGGAGATAGAATATGACCTCCAGAAGGCCGTATTCTAATAAGTGATGCGGCATGCAATATAGCATGACCCCAAGCTTCCACAGTCAACTGTGACTGCATCAACAATGGACGAGCAATCCATTGTAATCTCTTAATAAGAGATTCTGCTAACCCGTTCTGGGTGTGAACATGAGCTACAGGATGTTCAACTTCGATGCCAGTTGCTTGGCAATAGTCTTGAAAAACCTGTGAAGTAAATTCACCCGCATTATCAAGTCTTAATTTTTTGATATGGTTATCGGGGAAATGAGCCCGTAACTTAATTATTTGTGCCAATAGCTTAGAAAAAGCTAAGTTGCGGGTGGACAAAAGGCACACATAAGACCATTTAGTAGATGCATCTATAAGTACCATAAAGTACCTAAATGGACCACTTGCGGGGTGAATAGGTCCGCAAATGTCTCCATGAATTCTCTCTAAGAAGCTAGGAGACTCTAGTCCCACTTTCAAAAGGGATGGTCTCGTTATAAGTTTGCCTTGAAAACAAGGTAGACACGAGTAATCATACTTCTGAAGAATCTTCAGGTTCTGCAGGTTGTGTCCACTGGATTGGCTCATGATTCGTTTCATCATAGCTGATCCTAGGTGACCCAGTCTATTATGCCAAAGTTTAAATTTTGGCGATGAATGACACTTCTGGTGCACAATCATGTTAGCTTCTGTTGATTGAATATGAGTATGATAGAGACCCGACGGGAGTCCCTTGAATCGTTCTAAGATAGTTTTTGAACCATCTTTTAGACGAGTAACATACAGATATTCTGCCTCATTTATTTCATTTGTTTCTAAGTGATATCCGTTTAAACGAATGTCCTTGAAACTTATGAGGTTCCTATTTGATTTAGGAGAGAATAGTGCATCTTTTATTATTAGTCTTGTTTTATTTGGGAGCAATATAATTGCTTCACCAGATCCTTCTATTATGTTTGATAGTCCTGATATCGTAATAACAGGACCGTCATAATCATTTAAGCTATAAAAATAGCTTTTTTCTCGAAGGATTGTGTGCGTCGAGGCGCTGTCCACAAGGCATTCACACTTCATCTATAGATCTATGAAAAAAAAAAACAACAACAAACCATCGTAATTAAAACAACAGTTTTGAAATACAATTTTTGTTTTAAAAAGATTCTCTTATATCGATCGACTGACCGATATAGAGAGGTCAATAAGTTGCTTGCAAAAATACATAATTTATAAATACAATTTGAGCAAAAATAATATTCAGTCATCCCCTTTCGGTAGCTCTACGTGAATATGACCAGGCGGGAAAATGAGGGAGGAGGGTCACCGGGGACCTCTTAAGAACCAAGCCCCAAGTTCTTTCTGACATCATACCCAAATAGGTGAGCCTATTCGGAGAGACTTCGTAAAATTTTCTTTGTCAAATGTAAGAATAAATATTATTTTTCAAGAAATTTAAAAGAGAAGCATAATATGAAAATACGGCAACAAGTTTTTAAAAGCATGAAATAAGATAGTGGCTCTAGTCGAGTAGGTCGTCGTTCTCGAAGTCTTCCGTCGAGAACTGAGTAGACGGCTGCTTTTCTACCAGATTTGTTTCAATTTGAGACTTCTGGCTCGCTTGATACAGATCTTGTAGATGTCGTGGGGTGCGACAGTTTCTGGACCAGTGTCCAGTCATGCCACATTTGTGGCATTTGTCCTCCCAATTTTTCTTGGGAATGGACATCAGTTCTGTGGTCTTCTTCCACTTCTTCTTTGTCCCACTTTTGCTGCTCTGGGGATGAAAATTGTTCTTGGGTGGACTTCTGGCCGGCCTCTTCTGGGCATTCCCCATGTTAGATCTGTCCTTATTTTTCTTCTGCTTCTTGGAAGAAAAATGAGCTTCTGGGAGAGGAGCTGAGCCTGCAGGGCGTAGGTTATGAGTGGCCAAGAGAAGTTCTCTGTTTTGCTCTGCCATCATCAGGGTGGAGTGCAATTCAGAGTATTTTGTGAACTTTCGTTCACGGTACTGTTGCATGAGGATTGCGTCCTTCTCGTGGAAGGATGTATATGTTTTTTCCAACATGCGATACTCCGAGACTTCTTCACCACACAACTTCAGGCGTGAGGTGATATTATGGAGAGCTGAGTTGTACTCAGCTACGGACTTAAAGTCCTGAAGTCGAAGGTTTTCCCACTCATACCTTGCACGTGGGAGGATTACATCTTTTTGATGTTTATAGCGGTCCTCCAGTGCAGTCCACAATTCCTTTGGGTCTTCTACAGTGAGGTATTCGGCCTTCAGGGTCCGATCAATGTGTCTCCTGATGTAGATTATGGCTTTCGCCTTATCTATATCAGAGACGTTCACTGTAGAAACAACCACAGCAGTGTCTGCTGTATTTTCCGTACCAGTGGCCGTAGCCGATGGAAGAGGAGTTGAAATTGTGGCTAATAAGCCCTGGGCACGTAAGTGGAACTTCAGGTCCACGTGCCAGCTCAAATAATTTTTTCCAGCAGCATCTAGTACTTCGAAATCGACACTCGCTATTTTGGCCATTTTATCTATCATGTGAAAAACATGCATAAATTAAAATTAAATATTTATGCGAGAGTCTCGAAGACAATTGAACAAGAACAACCAAATTTAATATTCTAACAACAATGATATTAATATCTAATTTGCTTCTGTTAATGAAATATTACCACATTTCAAGTAATAAATTAATAAAATATTATTCTGTTAATGAAATAATAAATTAACCAAATTTAATATTCCATCTATTTAGAAGATCAAATGCTTGAAATGCTTTTTTTTTTTTTAGCAGAAAGTAACTATGAAGGCAAGTCAATTTAAGCAACAGAATGTAAACAGTAACAAATCCTAAAGCAATTGTAAAAGAAATTATTCCCTCTAGCTTTGAACAGAAGCTAGCTTTGAGAGTAATAACAATATGTAAACAGTAACAAACAGGAACGAAAAATTTCTACTGTAATAACAAATATGTTACTGGAAAAACAAACAGGAAAAGGAAGAACAAATAATAAATTTGTTTTACCTATAACCAGTATGTTACTGTAATAACAAATATGTTACTTTGAATGAAATTATTCCTAAAGCTTTGTTTTACCTATAAACAGTAACGAAAACTTTTTTTTTTTTTTTATTATTATTAATTATTATTCCGAATGAACAACAACAAACAGGAAAAACAAATAATAAATTTTTAAAGGCGATCTAACTCTTAGGAATAAATATTTGATATATGACCAAATTGATAATGTCTGATAACAGTATCAATATTAAAATATCCTCTGTTCTGCAACTATTTTGTTTGTAAGAAGTAAATTCGTTAACAAAACAACTATTTGTTTTGAACGTTAGCAATATAAAAAATATCACTCTTAGATTGTTAGATATATATATTGCTAATTTTCATTCAAACAATAATTTGTAAAAAAAATTTAAGAAGTGTTACCAGTCGGATCGACTAGGGAAAAAGGGAGGATGACGTCGAGATCTGGACGTCGATTCACCTTGCTTCAGCAATCGTGCTGATAACGTGTTTGGAGGGAAACTAGAATTGTAGAATAGTATCTTTTTTATTATATCCTTTCATCATATGGCAAGGGCCATATATATAGGTATAAAGGGACAACCCAAGGGTCATGAGTTACATAACCCAAGGGTCATGAGTTACATGATCCTAAGGGTCATGTGTAACTCATGACATAATGGGTGAATAGGTAAGGGTTTCATAACAGCCAATGCAATATTCATTTTTTTTTTTTCCTTCCATAGTTTTCTCTTTGAACAAATCTGAAATTGAGCAGCAAAAATATTCTAAATCTTGTAAGTCAGTTTTTTTTTTTTATAAATCGAATTAGATTGGAAAGCAACACACATTGTCTTGTGATTCAAACATTCTTGTCCGACCTAACACATGTATCATAATGGACAAGTAAGTTCTGTCAAACTCACTTTTATGTCCACATATCTGTGAATTTTTGTGTAGTACTTTTGCTACTGTGGATACTTTTGGATCCTTGCAACTTTTTCGAAAGTGTAAAAAAAATATATTTTTAACATGTTGTAATATAGTCCATTTATATTAAGTGTTGGATACAAGATTTTTTTTTTTTTGTTTCCGAGAAGTGAAGGGCTTCATGTATTTTGTTTGGATAGCAACATGAAACTATAGGCGGAGATTTGACTTGAGGACTTCTAATTTTTGGATGTCACACTCACACCTTTCATATGTATTTTCATGACATGCAAGTATGTGATAACTTCTTGCAGCAAAACTTTCATTTTCCATCGAGTTTCTCTCCCTTTCTGTTGCAACTCAGAAATGAAAAAACGAGGAAGATATAAATATTCTTTCAGAATCGAACCACTTTCAATGGACTTGCAATGACTAGCCAAACCCTAAAACAGATTTGTCTTGAGGATGAATGCATAGAAAGTGGTACTTTCAATGCACTTGCAATTACGGCATATTTGGATAGGTAAAAGTGCACTGAAAGTGGCTTGAAAACTATCACTTTCATTGCAACTGACCATTGGTGTAGACAGTTTCAGTGTTTGGATATCTCTTGCGCAACTTCATTGCAAGTAGTTATGATATGACATTTGATTGCAATTGAAAGTGTTTATTTATTCATTTTTCAGTTGCAGGAGAAATTGATTATAACTCCAATGTGAGTGGCTATGTTCTTTATTTTATTTTTAATTCTCACCTACACTTTTATGTTGTTATCCAAACAAAATGGTTTGGAACTCGGAAGACAAAAAAATATGTATCCAAACATATTTTGAAAAGTGATACATTCACAGTTTTATTGCAAGTGCATTACATTACAACATATTGAAAGTGACACTTTCACATTTTTGGAGGACTACAAGCATCCAAACAGTCCCCTAATCCAAACAGGTCCTTAATGCCTAACATGAGATTTGATCTTAGTTGAAACTAGAAGGATCAACATTATATTCTCACTATACTGACCTACAATATGGTACTGCATAATTTTTCACCTACAAAAATGAGAGAAAATCAGTAACAAATTACAAAATTTAATAACTTGACTACAAATATTATGAAGAATAAAATGCACAAAACATTTACGGATTCAAGGAAACTGTAAATTCGTAAGAAACATTGTAAAAACTTTTGACCAAATTCGAATATATTATTTAAATGGGTCAGACTCTTATCGGGTCGAGATGAACCTTGAGGTAAATCCAATCTAGTAGTGGGGCTGATTGGGCTGAACCGTTGACCAGGCCTGGGCCAGTCCAGTCCAGTCCAGTCCAGTCCAGTCCGGATTTGATCCGGCCGATCCCATGACAGACTTCGGGCCATCCGATCCACATAACACTTTGATTATTTAGTGGACAAAATTCGGTTCTTTTATTTTTTATACAATTATATGTAAAGTGTGGGTAATCGACTGGAAATCAAGCCCAAATAATTTATCAAACTAGAATGAGCTATTTAGTAATAGGGTCTCATATAATTATGAACTAGTCATAACTCGTGTCCATAGGGCATGGTTCATTTAAGGTATTCCCCCTCAAAATTTTGGACCCCCAATTTTAAACGAACAATAATAATTTTGAGGCCCCCATCAAAATATTAAATCCCAACCACTGCTGGATGTGAATTTTCTTTGGATTTTCCATAAAACCTCACTCTCAATAATGCTCATCCACAACCATTATGAGGCCCCCATCAAAATATTAAATCCCAACCATCAAAATATTAAATCCCCATCTTTGGATTCCCCGGTCTCCCAATAATGTTCTTCCCCATAAAATTCCACAACCGTTGATTCACCAAGATTAAATCCCAACCACTCTTTATCTTGGCACAGTCAGCCCTAGGATTCAAAAACCTTTGTGTTTTGTATAATAGATATTAGGATTTGAGTCTCGAAAACGACCGACGTTAGAGTTTGGGTCTCCAAATCACCGTTCACTTAAACAAATAAATAGTGATTTGGACACCCAAACGCTAACGTCGGTCATTTTCGAGATCCAAATCCTAATTTTAACCATTATACAAGATCCTATTGCTAAATAATCCAACCAAAATCTAACTTAAACTTATATTTCTATCTCAAGATGCCACCAATATTCTGTGCAGGGTCGGCCTGGAGGGCTGAGTTGTTCTATTTTGGAGCTAATTTCGGTAGCCTCTTTGATCCTTATTGTCAGCTGGTCTTGGTGGTAATCCGTGACCCTGACATTTTGGTAGCTGAAGAATTATCCAAGTTCCAAGTTTTATTCGACTTATCTCAGGGCCGGTCCCGATCCTGTGACCTACTCTAAGCCTGCCAAATCCAAAAGTACAAACTATTTACTTTGGATGTGTATTGAAGTGGGACTCCAAATCTAATGCCTCATGATCTGTCCATACTAAATGCAGTAAATAACAGCACAATTTTACTTACTGATGTATAAATAATTTTTTTTTACCCCCTTCTTTTCCTTCTGACTCAGCTTTGTCCTGTCTTTAGAGTGTCCAGAGCCAAAAAGCAGCAAGCAGCAAGCTGTAAGCAGCAGCAGCAGCTCCATTCCCACTGAGTAAGAAATATACAAAAGAAAGAAAAAAAAAAACAAGTGACAAACCAAAAGCTGGAGCAAGCAAGCAGATCTCACAATGCACCCCTCCCCCTCTTCTCCAGGACTGATCTCCTCCTTGTTCCTTGCTGCTGTTCTACTCTCCGGCGGAGCTCTAGGTGGAGATCCCTTTGTGTACTATGACTGGAAGGTCTCCCTCATGTCTGCCTCCCCCCTGGGAGTCAAGCAGCAGGTCAGTTCTGTTGCCAGCCCTCATCTTTGGTTTCCTTAGTTATGTTTCTGCCTTGATTTGGTTGGTTTCTCTTGTGCTGTTAACCAAGTCTACATCTACATGACAGGTTTCTTGGGGGCTAATTCCAAAGGTCCCCCAAGTTTTACTTGGGGTTAGCCCAGTCCTAGGACTGCAACTTGTTGGTAGTTCTAACATAAAGTAGGACTGCCAACCGTCCTAAAAAATTTGAATATTAAGATAAGGCCGGGAACGAAGTTGGCAGTCCATTAATGTTAGGACTGCCAACTTTGTTGACGGTCCTAATGGGCTAGCCCCAAGTAAAACTTGGAGGGCCTTTGGAATTAGCCTTTCTTGGGATAATATAATATATTTTACCCTATAGCTCAAACCATAACTCTTAAGGCTTTTACATGGTACCTTATAGGGTCTATTTTGTTCACCCACCAAAACTGGGATGGACGTTCATCCTTCCACTGAAGGGTGTTGATATGTGTTATTTTCGGCGTTCTAAAACCACTCTGGGAGTGATTTTGTGAACATCCACACTAGTTTTGACAAGTAGTTTGGCACGTGGCAACCTTTGAGCGGAATGGTAAACATCCATCATAGTTTTGGTCGGTGAACAGAAATAGACTCTAAACCATAACTCTAGACTTTTACATGGTATCCGAGCAGAGTACCCCAGCCACATTCGAATCTCGTCTTATCGTGCATTTTAGAAAGATTTTGTGTAACAAAGATACCGCTACCTGAATCGGGCTCCCAACCCAAAGTTGGGTATTCTACTTGTGGGTCTGAGTTTTGGTACAATGGTAGAGACTGACATTACATGAGGATAGTCATGAGCTAGTGCTAATTGGTATGCCTTATAGGCCCGGTATGTTGGGATGTCTTCAATCCTAATTAACCCAAGTTAGTTCAGTTTTAACTCTTTAGTAAAATTGGACGATTTTATTGAACCCACAAAAGATTCATGTGTACGAAGTTTACTACAACACTCGCACAACAAAAACTTTTGTACACTCTTACTAGAACACTCACACACTAACAACACCACTCTTGGGAACGAAATGTGGAAACCGTTTTCCCAAACCAAAGTGCTGCGAGAGAACCGAGCAAAAATGCAAAACCCAAATCGCCAAAATCACAAATAACGAAACAACGCAAATACAAACGATTTTGACGTGGAAAATCTTTGCGGAAAAAACTACGGGATGATCGGAGTCCAACCTTGAAAAGCCTCTACTATTGAAATAAAGAGATACTGACTCCTTACATGCTTCTCACCGACCCAAAACGGATCACCACAACTCCTTGGAACAGAAAATAGATTACAGACTCACGAAGAAAGAAGATGACGAGAAAAGATCACCCAAAAATGATATACTCTTCGAAGTAGCCGTCAATCCCTCTTTCTCTCTCCAATTTATATACCCCTCAACCCTGTCAATCCCTCTCTCTCTCTCTCTCAAATAGTTGTAAACTACTTCTTGCTATGGATAAGGTTAGGAAATATCTATTTATAAACCCCTCAGTTTGTTCTGTTGCCGGCCCTTATCTTTGGTTCCGTATATTTCTGCCACGATTTGGTTGGTTTCTCTTGTGTTGTTAACTAAGTCTACATGACAGCTTTCTTGGGATAGTATAATATATTTTACCCTATAACCCAAACCATAACTCTAGGCTTTTACATGGTACCCTATAATATATTTTACCCTATAACCCAAACCATAACTCTAGGCTTTTACATGGTACCCTATAATATATTTTACCCTATAACCCAAACCATAACTCTAGGCTTTTACATGGTACCCTATAATATATTTTACCCTATAACCCAAACCATAACTCTAGGCTTTTACATGGTACCATATAGAGTCCATTTTGTTCACCCACCAAAACTAGGATGGATGTTATAGGGTTGACAACTGTCATTTTTATCAATTCTAAAAGAAAAATGCTTAAGTTTACAACCAAATGCTTACAACTATCTTACAACCCCTCTCTTCCCCCATGCTAACATGGGTCCACCATGTCCCCTCCTCCAATGGAAGGCCGCCACGTGACGGTTGTAAGCTCTTACAACCACTTTTGGTTGTAAGAGTAGCATTGCTCAATGCTCAGTCTAAAACTACTTAGGGAGTAAATTTTGTGAACATCCACACGAGTTTTGACAACTAGTTTGACACGTGGCAACCCCTGAGTGGAAGGGTGAACTTCCATCCTAGTTTTGGTGGATGAACAAAAATGACTCGTACCCTATAATCCAAAACATAACTCTCGACTTTTACATGGTATCCAAGCAGAGTAGTGCATCCACATTCGAATGTCATCTTATCATGCATTTTAGGCAGATTTTGTATAACAAAGATACTGCTACTTGAATCCAGCTCCCAACCAAAAATCTGGTATTCTACTTGTGGGGCTAGGTTTTGGTACAATCGGTATGCCTTGTAGGCCCGGTGTGTAAAGTGTAAACACAATCCACTATCAAAGTCTAGGTTTTCACAAGAGAATGACACCTTTGTTATAGGATGGTGACAAGGTGAAATTGTGTTATCCATCTTGACATTATTCAGTCTAAAACATCACTAATTCAACTTAGGATTAGAGTGTGATTAGGTTGATGGACGCATACATGTTGTCACAGTACAACAAGATACAAGCATGGCGACACGAGAATTTTGAGAAGGTAGGACATGTGTCTGATTGTATTTTGAAGAATACGTTGCTATGTCCTCTGTGTAGGACCTTTTGTTCCCTCCTCTTTTCTTTTGCTTCAGCATGTAATCAATTATTTTCATAAACTTTATGACAACGACATTGGTCTGACACAATCCTGATCTCCCAAAAAAAGAAAGAAAGAAAGTAAAAAAGAGTAGGATGCCACAGGGAATGCCTATTGAGTTGAAAGAGGCATTGGTCGATCTAGGATCCTTAACCGACAACCCATTTTTATCTCCAGTTATTATGGAGAGGGTCTGGGACTATCCCTAAGGTGTGTACTAAATGAGTATGCTGAAAGTCGATGTTTGTAAGTTGATTCCAACGGATCGATCCCTTGATAACAAATACAGAACATAATGTGCCCTTTAGACTTTAGGGTGCCTGGAACCATTGAAAAAGGACTATACACGTCTTCTGTTGTTTCATATTGCAGATGCACAACATAAAAGATTATATGTTGATTCATGGAAACTTCCTTTCCTTGGATTTAGTAGGCATTCCATTCCAGCAAGAAACCATATCACTACTGAATAAACACTTGACTACAATCATGCAACATACAATGTACTGGGTTTAGTAGTTGTGCTAGAGACTGGTTATTTTTCAACATCTTTATTAGGCTAGTAGTGACTAGGCGAGCTTATAGTTGGTTTTGTGGGGGCATGTCTTCGCCAATTTATCACCAATATACTAGGAAGTTAATTGGTAGTGAATTTTGCTAGTCAGACTTCTCTGGGAGTAGTACAAGTACTAAATGAGCATGCTGAAAGTCGATGTTTGTAAGTTGATTCCAACGGATCGATCCCTTGATAACAAATACTTCTAAAAAAACAAAAGTTAATGTGCTCTTTAGACTTTAGGGTGCCTGGAACCATTGAAAAAAAAGGCTATATAAGTCTTCTATTGTTTCATATTGCGGATGCACAACATAAAAGTCTATATGTTGATTCATGGAAACTTCCTTTCCTTGGATTTAGTAGGCATTCCATTCCAGCAAGAAACCATATCACTACTGAATAAACACTTGACTACAATCATGCAACATACAATGCACTGGGTTTAGTAGTTGTGCTAGAGACTGGTTATTTTTCAACATCTTTATTAGTGTTGATATATGTGTTAAGTGTTATTGGGCTTTAGTCCCACATTGCCTAGAATGATAGGAGAGGAGGCTAGCCTCTCCTATATATGTGTAGTCTCTATTCCAATAATAATCACTTCAAATCTCTACATGGTATCAGAGCCTAAACTTGCTTAGAATACCGTCAGAGCCACCATTTTCACACAAATCCTACCCCTAATCTCGCCCTCCCTTTCACCCCCACGCCGCCGCTACCGCTGCAGCTACTGCGCCGCTGCTCCCGCTGCTGAGCCGCTGTCGCTTCGGCTGCGCCGCTGCCACTGTTGCGCCGCTCCCGCTGCAGCCGCCGTAGCGGCTGTGCCGCTGCTGCGGCTGCTACTGCCGCTGCTGCTGCCGTGGGTGCCTCCGTGCCAAGGTTGTAAAAATCGCTAGTCGGCCGCTAGTCGGTTCGTGGGGACTACGGATTAATCGGACTACTCGGGGACTACTCGGGGACTAGTCGGATTAGTCGGTTTAGAATTTTTAATGAATATATATATATATATATATATATATATATATATATATATATAATATGTTATAAAAATATTTTAAAAAATAATATGTTAATTGTTGAACTTTTAATTATCGCAGACTACAGTGCATTTTCTTATTCATTATTTTGCATAAATTTCTATTTCGATAAATATTTAAATAATATGTTAACAACTTACTATTTTGCACGGAGAGTTACAGCCGCAATAGCAAGCAAAAGCAAAAAAAAAAGTAACAAGCAAAAATTAAAAAAAAGAGCCACAACAACAGTAGCAAAGAGATAACAAAGCAAAAGTAAAAATAAAAAAAGAGTAGGCTAGTCACCTTTTTCAAAAATAGAAAAAAGCAGCAACAAAGTAAAGAGTCGACGACGGCTGCCTTGACGAAGTCGACGGCAGCCCAGACTAGTACCAATTTAGCTAATTTTTGGATGGACCGGCCCCTAATCGAGTCGACGGTGGCCGACAAGTGACTAGTCGGGGACTAGCCCCTAGTCGAGTCGGCGGCGGCCGACTAGCGACTAGTCGGGGACTAGTCGGCCGCCTAGAGGAATTTTTACAACACTGCCCGTGCACACCACTTTTAGGGCTCCTACTGTGTAGGTAAGCCTAAACTTGAGATTTATCTCATCTGTGGCACCTACGGTGTAGGTAAGCCTAAACTTGAGATTTATTTCATCCGTGGCACCTACAGTGTAGGGAAGCCTAAAATCGTTCTTGAAGATTTATCTCATATGAGATTCTCAAGGAGATGCCGATGATGCCTAGATCCGATGAAACCAGACATATTCGGATTTAGGAGAGGACGACGAGGACAAGCATGAGTCGTGGAGCAAATGTGACGTGATCGAGAAGAAGCATCGATGGAGACGATCCTCAAGAAGCTGGATGCTGACAATGTGGCGACGTTGATGAAGTTGATAAAGGTGTCGGCTGGTGATAGCACGACACGAGCGCCGCCAAAGTTGGAACTACCCTCCATCGATCTGAAATTGGATGGACCAGCCACCTATCTGAGTTGGTCACGACGGGTGAGAAGAACCCTTGCAGGAAAGAACCTGGAGGGATTCTTGACGGACGAGAAGAAAGAGCCGGAAGAGGGCTCGACAGGATGCGACGAGTGGAAATCCACTCATATGGTGATTTACATATGGCTTCTCAATTTCTTAGTCCAGTCTATTGCTTCCACAGTAGATGGCATTGAGATGGTGAAAGACGTATGGGAGAAGTTGAGGAGAACCTATGATGGCGTGGGAAACAACCTACGGATCTTCCAGATAAAAGGGGAGATCGATGACACCGTACAAGGGGAGAAGACGGTACATGAGTACGCTACGGAGTTGGAGCGTCTCTGGCTGGATTATGATCACTCCTCGAAACGGGCAAGCTGCGGGGACCCGAAGTGCAAGGAGAGACATGTGTGTCTGCAGGAGAGGACGATGAAATTCCTCAAAGGGCTGACTGCAGCATTTGCACAGAGGACAGCCTTACTCCTCGCCCAACCAGAGATCCCTAGTCTCGAGGAGGCTATCTCAGCCATGATCCAGGAGGAGACGCGGATCAGATTACAGATAGGGACAGGTGGTCCACCCGAAGCAAAGTCAGCACTAGCAGCTGCTAGCTCGGGTGACACAGGATCCAAGGGAGAGCTCTGGCAACGCAATCGACAGTGCTACAACTGCAGGAAGATGGGCCATCATCGATATGCTTGTACCAAACCACCTAAGGAGGGAGACTCAGGTGGTGGACGAGGACGAGGATATATTGGACGTGGACGTGGTCGAGGAGGCCGAGGAGGCTATCGGGCAAACTTGCTGGTGGCAGAAGGGAATGGAGGAGCTGGTGGCACCTTTACTGAGGAGGATCATGCACTGCTGGACCTGCTGGAGAGAAAGCAGAGAGCGTCGACCGAAGGAGACAGGAGGAGCGGAGCAGAGGAGACATCCACCCCATTCTTCGGAGGCAACGCCGCTATGTATGCTCACCCATCAGAAGGTACTGACGAGTCACTCGCTTTTGCATCTATGTCTTCCCTTAAAACGTCAGACTAGATTATCGACTCAGGAGTATCTCGGCATGTGACCGGGAACGCTAGTGAGTTTTCTTCATACACTCACCTAGCACCAGCAGACACCATTCAGACTGCAGATGACACTTTCCAACCAGTGGTCGGTAAGGGTACTGTTAATTGTACAGGTTCAGTAAGATTATCCAATGTGTTACATGCTCCATCCTTTCCCGTCAGTCTCTTATCTATTAGTTCTATAATTCTCCAACTAAAATGCACTGTTTTTTTTGATATTCCTAAGGTGATCTTCCAGGAGAAAGGGACGGGACGAAGACTTGGGACTGGCACCTGGCATGAGGGACTGTGGTACCTAGATCGGGAAGGACTGGACTCAGCATTGATATCTATGGCAGAGAAGGCTGGAATGAGAGAGCTGCAGCAGAGGACTGAAGATACTTTGATACTTCATCATAGGAGGATGGGACATTCTTCTTTTGATACTCTAAGTAAGTTGTATCCAGATATGTATGCGAAATCAAATAAACAGAAATTAGTATGTGATGCATGCGAGTTAGAAAAGCTTACTAGAAGCTCATATGTTTGTACTGGTCATAAGAGTTCTCTTGTTTTTGAGGTAGTACATTATGATATTTGGGGTCCATGTGCTACTAACACTATGAATGGATATAAGTACTTTGTCTCCTTTATTGATTGTGCATCTCGTGTCTCCTGGCTGTATTTAATGAAAAATAAGAGTAAAGTATTTGCTTGCTTTCGGGACTTCCATAAACATGTCTAGACTCAGTACAATGCAGTAGTGAAGGTACTGAGGTCTGACAATGGAACGGAGTACACCAACAGGACACTTGCAGAGTACCTGTCAGCACACGAAATACAGCACCAGACCAGCTGTGCATACACACCAGCACAAAATGGAGTAGCAGAAAAGAAGAACCGACACCTGCTAGAGACCGCAAGAAGTATGATGATCGACATGAATGTCCCACAAAATCTATGGGGACATGCAGTATTGACAGCAGCTCAACTTATCAACATGATGCCTTCAAAAGTCCTGGGATGGAAGTTCCCATGCGAAGTATTACAAGGCAATAATAGTGGGATACTCCCACTAAAGGTATTCGGGTGTGTGTGCTTTGTGAAAGACAACAGACCATTAGTTAGGAAACTTGACCCCAGAGCAGTCAAGTGCATCTTCGTGGGCTACTCAGCGACTCAGAAGGGATATGTGTGCTGGAGTCCAGTAGAGAAGAAGAAGTTCGTTAGTATGAATGTCCACTTCCGAGAGCATGAGCCATATTACCGCCAGGAGGGAACTTTGCACAACACGCCTAATACTACCAGTATAAGGCGAGAGGGGGAGATGGAGAACTTGGTGGTAACCGATCTACAAGTATGTCATAGAGGCACGGTTGAGGAGAAACATGAAGGTGAAGCAGAACAGGGGGAGGAGATAAGAAGTATCAGGCCTACGGCTCAGGGGGAGTTACTTACCTACAGCAGGAGAGAGAAGCAAATTGCAGTACCAGTACCTACAGTGCCAGTGCTAAGTCCCTTGCATGCGTCTGTCCCAACTTCTGAGACACCACCATCCTCCTCATCTACACCACCACCCTCCTCAGGTGATATCATTCCTCCTACTTCTACCATACCGCTACCTATACGAAAGACTACTCGCAGTAATGCGGGAAATCTTCCGGACAGATATGGTTGGGACCTTGCTAAGTTTGTTTCTTATGATCATATCTCTTCTTCTTATGGAGCATTTATAGCATCTTTGGATAGTATTACTGTACCTAACAATTGACAGGTTGCCAAGAACGATCCAAAGTGGAAAGCGGCAATGCATGAGGAGTTGAGAGCTCTTGAGAAGAACCACACTTGGAAGCTGGTGAGACTGCCAGAAGGGAAAAGAGCAGTCGGATGCAAATGGATTTTTACTGTGAAACAGAATCCAGATGGACAGGTTGAGCGCTATAAAGCTCGACTGGTGGCAAAAGGATACAGTCAGACGTACGGCATCGACTATGACGAGACCTTTGCACCAGTGGCGAAGATGAGCACTGTCAGGACCTTGATCTCCCTGGCAGCCAATGGAGGGTGGAAGCTACACCAACCGGATGTGAAGAATGCATTTCTTCATGGGGATCTAGTGGAGGAGGTGTACATGGAGATACCACCAGGATTCGGCACCAAACAGACAGAAGGCAAGGTCTGCAGACTGAAGAAGTCCCTCTATGGACTGAAGCAGTCTCCTCGAGCATGGTTTGACAGGTTCAGAAGAGCAATGATAGGGATGGAATATCAGCAGATCAATGTTGATCACACTGTCTTCTTCAGACGAAGTGGAGGCCACATCACCATGCTTGCGGTATATGTAGATGATATGATTATCACAGGCGATGATGAGCAGGAGATCACCCAACTCAAAGGAAAGCTTAGCAAGGAGTTCGAGGTGAAGGATCTTGGCCCTCTTCGATACTTCCTTGGGATTGAGATTGCTCGAGATAATGAGAGAATCGTTCTTTCTCAAAGGAAGTACGCACTGGACCTGCTTACGGAAACGGGGATAATGGGATGCAAACCAGCTACGACACCGATAGACCAGAAGTTCAAACTGGATGCTGAAACTGGAGAACCAGTTGACCGGGATAGATATCAGAGATTGGTGGACAAGTTGATCTACTTGAGCCACACTCGACCTGATATCAGCTTTGCGGTCAGTGTAGTGAGCCACTACATGCATGACCCCCGGAAGGGTCATATGGACGCAGTATACCAGATTCTGAGGTACTTGAAGGGAGCCCCCGGGAAGGGACTGATCTTCAGAAGAAATAATTATGTAAACATCGAGGGCTATTGTGATTCTGACTGGGCTAGCTGTGCTGACGACAGGAGATCCACATCGGGCTACTGCATATTTGTAGGAGGCAACTTGGTCTCGTGGAGTAAGAAGCAGTCAGTGGTGGCCAGATCAACAGCTGAAGCAGAGTATAGAGCTATGGCCTTGGGAGTCACAGAACTATTGTGGTTGAAGAATATGCTGACGGAGCTAAAACTGGACCAGGGAGCCAAGATGAAGCTATGGTGTGACAACCAGTCAGCTATTAGTATTGCCAACAATCCAGTGCAGCATGACAGGACCAAGCATATCGAGATTGACAGATTCTTCATCAAAGAAAAGCTGAAGAAAGGAGTACTATAGCTGGGCTACGTTCCAACCAAAGATCAGGTAGCAGACGGACTGACAAAGGGGCTTAGTTCTATCAGCATGATGAGAGGATGTGACAAAATGAGTTTAGTGAATATCTTTCGTCCATCTTGAGGGGGAGTGTTGATATATGTGTTAAGTGTTATTGGGCTTTAGTCCCACATTGCCTAGAATGATAGGAGAGGAGGCTAGCCTCTCCTATATATATGTAGTCTCTATTCCAATAATAATCACTTAAAATCTCTACAATTAGGCTAGTAGTGACTAGGCGAGCTTATAGTTGGTTTTGTGGGGGCATGTCTTCACCAATTTATCACCAATATACTAGGAAGTTAATAGGTAGTGAATTTTGCTAGTCAGACTTCTATGGGAGTAGTACAAGTACTTTTCTGGTGTAGAGGATGTGATCATAAGCTAAGATCTTTTTATAAAATTCGAGGTTCACATGATAATTGGAATCCCTCAGAATTCTTTTGAACATAACTAATAGTTTGCTCTAAATTGTAAATGCAGGTTATTGGAATCAATGGACAGTTCCCAGGACCAATCCTCAACGTGACAACAAACTGGAATGTAGTTGTCAATGTTGTAAACCATTTAGATGAACCATTTCTTGTCACATGGTATCTACCATAACTTCTACATTTCAGTTAGCACTTTCATGACAGCTGTGATAAATGTTGAATAATGATTATAATTTAGGAATGGTTTGCAGCATCGAAAGAACTCTTGGCAGGATGGTGTTCTTGGGACCAATTGTCCCATTCCTTCTGGCTGGAACTGGACGTACCAATTTCAGGTCAAAGACCAGATCGGGAGTTTCTTTTATTTCCCTTCTACCCACTTTCAGAAAGCTGTAGGTGGTTATGGAGGTATTATCATAAATAACAGAGATGTTATTCCAGTTCCTTTTGGGACGCCAGACGGAGATATAACAATCATTATAAGTGACTGGTATACTAAGGATTACAAGGTTAGATTAGCTACTTATCAACATTGTCTGAGAACTACAATAATATTATAGAAATGCTTCGGACTATACTAACTTGGCAAGGAACAGGAGCTTCGGGAAGCCCTTGATAATGGAAAGGGTATTGGAGTACCCAATGGTGTTCTCTTCAATGGGTTGGGACCCTACCGCTACAATGACTCGAATGTTCCTGATGGCATCACATATGCGACAACAAATGTTGAGCCAGGTAAGAGGTTAAACATATCTAAATTCTCCTTTTATTATGTGAAGGTAGATTTTATTTTGGTTGAATTAGATACCACAATTATTTGTTCAGTGATAATGTATGACACAATATCCACTCATGATATGTAACAGAGGTATGGAATCCATTGATTTTCGCTTGGAAGGGTTTCAGTTTTGTTATTTTCTTTAAGTATTATTAGCATTAGTTTGTAGTTGTGATATTTACACTTGGCTCATATAGAGTACTTTGCAACATATGATATTTTTCCAGATATGTTTGTAATTGAATTCACATTCATCTAAATACTTTTAACTTCAATCTGGGTCAGGAGGGTGCCTAGAACACACTCACACAACAGAAACACATGCATGGGTCCATGCACACACAAACATATAGGATAATACTACTTTGGCACTTGTTGTATATGGCTCGTGTTCAACTATTGAGTGCTGCAAACGCCGTCCGATGATCAGAGAAGCCCTGGAGAAGCATCTCTACTAGACTGTCCATAACCAAAGAGTATCAAGCAAGAATGTTGGTAGTATACTTCCAGTATACTGGTAAGTATGCCAAAATTTTCAGCAAGTTCTGAGGGTATAATCTCCCTTCACGGTATAATGGCAATATAATGGTTGGGTTGGGGCTCGCTCATTTTGTGTATGATTCAGATTAAATGATGCTATTTAGATGGTCAAGATTGTTCCTAACTTAGGGCTAGATTTGGGGTTTTTATAAGGTCTTCTCCATGTCCTAGGGCTGGTTGATTTGAGGTGTTAAGGAGGCTTTGCAAGAGAAAGTTCTTGGAGGCCATCAAGGGACTCTAAAGAGAGAGTTTGAAGGAGAGCTCGTTAGAGATTTCGTAAAGAGAGGGTTTCACATTACGGTTTATGTGTGTTATCCTTCTAAGGTTTTCTCTCTTATTGATTCAATAAAGTTATTTATTTCCTAGTCATGTAAGTAGGTCGAACTTGACCAAACCATACTAAATATTGTGAGTTTGCGTGTTTGTTCTTGGATGCAATTCTTCGGTTTATGGTGCCTTGTTATTATTGTTGGGCGCGTGTGGAAGCGTTTGCCAACCCATCTGATCAAAACTAACCGCCGTCTAACGGAAACCAAGCACAAGATGAAGACAAGTATATGGCGGTGACGTACGTCACTTGGACAAATCCCAACCTTTAACAACTCAGATGAAATTACAAGATTGACAGAACTCACGTTGAACCCTTTGCCCTAGTAGGTTCAACCCCCTCACCACTCTCAAGAAAAAAACAGAAGATTACAATTGAGATCACTCACCAACCCGTAGTAATCTCCCTAACCGAAGTTGACGACTCTTCGATTAGATTTTCTTCTTCCTTCTGTCTTGGATGGCAAAGTCCTAAGCGCAAAGTACGAACTTTCTCTTAGATTTTCTTGTGGACGAGCACCCCAAATCTCCACTTTGTGCCTTCCCTTTGTGCCTCCACTCTCACCTCATATAAGTAAGATGAGAAACCTAATTTTAGGGCTAGAAAACACTAAAAGTAGTCCACCATCAGATGGCGTCCACCAACAACCAACGGTGTAGATTATATTCATCATCAATTATGGACGTCCAAATATGGTCAAATTAAATATTTGATACAAATTTGTAAATCTAATTAAATCAGATATTTAATGTAGATTTTCAAATCATATCAAATTAAATCTTTTACCATATTTGGGCTTTAAATTTTGCTCTTACCAAATCTAGACTGGACTCCAACAATTTTTCCCTCCAGTCTGGTGATAAGATGTTGACCCCATGACTACTCAACTGGACTCTATGTCTGTCGTCCTGCGACAGAGTTCCTGTTCCTCCATGCCATTGATCTCCGATCCCCCGAGCTGCTTTGCATCTTCCTTTGTCTCTAGCTCCTCGACCGTCACGTCGACGCTAGCTGCCATGCGTAGCACCACTGGAAATCTGCCGATATCAATGACACGACCGAGACCGAAGTCCATGACGATCCGCCTCACCGTAAGTCTCGGCTGCTTGTCTCCGACTTCCGTCTTCCACCGGAAAGTGTTAACGTTCCGACGAGCTGCTTCACCCTTGGCTGGCCCATCCAAGCGGACGGTGCGGTTCCACGAGATTCGAACTCCTGAACCTGCCTACCTTCATGTCCAAACTTGAAGCTCCTCCATACACATGCGTCCTCGAGCAGAACATCACGCACTGTGCACGCCGTTGATGACCCACAACTTCCCTTGAACTGTGTGAATGATGATACTCCTGCCTTAGATTAAGTTTGCTGCAAAACTTGATCTCCTCTCTGGCTTCAAACTGTCGAAACCGATGTCATTTCGTGAAACTTTGACAAACCATCTGTCGTCAAAACTGGATCCGTAGAGCAACCCTCCCTGGAGACCGACCAACTGTTATGGAACCGACGACTGACCCTCAATCTTTGACTCATCACCATCCGTCGATTTGTCTCGACGAACCGAATCCTCCGTATCCTTCAAAGCATCTAGAAGCCCCTCAGCAAGTTCTCGACGATCCACCTTCTGTCGAACATCCCTCGAGCCTCCATCCGGTGTCTGTGGTCTGCCTGTACAGCTTAATGTCTTGAGCCTGTACATGCCACAACACAAATCTCTCCGAGCCAGCTGTTGGGAACCCTTCGTAAACATCCAATCTTTGTCTCCAAACAGACTGAGACAACCATCATCTGCCAGTCTTCCTATCGAAACCAAGTTGTAGCACAAATTCGGTACATGTCGCACAGCCTTGAGGACAAGCTTCTCACCAAACTCCGTCGTCAAGTGCACATCACCGATGCCTACAACTGCAGCCGTCCTTGTCGTCCATCTTCACATGGCCAAATCTGCCGCCGCGGTATGACGTGAAGATCCTCCTATGTGGAGTGGCGTGATACGACGCCTCCCGTGTCCATAACCCAGTCGCCATCATGACACATGCCATAAGGTTCCTCTGCGTCGGTCGCTGCGATGATGATATCTCCAAATGTCGTGAGATCCTTCTGATCGTCCTTGCCTTTGGCCTTCTCAGCTTTGAGCTTCATGCAGTTTCTTTTGATACGACCCCTTTCGCTATAGTGATAGTAGCCCTCCTTGCGGTCCACAATCGCAAGATCCCGAGAACTCTCCCATGTCCTCGCTTGTGACTTGGGTCTTTTCTTCCCGTAGGAAGCTACCAGAGCGGACTCCTGCGACGATTCCACTTGTTTGTGCCGGACCTCCTCATTCAACAAGCTACTTTTGACTGCCTCCATCGTGACAACTCCATCAGGCGCGGAGTTGCTCACCAACACCACCAACGTCTCCCAGCTTTCCGACAGAGAACTAAAGAGCAGTAGGGCCTGAAGCTCATCATCAATCACCATCTTCATCACAAACAGCTTATTGATGATACCCTGAATCTCGTTCAGATGTTGTGCCACTAGGGCACCCTTCGTGTGCTTCGAGTTGACGAGTTGGCGAATAAAACGTCTTGTTGCCAACTGTCTTCCTTTCGTACAACGAATGCAGCTTCTCCTACAATATTTTTGCCGAACTCTCCATGGACATGTGGTGAAACACCGAATCATCCAACCATTGGCGGATGAATCGAACGACATTCCGATGCAGTCGTTTTTCGTCTTCAACAGTTTTGTCTGTTGGCTTTGCGCTGTCGTCCTCCAACGGACCAAGTCCTTGCACCAGAGTAGATCCTGTATCCTTGGATTCTAAGTTGTCCAGTTTTCTCCTGTGATGGTGATCATACGAGTGTTCATCTGCTCCGTAGACATGGTTGCCAGAACCTCCAAAGCTCTGATACCAATTGTTGGACGTGTGCGGAAGCGTTTGCCAACCCACCTGATCAAAACCAACCCCCGTCTAATAAACACCAAGCACAAGATGAAGACAAGTATATGGCGGTGACGTACTTCACCTGGACAAATTCCAACCTTTAATAATTCAGATGAAATTACAAGATTGACAGAACTCACGTTAAATCCTTTGTCCTAATAGGTTCAACCCCTCACCACTCTCGAGAAGAAAAATAAAAGATTACAATTGAGATCGCTCACCAACCCCTAGCAATCTCTCTAACCGAAGTTGATGACTCCTCGATTAGATCTTCTTCTTCCTTCTGTCTTGGATGACGAAGTCCTAAGAGTAAAGTACGAACTTTCTTTTAGATTTTCTTGTGGACGAGCACCCCGAATCTTCACTTTGTGTCTTCTTTTTGTGCCTCCAACCTCACCTCATGTAAATAAGACGAAAAACCTAATTTTAGGGTGAGAAAACCCTAAAAGTAGTTCACCATCAGATCTAGCGTCCACCAACAACCAACGGTGCAGATTATATCCCATCACCAATTATGGACGTCCAAATATGGTCAAATTAAATATTTGATACAAATTTGTAAATCTAATTAAATCAGATATTTAATGTAGATTTTCAAATCATATCAAATTAAATCTTTTACCATATTCGGGCTCCAAAATTTGCTCTTACCAAATCCAGACTGGACTCCAACAATTATCGCCATCGTTAAGGTTATTGTTTGTCGCTTTCGTCACTTTCATTTGGGACTACAACAATTGGTATCATAGTTAAAAGAATCGTCAAGATTTCAAATTCTTGGATCTAGGTCACGGTAGGTGACGACATTGTTCCTCTCTCTATCTTCGTAAATCGAGAGTCTTTGAATCGTTGGTTCGCTAAGGTCCAAGGGGGGATTTTCTCTATTTCGGAATTTCTGTATGACGAGTAACAAGGCTAATAACATCAAGTTTGAGGTGAAAAAATTTAACGGTAAATGAAAATTTTCTTTGTGGTAGAGAAGGGTTAAGACAATCTTTGTGAAAGAAGGGTTGTTTAAGGTCGTTGTCGGCATGGAGTGGAATGACATGGATCAGAGGGCACAAAGTACGATAGAGCTCCATGTGGCCGATTTATGGTTGAAGCTAGAACGCTTGTATTATGACAAAGTCGTTGTCTAACAAATTGTATCTTAAGAAGCAACTCTACAATTTATGTATGAAGAGAAGGACCCAAATTCTACACCATTTGAACAACTTCAATAATATAGTTAATGATCTTTTGTGTCTCTAAATAAAGTTAGAGGAGGAGGACTAAGCGCTAATGTTTCTATCTTCGCTTTCGGGGTCGTATGACTATTTGGCACAACAATCCTTTATAGGAAGGAGACTATCGAGATGGAGGATGTGACTACAACTCTTCTTACTAACGAGATTATGTAGAGGCCAAGTCATTCGAATTTATTGCCAAGGAAAGAGGGAAGTCGAAGAATAAGGATAGCGGCAAGAGTGGAAGGTAGAAATCCAAATCTGGACAGGATAACAGAACATAACTTTTTCTGTAAACAGTCGAGGAACATGAAGAAGCGAGGAACATGAAGAAGCACTGTCTGAAGTATAAGTTGTAGTCGGAGAAGAAGGGTCTAGTTCAAGCAGTCAGGGACAATGTTACAACGGAAGTTGAGTAGTTATCGCGTGATGTGCTTACGTTACATAGCGGGAAGGACAATTTCTCCGAAGCTTCAATTCTTGACTCGGAGTGTCAATACCATATATGTCCCAATATGGAGTGATACAACACCGATAAGAAGTTCGATGGTGGTGTTGTTATCTTAGGGAACAATGCATTGTGCAAAACCATTAGCATATGAAACTTAAAGCTTCGTATGTTTGATGGAGTGATTCAGACACTTGTTAATATGAGACACGTTCCGAACCTAAACCTAAGCATAACCGCGTTTCTTTAGGCGTGTTGAATGTGATAAGATGTAAGTTTATTGGCCAAAGCAATTTGCTAAAAATAGTAAAGGGCAACTTTGTGGTTAGGAAGAGATATAGACTATCATCGAATTTGTATCAGTTAGACGGAAGCACATATCACTGGTAGGACGGTCGTCATTACAGAGAAAGAGGTAGAGGAAGATACTCGGTCTCGATAGTATAGTTTTGGGCAGACCATGTCAGAGACAGTTTCGCGGTTCTTGGACAAAGGCCGTAGACAGAGAGTTTTGCGGTTCTAGGTAAAGACCATGTCAGAGAGACAGTTTCGCAGTTCTGGGTTAAAATCGTGTCAGAGGTCATATTCAGTTATGGGCAAGGCTCTGTCAGTGATTTAGTTTGGTGTTTCTAGATAAAGCTGTGTCGGTAAGGAGAAACAAAAGAAGAGTTGGCACGGAGTATCGCTAATAATCTCATGTGGTGGATAGTTGAACAACAAACCAATGTGGAGTTGTTGTATATGTCTCGTGTTCAACTATGGAGTGCTACGGAAGCTGTCCGATGATTGGGGAAGCCTGGTCGGAGTTGAAGCATCGATATGGAACTGTCTACAGCTGAAGAATATCAAGTAGAATATTGGTAGTATACTGCTAGTATAGGCATCGAAGTTTTCAGCAAGTTTGGGGGTCTAAAAACCTCCCTTACGGTATTCTGGGTCGATGATGGTTCATTTTATGTGCATTTCATATTAAAGGATGTTATTTCGACAACCAAGATTGTTCCCAAACTTAGGGTTGGATTGGCAATCCTTTATAAGAACTTCTCCATGCGTTAGGGCTGGTTGACTTAAGGTTTTGAGGAGGCTTTGCAAGAGAAAGTTCTTGGAGGCCATTAAGAAAATCTAGATAGAACGGTTTAAGAAGAGCTTGTTGGAGATCTCTTAAAGAGGGTTTCACATTAGGGTTTGTGTGTGTAAGGTTTTCTCTCTTGTTGATTCAATGAAGTTATTTTTCCCTTGCCCCGTGGAGTAGGTTGAACTTGACTGAACCACGTTAAAGATTGCGTGTTTGCATGTTTGTTCTTGGTTGCTATTGTTTGGTTTATTGTTCTCGTCATCGTTTGGGTTATTGTTTGTCACTTCTGCCACATTTGTTCAGGATTACAAGAGCAATTTTGATATTTTCTAATCTTATTCCATTTAGTACATGATACTATGATAGACAGTTAACAAATGTCAAGAACTCAAGATATGCTACTATTTCTATCTCAATGCATAACTTTTCTTTTGTATCAGGAAAAACGTACCGGTTTCGAGTACACAACGCAGGCATCTCAACTTGCCTGAATTTCAGAATTCAGAACCATAATATGCTCCTTGTAGAGACAGAAGGATCTTACACAGTGCAACAAAATTATACGAACATGGATATCCATGTTGGACAATCATATTCATTTCTAGTCACGATGGACCAGAATGCTAGCAGTGATTACTACATGGTGGCAAGTGCTCGATTCGTGGATCCAACTGTCAGGGACAAAGTAACTGGGGTTGCTATATTGCACTACTACAATTCCCAGGGTCCTGCTTCAGGTCCACTTCCGGTTGGTCCAGATGAGGGTGATTCATACGCCTCAATGAATCAAGCAAGATCTATCAGGTATGACGATGATTTCAGCATAGATATACATGTTTTAACTGTTGTGTATTATTTTTCTTTGCTTTTTCTTCATTTGGCTGCCTTATAAATGTTAAACCTTTCTGTTTGAAAGGTTCCCAGTATCGGTATCGGATCATTCCTATGAGTATCGGTATCGGCGATATCGGTAGTATCGGCGGTTTCGGATCGGAGTATCAGATTTTTTGGTATCGAAAAACAAATAATTATTGATAAATTATTAACATTTAAAAAATATATTTTTATACATTTAGGCACAATTTTAAGTATTTACAGTGTTATTTCTTAGTAGTTTTGAAATTACATAAAATAGTAGTCACCCTTACCGATTGGTTTACATGCAATAGATCAATTTTCTTCTTTTATATGCTTTTACAACCTTATTATGCTTCAAACCCTTGTTGATTTGTCTTTTTTCTTTCAATTTTCTTTGCCAAATTGATCGGAAAAGAGACCCCCGATATTGGTATCGGTCACTTTCTGGTATCGGTCGGTATCGGAACGGGACATGCCAAACCGTATCGGTATCGGCCGATAATGTTAAGCAGACTTGTAACTTTTAAACCTTCTCAGTTTGAAGGTTAAGCAGCTTCGTGACTTTTTAGTTGGTTAACTTATTTCAGGTGGAATGTCTCTGCTGGCGCAGCTCGACCCAATCCGCAGGGATCTTTCCGATACGGTGACATCACTGTGACTGATGTATACGTACTAGTTAATAGGCCTGCGGAGCTTATTAACGGGAAGCTTCGTACTACTTTGAATGGTATCTCTTACGTTGCCCCCGAGACACCTTTAAAGCTTGCCCAACAATTCAATGTGGCAGGAGTTTATAAGCTTGATTTTCCGAATCGAATAATGAACAGACCCGCTAAAGTTGACACGTCTCTAATAAATGGTACCTATAGAGGTTTTATGGAAATCGTGTTCCAGAATAACGATACCACTGTTCAGAGCTACCACTTGGATGGCTACGCTTTCTTCGTTGTGGGGTAATGCTCTATGACATCTTTGGTTATTTTTCCATTGCGCACACACCTATTCACGTACACAAACATTATCTACTATGTGCGGAACTGTAGCTGAAACTTCCCGATTCATCTTTTACTCCAGGATGGACTTTGGAATCTGGACGGAGAATAGCAGAGGTACCTATAATAAGTGGGATGGAGTTGCTCGCTGCACAACACAGGTATTTGGTTCCATCTTTGGATTTTGTTTCTCCTCTGTGCTAGTTCAGCAACTTGGGATGTCAATGTCGAAAAGAATGATAGACTGGAATTAGTTTTAGGCTCACTGTTCGCACTCCATAACACCCACTATATGCATTATGCCTACTAACTATACAGATTGGTCTCAGTCCAGTTTCTGGTTAAGTTAAACTCCAAGATATTAAATAAAGCGCAAAATTCTCCGATTTCTTTCCTGCCAAATGTTCCAAATCACTGCTACCTGTCACTATATTCAGGCAGTTCACAAAGCTGTAGTCTTTTATATTTTGCATGCGCTTCATAATCTCACATCTGAGGTCGACAATGACGTGTGTTTTCCTCACCCATAGTTTCTCATTTTTCAATGTGGAGAGAAATGTTGAGAACTAATAAGGGATTTAGTCCCACATTGGAAAATGTAATATGTAGAGGAGCTAGACTCCCTATAAGTAGTTGAGTAGCCAATCAATAAAATACACACAACAATTATTCTCTACATGGTATCAGAGCCATAAATTTTTTTTTTATCTCCCCTTCCGACCCCCTCCCCTCTCTGCCGCCCTAACCCTAACCCTAACCACCCCCCAGCCCCGCCCGACGCCCCCCCTGCCGTTCCCCACCCCCTGCCGACCCCCCCCCCCCCCCCAAGTCCCGTCCGACGGCCCCCCTGTTGTTCCCCACCCCCTGCCGACCCCCACCCATCCCTGCCGCCTACTCCCTGCCAACCTACCCCCTGCCGACTACCCCCCCAGCCCCGCCCGACGCCCCCCTCCTGCCGTTCCCCACCCCCTGCCGACCCCCACCCACACCTGCTGCTGTAATCCCCCCCCCCTTTTTTTTCAGAAACAAAAACAACAAAAAAAACCCTAATTTGTGAGAGATTATGTTGACGATTATTCGAAGACGGATGGCTGTCAAATGCTTTATTTGCACCTTCTGTTCCTAGATTACGCCATCCGGAACAACAAATGCTTTATTTGTTTTCCGTTCTCGATCTTCAAATTAGGATCTCCATGCGCGCGCCGGTGTTGGCCATGTTAACCGCGCATTCGTAAGGTCTCTGTTGAAGACTTTACACGAAGACGACGACGACGATGAATCCGACGAAGACGACGACGAAGACGCCGCCGACGAAGACGCCGACGCCGACGAATAACAGTTGAAGACGCCATGGATTCGATCAGTGGTAAACTGATAGCAGACGAGATGAAGGCCTTGGTTGATAATATTTTATCAAAGAGATTAACCGAGGCGACCCCACGTGTGATCCATACTGATGTGGATCCGTCACCCTACAAAATGGGGAAGCTGGACAAGCTGGAGACGAAGTTGGAAGGAACGTCCAATTACTTGAAATGGTCACGACAGGCCATGCAGAAGCTGAAGGGCCGTGGCTTGGTTGGCTACGTCAAATGGCCAAACCAAGGCGCCTGATGATCCTTCCTCAAAGGCATTTGCTATTTGGGAAATTGTCAACAATGTTGTGGCTGGATGGTTGACGGCCTCCTTGACCGACCAGGTGTCGGGCAATGTCGAGGCGATAGAGGCTGCTGCTGATATATGGCAGACTTTGAAGGATATGTACTCAGGCTCGGGCAATCCTATGCGGGTCTTCCAACTGCAGGATGAATTTGATATGATGGCCCAGGACGACCGCACCATCTCTGAGTATGCAGCACTGTTAAAGAAGTACTGGTCTGATCTGGATCACTATGATCCTCTTGGGATGGAAAATGCACAGGTCGAACCAGCATTTGCGAAACATTTCAAAAAGTTCTTGGATTATATTTCGCGTCAACGGATGATGAAGTTCTTGAAGGGTCTTAACCCTGTGTTTGAGCATATACAGAATGTCCTCCTAGCACAGCCCATGCTTCCAACCTTAGAAGACGCCATAGCTGCCATGGCACAAGAAGAGGCTCGCTTAAAGTTGATACCCAACAAGGGCTCTTTCCAAGGGGAGCAAGCCGCTGTTGACAAGTCTGCGCTTGCCGCCTTCAATCAGTCTCCCTCTGTGGCCGGTGTTTGCCACAATTGTGGTGACTCGGGGCATTACATCAGGTTTTGTCCAAAATCCCTGCACAGTCATTCAAGTGATCGTGGACGGGGCCGCGGCGGACGTCGTGGTGGTAGAGACGGTTATGCTGGTAGAAGAGGAAATTATTCTGGAGGACACAAAGCTAATCTGGCGGAGGAAGGGGGCGACATTCACCTGGCTGAGTTAACCCCTCTTGAGAAGGAGTTCCTCGCGAAGTTATGCAGCACGAAGCTGGGTTCGGACGGCAGTCATAGGGCGTCATCTACCTCAGGGGACCACATCACTTGCTTTGCCCAAACCGGCACAGGTATACCTGCACGTGCTCTTGCGGCAGCTGTCCACCAACCTGGTTGGATTATGGACTCTGGGGCATCTCGCCATGTCACGGGATCCCGCGGTGAGTTCCAGGACTATACTCACCTACCAACGACGGAGAGCATTCAGACTGCTGATGGTAACTCCAGCCCTGTCCTGGGTAAAGGCACTGTCGCATGCACCCCTTCTCTCACTCTCACCAATGTCTTACATGCTCCGTCTTTTCCTGTCAATCTTCTTTCTATTAGTGCCATTATTCTTGATCTTAACTGTACTGTTTCCTTTGACATTCCTACGGTGACCTTTCAGGAGAAGGGGACAGGACGACGACTAGGAACTGCCACATGGCATAAGGGGCTGTGGTACTTGGACATGGCTGGACTGGACAAAGCACTGGCATCTCTGGTAGCCGACACACCACCGGCAGATACACGACGCAGTATAGAAGATGAATTGCTACTCCACCACCAGCGTGTCGATCATTCTTCTTTTAAAGTTATTAGTCGCATGTATCCGTCCTTATACCAAATGGCTAATAAAGAGAAGTTATTTTGTCATGCTTGTGAGTTGGGTAAACATACCAGAAGCACATATGTGAGTTCCGGTAGTAGAAGTTCGGCTGCATTTGATATGATACATTTGGACGTATGGGGCCCTTGTCCTACAACCGGTATTAACGATTTTCGATGGTTCGTCATTTTTATTGATTGTTATACTCGCGTGACATGGGTGTACCTTATGAAGAATAAAAGTGACGTCTTTAAGGCGTTTCGCGACTTTCATCGCCGGATAGAAACTCAATATGGCACTAAGATTAAGTGCTTACGGTCTGACAATGGGACGGAGTATACAAACAAGACGGTTGCTGAGTATTTATCCACTCATGGCATACTATACCAAACTTGTGCCTATACACCGGCACAAAATGGTGTGGCCGAACGGAAGAACAGACACCTGCTGGAGGTCGCACGGACGATGATGCTGGCTATGAATGTTCCGAAACACTTATGGGGACAGGCGGTGTTAACGGCTTCTTATCTCATCAACAGAATGCCTTCTCAGGTATTGGACTGGAAGAGACCGTTGGAGATGCTTACTGGTGCAACCACGTACACTGTTCCACCGAAAGTATTTGGGTGTGTCTGTTTTGTCCAAGATAATAGGCCAGGAGTTGGCAAACCGGATCCTAGAGCGGTTAAATGTGTCTTTGTCGGGTACACGACAACTCAGAAGGGATACGCATGTTGGAGCCCAGTTGAGCGGAAGATGTTTGTGAGCATGGACGTTACATTCAGAGAACTGGAACCATATTATAGTTCGGATGACGGTTCGGCGTTTGTTGACACACCTAACACATCGGGTGTTAGATGTGAGGGGGAGAAATTAAGCCCATCTGTGGTGGTCGGATCGGTCCCATGCCCGGTCGTGGAAAACTGGACGAAAGGGAGAGAAAGCAGTGACTCCGATACAGAAGATGAAGAAGATACATAGGTTAAACATGGGGAGCAGCAGACAATGGAAAATGAGCTCCAAGTCTACAGAAGGAGACAGCAGAAGTCCAGTACCGTGCCTGTACCGTGCCCTGTGCCTTCTGTACCAAGTCCCTCGTCTACTCTTGCTCCAACTCTTGAAGATGTTGCCCCCGCACAAAATCAATCTGATTCTGATGCGGATCTCTCTGACTCTGATGGTATGATCTCTCCACCACCTATTGCTCCCTTAAGGAGATCTTCTCGCATCAATGCGGGTAAGGCTCCTAGTCGTTTTGATGATTATGAACATGATATTGCCAATTACCTGTCTTATTCTAATATTTCTTCGAATTATCGAGCCTTCATTGCATCATTAGACTCTACTTCGTTGCCCAAAAGTTGGCAGGAAGCAAAGAAAGATCCAAGGTGGAAAGCTGCAATGATGGAAGAACTTGGGGCACTGGAAAAAAAAATAAGACGTGGAAGCTGGTTCCATTACCCAAAGAGAAGAAAACTGTGGGATGCAAATGGGTGTACACAGTAAAGGAGACGTCAGAAGGAAAGGTGGAACGATACAAGGCGAGGTTGGTTGCAAAGGGATACACACAGTCATATGGCATCGACTATGATGAGACGTTTGCTCCAGTAGCAAAAATGAGCACCGTAAGGACTCTGGTCTCCATCGCAGCAAACTATGGGTGGAAGTTATACCAATTAGATGTGAAGAATGCCTTTCTCCATGGGGACCTACAAGAAGAAGTGTACATGTAACTCCCGCCAGGGTGCTATGCTACAGAATCAGACGGAGGAACATCGCATGGAAAAGTGTGCAAACTAAAGAAGTCGCTATATGGGCTCAAGCAATCTCCTCGAGCCTGGTTTGACAGATTCAGAAAGGCTGTTACAGGCATGGGATACTATCAAGCAAATGCAGATCATACGGTCTTTCTTCAGCATGCAAGAGGCTACATCACTATACTTGCTGTATACGTGGATGATATAGTAATCACAGGTAATGATGAAGCCGAGATCGCTAAGCTGAAGTCAAAACTCGCGAAGGAGTTCGAAGTGAAGGATTTAGGAGCGATGAGGTACTTTCTAGGTATCGAGGTGTGTGAAGGCGAACAAGGAATTGTTCTCTCACAGAGAAAATACACACTAGATCTGCTGAAGGAGACAGGGATGCTGGGATGCAGAGCAGCAGTCACTCCAATTGACCATAAGTGCAAGTTGGGAGCAGAAGCAGGAGAGCCAGTTGATCGTGAAAGATATCAACGACTTGTAGGGAGATTGTTATCTGGGGCACACTCGTCCTGATATTTCATTTGCGGTGAGTGTAGTAAGTCGCTACATGCATGATCCAAGAACGGGTCATATGGATGCAGTATTTCAGATCTTGAGATATCTGAAAGGGACGCCGGGAAAAGGGCTTTGGTTCAAGAAGAATGGATGTATAGAAGTTGAGGGATACTGCGATGCAGACTGGACGAGCTGCATAGACGATAGGTCTACCACGGAATATTGTGTCTTTGTAGGAGGAAACTTGGTCTCATGGAGAAGCAAGAAACAGTATGTGGTAGCACGGTCTACAGCTGAAGCAGAATACAGAGCAATGACTTTAGGAGTGTCGGAGTTGCCGTGGGTGAAAGCGTTGCTGACAGAGTTGAAGCTGGACAAGGGAGCACCATTACGTCTTCTGACCGATAGTCAAGCTGCAATAAGTATAGCTAACAATCCAGTTCAGCACGACAGAACGAAGCACATCGAGATCGATCGATTCTTCATCAAAGAAAAGATGGAACAAGGGATACTGAAGATTGATCATGTTCGCTCAGAAGAACAAGTGGCAGACTGTCTGACTAAGGGTCTTAGTTAAGTAAGTCTGTCGAAGCTATGTAACAAGATGGGAATGATTAATATCTATCGCCCATCTTGAGGGGGAGTGGTTGAGAACTAATAAGGGATTTAGTCCCACATTGGAAAATGTAATATGTAGAGGAGCTAGACTCCCTATAAGTAGTTGAGTAGCCCATCAATAAAATACACACAACAATTATTCTCTACAAAATCTATGTTGCACGTACACGGATGTGACAAGGGTAAGGACACTGCGACAAGGACACGACTCTTAATTTTGGTTTGTCCTAGTGTATTTTGGAGTGTCCGGGTTCTGTCCAACACATCACGGCCTGTGCTTCCTATGGATCATGTTATATGTCATGCTAACTGCCACGGCTACTGGTTTTCAAGTATAGGTATATCCTGGAGCATGGACAGCCATCCTAGTATCTCTCGACAACGTAGGCATATGGAATTTGCGTGCCCAGAACTTGGATACTTGGTACTTGGGGCAGGAGGTATACGTAAGTGTGGTGAATCCGGAGGACACCAACAAAACAGAGCTTCCATTACCCGACAATGCTATTTTCTGTGGATTACTCACAAGCTTGCAGAAGTAAGCGACCCAGTCAATGATACTTTTAATCAGATTGTGCACTTCTTAATATTGATGATTTCTCCTTTTTGCAGCGAGCAATCTCATAAATTTAGATTTTCCAGAGCAACTTCTGTTACCGAAGGCTGCAGAATGATTTCTTTCGGGCTCCTTACCATATGGCTCGGTTTTCTGCTCCTGTGTTAAGTAACATGTGCACAGGAGTGTTTGTTGAAGTATGAAGATGTACATTTGTCACACAAATGAGCAATTGTACTGGAAACACGCCGCAACTGAAGCAGTAGCAGAGGTGGAACCCTTTCGGAAAGTAAGTCTGGACAAGCGGTTCCCCTTGTGACATTGCTGAAGAGAATTCATCGGTAGCCTTTATTCTTAAGAGAAGCAGAATGGATTAGCTGGGTGGTGGGGGAGTGAGCATCTGCTAAAATTTGCAGTGTCTTTTCTGGTGGTGGTTCTTGGAAACCTTTGTTCATCATTTGTTCCTTGACAATGTTGAAGTATCAAGTATTAGTGTATTTTGTTTTCGCGGTTCATTAGTTTATCTTCCATTTGTTGGCGGGTCTAACGCTTATGTGCATCATGAAAATATTGATTTGGTGACCATTTTAAGGAATGGCTTATTTTTTGTAGAGTACTTGATTTTAAGTGAATTGATAAAAAATATACATTAGTACATGTCCACAATATTTTTCAGCAGGAAAGGGTTGAAAATAAGCTCAACTTCTGTGAAAATATTGTCCTAGTTTTTTTTTTTCACAATTAAAACTAGGGTAATATGCTAGGGGGACACCAAAATTTGACCAGATTTTGTTGACCATATAATGTTGCAGGGTCACCGCATTAATGTTATCAAAGCATAAGCATATGCTGCTACATCACATGATCAATAAAATGTCAAAATGTGGTCCGGTTTTGGTGGGCATTATTGTTAAAATTTTGGTCCACTACTAAAATCAACTTGTAAAGATGAGGGAGGCTTTAGCCAGCTGAATCTAGATAGAAGTCCTAAAAGATTTACAGATTTTCCTGATTAGAAGATGTCCATTGCTCTAAGCCTCATTGTTCGCGAAAAGGAAAGGAAACCAATTGTTTGCTTTGGAAAATTACAATTTTCATCATTTGTTCTTTCAAAAATTGGAAGGAAAAGTGAATCCTTGTTCCATAGAACAACTAGCAACAACAAAGGCATTAGTTATATAACACACATTTTTATACCAAGTTATATAACACACATTTTTATAACAAGTTCCACAGAATAACCAGCAACGACAAAGGCTTAGTTATATAACACACATGTTTATACCAAGTTCCACAGAATAACATACAACAGCTTTGTTCCTAACTACAATTGTCATAACCATACAATAACAGGCAATGTTTCTTAAAATGTAAAAGGAGATGCATGAAATAAAGCACCATTGCCATAGGCATGCTTCTTTCCCATTCTACTTGTTCATTCTTCTTCTTCAGCCTCCTCCAGCCAGTTCACGAACGGCTCCAGAGATTTCACAAAGGTTTGCCTGCAACATTCGCATATTTTACTGATTTGTGGTCATGAAGGAAAAAAGAAACTACATATAAAAGAGCATGCATCGGCATTTAAATATGTCAGTAGGATATAATTTGAGCATGTTATCAACTTCTACTGGCTAAATCATCCTCAGAGTCTTAAGACAATACTCCTAACTTTTCCTTCAATCTAAAGTTGATATCATCCTGTTTGAGCATTTAATGCATTTTTAACTTTCCACATTTGCGGTCTTTGGACATGTTTTCTTCATTGTTGCATTGATTAAGCCAAGAGAATATAATTTTGGGTCAACAGTGTTCTTATATGCATTTAAAATCAATTGAAGGAGCTTTCTCATATTTTTATTAGTCATTAGATCCCTTTGGAAGTAAATATAATATAGCAGCATGGTATCTTTCTGACGATGAATAAGAAAGCAAAAGATGATAATGATTGGGTCATATTTATTGAGTCACCTTAGCTTATCTAAATTGTGGTTCAACCAAAGAAAGTAAAAAAGGATGATATATAACAATTTCTGTTCAAATAAACTTGTGCACAAATTTTTACCAAAATCTATCTATATTGTCAAAGTCAAAGAGTATCCGAGTGTCTAGAAGTAGCCAAATTATCTGCACTTCCATTCCAAATAATGAAAACAGATGAACAAAGCATGGAAATTGAGGTATGTATGATATACAATCCAAGAAATATCATACCTTCCCTTTGGGTTTGAACCTTTACGGAACCAAAGAAGAATAGTATCCTCAGCAAGAACATCTTCCTCATAGAGACACCTAACAATTTCAGGAAACAACTTCAACAGTTTGGCATCCTCGTAGCATTGGATCTGAACTTTGTATATCAGTTCAAGTTCCAGCTTCCCATTTGTACAGAAAGTATTTAACAGTTTCGCCCATGTTTTCACCTGCATGTAAAACCAACTGGTATCAGTGATGTTATATACCTCAACTTATGTATGTCAATTTGTTCAATGGCAACTGCAAATATACATTGAGGACATCCATGCTAGATAGTTGTTTTTTGTCTATTACCAACCAAATCAGGAACCAATTCATAGAGTTGCCTGGGGACTGGACTAGTATGGCTTCCCAGCATCTACAAATTTTCTTTGTAGACTGTGAAAAGTGATCCTCTTACAGTCTTACTTGCCTGATTCAGGAACATTGTTCCACAGATAAATCATTAAGGTCCGTATGAGGTTGACTACAACTTGGAGATAGCTCAAATATACCGTTCACTCAATCATGCAAATATCTTATTTGATAAGCATCCTCTTAACATAAACACCGAAGATGTGCCTATTAATAAGAATATCATGACAAACCATCGGAAATGCATGAATCTGTCTTCAAGAGTTTTCTACTCGTTTCCCTTGTTCTTGAATGTCTCTGATCAGCTTGTTGACTCTCAAGTTTACAAATGCTTTTTAAAGCATATGGCCTCAATTCTTACTATCAACTTATACTACTGCATATAAGTTCTACAGAACAGCATTCGGGTAATCACCAAAAAAAAAAACACAAATTGCTTGAAACTATTCTAAGATGCATAAGCCGTGACGTGCTACAGAAAGAAAGGAATCCAAGGAATTTAGAAGGTAATACAATCTTCCAAAGACTACTTCCTAAAAATAACTAAATTTACAACTGTCAGACTAGGGAGATCATTAGATCACAAAACAGTGACAAAATAAAGCACCCATCAAAGATGGAACCTGCAGTTGTCTAATGTTTCAAGTACTCAAGCTTTAGAAACTAATAAAATTAAAAAGAAGAAAATTATAACTATAAATTGAAATAATAACTAGCAAAAATAGAACAGTTCCAATGCATTACCTCTATATAAATACATACAAAATATTGCCCAATCACATTACCATGCTAGTTTTTATCCAATGGATCCACACTAGTGTTTATCACATCAAAATATTGTCAAATCACATCGCCACTCTAGTTTTTATCCAATCGGTGAACTTCAGTGAACCTACCAAATTTTGATCAAAATCACATAAACACGCTAGTTATCAAACAATACAGATGTTCCCTGTAATATTTTCTGGCTACAGGGTAGCTAATGCTTATGGTTAAAGGTGGCTAATTTTACCCCTCTACTAGCTCATTCATTACATGAAATCTAATCTGAACTTTAACTCAAAAACATCTTAGAATCTCGAACATCATCCCTAAGCAAAATTGCTCTGTCCATCCATCCCTTGTCCCTCTCTCCTAGAAACATATAAAGGTAGTGTAGTCAAAATCTCAATATTGTCAAATGGAGGGAGTTGTATGCATCTGGGAAAAATTCGAAAAATAGGGGGCTTTAGGTAAGCATCGATTTGGGTGGGCATGTGCTCCTTTGTGATTTACACAATAAAACTTCTTAAAGCAACATTGAATTCCACATGTTCACTTCAATTTAGCTATCATTGTGCTTTGAACATACAGATCTACCCTAAGATATTCTTTGGCTATAAGGAACTATTATATTGTTGAAATTAGCTAAAACCATATGGCTAAATGATGTAGATAATATGAATGCTTGTTGAGTTTACTGCCACCTAAGATCAACCGGAGAGTCAATACTATGCACAAACATGAGTCCAAAATAAATCCTAGTAAAAAACACAAGGGTCTTTAGGTCAGAACTAACAATATTGTCAAATGGATAAAAAATAACATATCGTGGCACTATGTTAAGAGTGACATTTATATTTTGGTTAAAGTACAAATGGGGATAAATTTTCTGAAGAAACTATCTATATAACTTCTTAAGAGAACAGTGTGTTCCTTGTCAGAATGAGAAGTTTGTATCCCACAATTTCACTTCACGAGTTCATGTTAATAAAAATATCTCTTCAAGTAAAATTTTATGTAGGTTACGAACTCAAGAATCCCCAATACAGTCTTACAAATAATGAAGATTTATGCACTCCCCAACAGTAAAACCATAGAAGCTCTTTGCTTACCTGGCGAAGTGCAGCATTAGCATTCTGCTGCTGATTTTTTCCAGACCACTGGACAGCATCCATCAGTACATCCCAAAGAACACGTACTACCTCGATATCAGGCAAACTAGCATCTTTTACCTGATGCTTCACAGTCTCTATAACATCTGATATATCAGAGTCTTCAGCAATTTGATTCATCAAAGCTGACTTCATGTCTCTGAGCTTGACCTCAAAAGTTTTCTTATCATTGTACTCAACAAGAGAAAACATTCCTTCTTTGCTGTATATATAAAAACAAAAAATAAACATCCTTCAAAAAATTACGAAAAAACTAGAGCAATAAATAATCTAATCTTATATATCATTGTTAATTTTGACATGTAATTCAATATTGTTGTGCTAATTACCACTTCGTGCTATCAAGCCATCATCACTCAAATGTTCTCACCAAACTTAACTTTATATATTATGGAGGTGGTCAAAAGACACGTGGACATAATCTAGCACTTCAATAATCAAACACAACATTGACACAGCGTAATCTCTCAGTTTCCACAAGCTTAACTTTATATATTATGGAGGCGGCCAAGACACGTGGACATAATCTAGCACTTCAATAATATAATATAACATATCATTGTTAAATTTAACTTGTAATTCAATATTGTTGTGCTAATGACCACTTCGCGCTATCAAGCCATCCTCACTAAAATGTTCTCACCAAACTTAACTTAATATATTATGGAGGTGGCCAAGACACGTGGACATAATCTAGCACTTCAATAATCAAATACAATATTTGAGATAGTGTAATCTCTCAGTTTTCCCATAAACTGGGTATAAAGGCTTTGTTGTTGTTGTTATTGTTGTAATCTCTCAGTTTACACCATCAGCAATATGAAAACAAGCAGATATTACTCATTGTATTGCTAACAATATCTGAAAAAATTAACTTGATGAGTATTGAGACGCACCTGAAATGTTCCGAGAAACCTGCAGCAGTGCGCTTTGCAGCTGGGAAGAAGGCAAGAAGATTATCTTCCATTTTACCCCTCTTTAAAAGTGATACAAGATCATCCAGATTGTTGTCTTTCAGATACTCCTTAAAGAAGTCAGTGATGAAAGAAAGAACCAGCCCTTTGGCAATAAGATTATCTTTAAGCAAGGGCTGGAACACAGACTCAGGTTGGAGTCCTGATAGCTTTTGGGAGAATGCAAGGGCCGTGAAAACAGCAAGCTTCTTCCTCTCATTTTCCTCAAAAAGTTCCAAAGACTGCAGGAATCTCTGGGTAACATTTTCAAGGTTCTTTATTAAGAAGGGCCTCCTGCGCAATATCTTTTGTATGTACAAAACGTATGGCAGGATGGCTTCACGTTTTGCCTCACTGTCAAGAACAGAAAAGGGGTGCCTTTCTCCTTCAGGTTTTATTGTGCCAGACTGTGTGCGACCTCCGGTGAATACCACCTAAAATTGTATCATATGATGACTAAAGATGCAAAATAAAATTTTCACAGTGGTGCATAGAGGATCTATATTTAGAATATTGCTTGGTTGAGAAGGAAAGGGAACATAGAAAGAAAACCTACATACCCCTAATAATGTGCATCCTACTCACAAAATTAAATGGCAAGTACGACATAAGCAACATAAATAGCTATTTCATCATCATGAAAGAGGAATCTTTGATCAGCAATTTTAACATCTTATTTTCTTTATTTGTGACAAGGGAAAGATAGGTTAGACAGTACTGAAGAGTTATCACAAGTCACAAGCAGCATTGTATGAAGAGTTAAGTGTGTTAAGAATGGAGCAGATTCACCTAGCCACTATTAGATGAAGTAAATAAATTCAAGCAGGATATGGGAAAGCACAATGCTAAAAGGAAGACGAATAGGCAATTGGAATGAATAATGTCCTTGGAACTAAGCTGGAAACCATACAAAATCTTTATGAAATAAGTCATTATTGCAGTTCGTATGATATATCTGATTTTCAATGCATAATCTACATCATAAGCTAGTTTTCTCTATACATATTCTCAATTAAAAGATTACTTTTTTAAGTAGTACATATAGAAACCAGGACTGTATTCTCAAACGGCAATAAAAGGTTATATGCATTTATGAGTTAGGTAATTAAAGGTTTACTGCCCGAGGGCCGAAGCATTCTATTTTTTTTTCATGATTTAGGGTAGGAAGTTTTGTAGAGTTTAAGCTTGCATTGCAACACGCTCAAACTCACTAGTCCATCAATCTTATCCTGAATTTTTCTTGCCACTGGCATAAAGGAATGAGATAAGGTAATCAGAGCTAGCAGTATCAATTGTTTTTTTAATCAACTTAAATATGTTAACACTGCATTTTCTATTTACACCTAATTAAATTTAGTTTCTAAGATGTCAGTGGTGGGTCCAATGAGAAATTCTTCAAGCCATTGCTCATAGAGGTCTATTGACTTGTCAGTCATCCACTCTATGAAATACCCTGTTTACAGCATTTGAATCCTGAATCAGACATCCGATGCATTTCCAAAGTTACTGTATAAGTAACAACATGCGCACTGTATTCTAGAACCGTCGTTCTACTTACAAATAAGAATTTCATCTTTTTTAATAAATGTCTTACTTGAAAGCTTTTTCTTTTAATCCACATTAAACCCTTTAAAATTACAAGAAAGTGACAAAGTGCTAGCTGGTACTCTAATCAGAATACTCCTCAACAATACCTCAGTCTAGCAGCTTGCCCCCATCCTTTCTTCAGAAGCCTCCTTTAAAGGGGCATGCATTCTCTAGATGTCCAAAGGAAAGAGTAACTTTTATAGGAGGACAGAATCATACTCTACAGGAATGTGGAGCATACATTCTGTAGATGGTATGATTTACCCATATTGTGTCCCTTTTGTAAGAATGGCTGTCACATGTGACCTTTAACAGCCAACTTTAGTCACTTTTCAATAATGCCAAACTGTTGTTTGATGTCAATTTACAAAATAATCTTAAAATCATTTTATGCTAAAAAAATGTTAGGAGGCGTTTAGAAAAGAATGGCGATATGAGTAGCCTCAAAAGGGCGCTAACACGGGTATTATCTGAAATTCAGTTTATTGTTGGAATTAGCATCAAGATTGTAAGTGTTGGCCAGAACCGATACATTTCGGATAGAAATTGGAAGGTCAGAAACCGCCAAAACTACTGAATTTGACCGATTCAGTCCCCACATCAAAATTGAAACCTATAGAAAGAGTCAGAAAACGACATAAAACACAAGTTTTTGAACCTCATTTAGCATGCATGTTTTCATCTAGGTTGTTCAATGTATTGACATGAAGGTTCAAATGTGTAACAAATGTTCAAAAACCAAGTGTGAATTATGAAGAGAATTGTGTATATCTAGCACATCCTTGCACTTTGCATGAGATTGAATACCATTCCATGCCAATAATAGACATGGGTGGTACGATATAGCTTTATATCGAAATATGATATTTGTTGAGAATCAATAAGGGACTTTTAGTCCCACATCGGAATATGTTATATGTAGAGGAGCTAGACTCCCTATAAGTAGTGAAGTAGTCCATCAATAAAATCATCCAACCATTATTTTCTACATGGTATCAGAGCCATAATCCTCTCTCTCTCTCTCTCCACACAAAAAAAAAAATTCTTTTTTTCCCTTCCTAGCCGACCCCCCCCCCCCCCCCCCCCCCGCCGTACCCCCCCCCCTCTCCCTCGCCGAACCCCCCTAACCCCCCGCCGACTCCAGCATCCTCCCGCCCACCACCTCCTGCGGAACCCCCCCCCCCCCCGGACTGCAGAACCCCCCCGACCCCCCTCCCCCCGGGACCAGAACACCCCCGACCCCCCCCGACCCCCCCCCCGACCAGAACCCCCCCCCCCCCCCCCCCCCCCCCGCCCAGCACCCCGCCCCCCCCCTCTCCAGCAGACGCCCCCCCCCCCCCCCCCCCCCACACAGCCGCACATCAAACCTAACCCTAACCCTAGTTTTTTTTTTTTGCCATGGAAACCCTAATCCTAGACCTAGCAGCCTCATCAAACCCGAACCCTAGCTTTTAACAAAAAAAAAAAAAAAAAAAAAAGGCGTATTTCGAATAGAGACGGCTGTCAAATCTTTATTTGCACCAACTCTGTTCCGTGCTTACGCCGTTTGGAACTAACAAATGCTTTATTTGTTATTCCTTCTTCACATCGGGATCTATGCAGAGACTGATCATGTCTTCTCTGGTGTCCTGACGTGTTCACTTTACATGCGCGCGCCGGTGCTGGCCAAGTTAGTAGCGCATTAGTAAAGTCTCTGGCGTTGAAGAAGACGACGTCGACGACGACGAAGACGACGACGTTGGGTCAGTTGCAGACTCCGACGACGACAAAGAAGACGACGAAGAAGACGACAAATTGAGTTCACAGTTTAAGACGCCATGGATTCAATCAGTGGCAAACTGACGGCCGAAGAGTTGAAGGCCTTGGTTGATGATATCTTATCCAAGCGATTAACCGAGGTAACCCCACGTGTGATCCATACTGATGTGGATCCGTCACCTTACAAAATGGGGAAGCTGGAGAAGCTGGAGACGAAGTTGGAAGGCACTTCCAACTACTTGAAGTGGTCGCGGCAGGCGATGCGGATACTGAAGGGACGTGGCTTGGTTGGCTATGTCACTGGCCAAGCCAAGGCGCCAGCCGATCACTCCACCAAGGAGTTTGCTGTGTGGGAGATTGTCAACAAAGTCGTGGCTGGGTGGTTGACTGCCTCTTTAACCGACCAGGTGTCGGGCAATGTCGAGGCTATGGAGGCTGCTGCTGATATATGGCAAACTCTCAAAGATATGTACTCCGGCTCCGGCAACCCTATGCGAGTATTTCAACTGCAGGATGAACTCGATAGGGTGGCCCAAGACGACCGTACCATCTCTGAGTACGCGGCCCTATTGAAGAAGTATTGGTCTGATCTGGATCATTATGATCCTCTTGGGATGGACGATGCACAAGTCGATCCAGCCTTCGCAAAGTACTTTCAGACGTTCCTGGCTTATATTTCCCGGCAGCGTATGATAAAATTCCTGAAGGGACTCCACCCTGTATTTGAGCAGCGACGGAATATCCTCCTATCCCAACCCACGCTTCCGACCTTGGAAGAAGCTATAGCTGTTATGACACAGGAAGAAGCTCGACTGAAGTTGATGCCCAACAAGGGCTCCTCCCAGGGGGAGCCAGCCGCGGTTGAAAAGTCTGCCCTTGCTGCCTTCAATCAACCTCCTTCTATGGGTGGTGTTTGTCACAATTGTGGTGACTCCGGACATTACATCCGATTTTGTCCAAAACCCTTGCACAATCAGTCTACTGATCGAGGACGGGGTCGTGGAGGCTGGCATGGTGGTAGAGGAGGATATGCCGGTAGAAGAGGCGGACACAAAGCAAATCTGGCGGAGGAAGGGGGAGAGAATCAACTGGCTGCAATAACCCCGCTTGAGCGGGAGTTCCTTGAGAAGTTGCGAGGCACAAAGCTGGGTTCGGTCGACTGTCCTGGGGCGTCTTCATCCTCGGGAGATCACCTCACTTGCTTTGCCCAAACCAGCACCGATGATTCTGCACGTGCTCTTGCCTCTATCCATCAGTCAGGATGGATTATGGACTCTGGGACATCTCGCCATGTCACGGGGTCCCGTGATGCGTTTCAGGGATATACTCACCTACCATTGCCGGAGAGTATTCAGACCGCTGATGGTACATCCAGACCTGTAGTGGGTACTGGCACTGTCGCATGCACCCCTTTCATCACTCTAACCAATGTCTTACATGCTCCATCTTTTCCTGTCAATCTTTTATCCATTAGTGCCATTATACTTGATCTTAACTGTACTGTTTCCTTTGACATTCCTAAGGTGACTTTTCAGGAGAAGGGGACAGGATGACGACTTGGGACTGGCACATGGCATAAGGGGCTGTGGTATTTAGACAGGACTGGACTGGATAACGCATTGGCATCCTTGGTAGCAGCCGCACCACCAGAAGCTTCCTGTCGCAGTGTTGAAGCCGACTTGCTACTCCACCACCAGCGTGTCGGTCATTCCTCTTTTCCAGTTTTTAGTCGAATGTATCCATCCTTATATCAAAGGGCTGATAAAGAGAAGTTATTTTGTGATGCTTGTGAGTTGGGAAAACATACCAGAAGCTCGTATGTAAGCTCGGGGAATAGGAGTTCAGCTGCTTTTGACATGATACATTCGGACGTATGGGGCCCTTGTCCTACAACCGGAATTAACGGTTTTCGATGGTTCGTCACCTTCATTGACTGTTATACCCGCGTGACATGGGTCTACCTTCTGAAGAATAAAAGTGACGTCCTTGAGGCTTTTCGGGACTTTCATCGCCGGGTGGAAACACAATATGGCGCTAAAATTAAGTGTTTCCGGTCTGACAATGGGACGGAGTATACTAATAAGCAGGTTGCTGAGTATTTTTCCACCCATGGAATACTACATCAAACTTCATGTGCTTATACTCCGGCACAAAATGGTGTGGCTGAACGAAAGAACAGACACCTGCTGGAAGTCGCACGGACGATGATGCTGGCTATGAATGTCCCGAAGCACTTATGGGGGGAGGCTATTTTGACGGCCTCGTATCTCATCAACAGAATGCCGTCTCAAGTATTGGACTGGAAGACACCATTGGAGATGCTTACTGGGACAACTACATATACTGTTCCACCAAAAGTTTTTGGATGTGTGTGCTTTGTCCAAGATAATAGGCCTGGCATTGGCAAACTGGATCCTAGAGAAGTTAAATGTGTCTTTGTCGGTTATACGGCGACTCAGAAGGGATATGCCTGTTGGAGTCCAGTCGAGCGGAAGATGTTTGTCAGCATGGACGTTACATTCAGAGAACTCGAACCATACTATGGTTCAGATGAAGGTTCAGCATTTGGTGACACACCTAACACAGGTGGTGTTCGATGTGAGGGGGAGATAATAAGCCCAAATGTGGTCGTCGGATCGGTTCCGTGTCCGGTTGTAGAAAACTGGACGAAAGGGGGAGAGCACAGTGACTCAGATACAGATGAAGAAGAAGAAGATACATATGTTACGCAGGGGGAGCAACAGACAAGGGAAAAGGAGCTCCAAGTCTACAGAAGGAGACAACAGAAGTCCAGTACTGTGCCTATGTCGTGCCCTGTGCCTACTGTACCAAGTCCCTCGTCTACTCCTGCTCCAACTCCTGAAGATGTTGCCCCCGCACTGAATCACTCGGATTCTGATGCGGATCTCTCCGACTCGGATGGTATGATCTCTCCACCACCTATTGCTCCCTTAAGGAGATCTTCTCGCATCAATGCGGGTAAGGCTCCTGCTCGTTTTGATGATTACGAACATAACATTGCCAACTTTTTGTCTTATTCTAACATTTCTTCGAATTATCGAGCCTTCATTGCATCGTTAGACTTTACTTCGTTGCCCAAGTGTTGGCAGGAAGCAAAGAAAGATCCAAGGTGGAAAGCTGCAATGATAGAAGAACTTGGAGCACTGGAGAAAAATAAGACATGGGAGCTGGTTCCATTACCCAAAGGGAAGAAAGCTGTGGGATGCAAATGGGTGTACACGGTGAAAGAGACGCCAGAAGAAAAGGTCGAGCGATACAAGGCAAGGTTGGTTGCAAAAGGATTCACACAGTCATATGGCATAGACTATGATGAGATGTTTGCCCCAGTAGCAAAAATGAGCACCGTGAGAACTCTGGTCTCCATTGCAGCGAACTATGGATGGAAGCTGTACCAGCTGGATGTGAAGAATGCCTTTCTTCATGGGGACCTGCAAGAAGAAGTATACATGGAGCTCCCGTCAGGATGCTACGCGACGGAATCAAACGGAGGGACGTCGCAAGGAAAGGTGTGTAAACTGAAAAAGTCGCTATACGGGCTCAAACAATCTCCTCGAGCCTGGTTTGACAGATTCAGAAAGGCTGTTACAGGCATGGGATACCGTCAAACAAATACAGATCATACGGTCTTCCTTCAGCATGCAAGAGGCCACATCACTATACTTGCTGTATATGTGGATGATATAGTGATCACAGGTGATGATGAAGTCGAGATCACTAAGCTGAAGTCAAAACTCGCGAAGGAGTTTGAGGTGAAGGATTTAGGAGCGATGAGGTACTTTCTAGGTATCGAGGTGTGTGAAGGCGAACAAGGAATTGTTCTCTCACAGAGAAAATACGTACTAGATCTGCTGAAGGAGACAGGGATGCTAGGATGCAAAGCAGCAGTCACTCCAATTGACCAGAAGTACAAGTTGGGAGCAGAAACAGGAGAGCCAGTTGATCGTGAAAGATATCAACGACTTGTAGGAAGATTAATTTATCTGGGGCACACTCGCCCTGATATCTCATTTGCGGTGAGTGTAGTGAGTCGCTACATGCATGATCCAAGAAAGGGTCATATGGAAGCAGTATTTCAGATCTTGAGATATCTGAAAGGAACGCCGGGAAAGGGGTTATGGTTCAAGAAGAATGGACGCATAGAAGTTGAGGGATACTGTGATGCAGACTGGGCGAGCTGCATAGACGACAGAAGGTCTACCACGGGATACTGTGTTTTTGTAGGAGGAAATCTGGTCTCATGGAGAAGCAAGAAACAGTCAGTGGTAGCACGGTCGACAGCTGAAGCAGAATACAGAACAATGGCTCTGGGAGTGTCAGAGTTGCTGTGGGTGAAAGTATTGCTGACAGAGTTGCAGCTGGATAAGGGAGCACCATTGCGTCTTCTGAGCGATAGTCAAGCTGCAATAAGTATAGCTAACAATCCAGTTCAGCACGACAGAACGAAGCACATCGAGATTGATCGATTCTTCATCAAGGAGAAGCTGGAACAAGGGATACTGAAGATTGACCATGTCCGCTCAGAAGAACAAGTTGCAGACTGTCTGACTAAGGGTCTTAGTTCATTAAGTCTGTCAAAGCTATGTAACAAGATGGGGATGATCAATATCTATCGCCCATCTTGAGGGGGAGTGTTGAGAATCAATAAGGGACTTTTAGTCCCACATCGGAATATGTTATATGTAGAGGAGCTAGACTCCCTATAAGTAGTGAAGTAGTCCATCAATAAAATCATCCAACCATTATTTTCTACAATATTAACACAGGTTTTCAAGATAATTAATACTGAAATCATTGAAGAAAAAATAATGCTTCAGCCATTGGCTGCATTATTTAGTAATGTAAAACTAGAAAGGCTGGCATATGTTTTTCACCAATTCAACTATCTTTCTTCTACCCAATTCTTTGGGTATACATGAATCCTTCTACCCATTTCTTTAGGTATACATGAATCCTTTAACAACATTAGGACTTTTCCTTTATTTGATGATCAAGTCCTCAATCAAATTAGCAACAATAAAGTTTAGCTCAATAAGTGACAATCTGGAAGGTAACACTTCCCTTTGCCAATCAATAAAAAGTCTCATGGTTGCTTAGCAAGTTTACTTGTAAGAGTTATGTCATGAATCATGGCTACTTGACTTCTCAGAATTATGAAGCTCACGTTCTTGAATAAATTCAAGGGAATTCATATAGTTTGAGGTTGGTGTTACTCTCAGAACAACCTAACACTAAACAATATACTTGATCAACAAATGAAAAAAAATATAACATATCAGAATAAAATGTTACAAATGTTTTCATCCATCAAAAACTAACATATCAGAACAAACACCCATATGTTAAAAAATTAAACATACATAGCATGTATGCTACATAGTCAATGGGAGCATGTTATATTCTTTAAGTATCACAAGAAATACCTCGAAAAAGGTGTCACCGTATCGAGAGAAGTCGAGATCAGAAGATTCAATACCTTTGGCAACAAGTTCCTGCCAACAAATGGTACCGTTGAAAAAAAATGTAATGTCAAAAAGAAACATGCTGAATCTCATAACCAAGTAGTAGGCCAGTTTTGCTTGTTTATACTACAGTACATGCATCTCCAAACATAAATAAGGCAATACATTATCAAAAGCCACGGAGAAATTCACATCTTTTCTATAATTAATTGATATAAGATAATACTACTTTCATCCTCGCGAAATTCTTTAAAACATATAGCTGGGAACAAATATTATAGACCGGATATTTCTCTTCCTGCATTGTTCTTTGCTCCTCTCATCAAATAATATGAACATGTGAATTGTAGCAGGCAATCTTACCAAATCACCAGTGTGCTCCAGATATATCTGGACCACTGCATCTGCAAAAGATGCAGGGTCTAAAGGAACTGTTATATTCCGTTTGCGGGTCTTGATCCGCGTGCCACTGCATTTGGCCAAGGGAAAAGCAATTAGGTTATGCTTAGCAACATTAAAAGATTACTACAGGATACCTAGGTCTCTCTTCCAAATAACACAATTTGAATACCAACAGCATATGGTAGAAACAACAAAATATAGTAGTACATGGTACCAACGCCTCTTCCAAAGTAATAGTAATAGTAGTGCAGTATTGTTAGTTTACAATGTTTTATGCCCTCTACAAGTCAGTTATTGGTATAGCAACTAATGATAGCATGAGCGTGATTCATTTAGCATTACAGGTGAATATGATTGTGAATAGCAAATATTACCACATAAATCCACATCCAGACTCGTTCGTGGAATAAAATTTAGATAATTTTTCTTTGGTTGCATAGCCTTTAAGTTCACCTCCTTAGTTATGACTTCTCACAGCATGAAAAAAAAAAAACTTGTTGGTCTTTCTCCCATTGTTTAATATTCTAGTTCCAGGTGTTGTGGAAACTCCCTTTGTTAGTCATGTTGCCTCAGCTATGGAAATGATACCAGCTAAGAGTTGGTCATAAAAACAGAGAGTTGTTTGGTAGATTTTTCTTAAGAGTTGGTCATAAAAACAGAGAGTTGTTTGGTAGATTTTTCTTGACTTTAAGTCGTTGTTCATAGGCGATCCATTTTGATGGAGGAAAGCCAATCATAACAAGCCTAAGTGTTCAATTTTGGTGATCATGTTCACAATCTTGACCATGCATCTTTCTCATCATCATCATCTAAACCTTTTGTCTATCAAAACTGGGTTGGCCACTGAGAAAAACACTAAAAGCAACAAGCTGAAAATATGGCCAGCATTCATGGCATGCTATCAACCTGATCACGTTCCTCCAGATGGTGACAAATACTTGGCCTAGGAAACTATAGGCAAGACAAGATCAGGAAATGTCATAGAACAAAGAAGGTAGCTGGTGCAAACTACCACACGTCCATGCTACTTCAACCTAGGAGCAACATGCTAAATTTCTTATGGACTAAGAAATAGTGTCAATGACGAAAAACGCTGATAAATCTACTATATAAATGGCGTGAAGTATAAACAAGACAAAGATTTGAAGGTAAAAAAAAGGGTAGTCACTACCAGAATCCTCTTTATGAGTATATGTATCAATGGTTTTGGGTCGGAGTGAGTACCGAGTCCTAATACTTTTTAATGGAACCTCTATGACTAGAGGTAGGCCTAGACAAACATAGTATGAAGTGTTAAAGAAGGATATGGTTTCTGTTAGTGTTACAAAGACATGGCCCTTAACAGAGCCGAATGGAGGAAGAGTGGGATAAAGGCTTTGATGTTCTTGTAATCTTCAAAAAGAATAAAAAAAATTTCTAGAGATTTCAATTTAGGCACAATTTCATGCTTTGTTATGTGATTATAGGTTAATTTTGGTGAAAAAAGATCTGCAAAGCTGAATAACAAAAAATCTAATATCATATCTAATCTTTATAAACGAAACATGAATAAAGCAGTTAACTACATTATCGCAGTACCTTTTTATAATCTTTTAGTCAAACTATTGTCTCATTATTATGTTTTTTTTTTTATAATCTTTAGTCTAATATATGTACTAAACTCTGTTTCCCATTATTATGTTAGATTATAGTTACAATAGAAAATCATAGTCTAACAGAAATAACACTGTATCTGATAATAATACAGTAAGGATATGTCTATCAACAAATATATAATTTTATGGTCGTACTTAGAATAATATAGAAAACATCTTCATTATGTTATAATGTTAACACATTATTTATAAGTCTTTTTATGACCTCCTTTTCCTGTCCCATCGATTAAAGAGTTTCAGTCTCCAAGTTTAAAGAGAATAATATGTTACAATTCCTTTCTTCCTAACTTACTTGTATCCTTTACCATTCCCATCACTAATATGGAGAGGGGGAGATTAACTTCAACCTGCTATCAGTAGTGGGACCACTCCCATTTCTATTTAAGAGAGTGTGTATGTGTGCTCACAATTCCGAAGTCAAAATATACGTCCTCCCTCTATCTCCTCTTTCTAGAAACAATTCATCCATCTCTACAATTCTCACATCCAATCCCAAAGGCCACCTGTTTCCTTCTCTTCCTCTAGTTCTTTATGTCTCTATATCCTTTTCCTCTAACCCCCCTTCCTCTCTCTCTCTCTCTCTCTCTCTCTCTTAATTACCAAGTCTAAAATGAATAATAGCAAATAAAACTGTCTTGATTGAATCCTATGATCCTACCATGGAGAGAGAGAGAGAGAGAGAGAGAGAGAGAGAGTCCATTTATCATCAACTCAAGCGGAACCTCTTGAAGCCATGAGGGTGGTTGTCGTATCATCAAAAAACTTTCACGATTTACAATCATGGCTTCAAGAGGGTCCAAGTCCCTTCCAATGCTTGGTCTCTTCGACTTAATGCTTGCAAGGGAAGCTCAAGGTTAATATTTTGACTTTACAATATTTTGGCCATGTAAGTCTGTTACTCTGTTTCCACCAACACTTGGCCAAAACTATAAAGTTAAGGCTGGTGTCACAAAATCGTCTAACACTAGTTTCCCAGCCAATTTAGCATTTGGTACATAAAACCTGATCCAAACAGTAGTTACGTATAGGAAACGGTTGATTTTCTAACCTTGATCAGAACTTAATTGTATTCCCTCTGTAAATGGTTAAATATCGTAATACATGATAACACTAATCACATATACTTCAAATAAATAGTTAAATGAATTTACTGGATCCAAACATCAAACCACGACAAAAATAATATAAATATCTAGGGTACCCACTAACACATTTTCCCTGGTTATGAATTATGACGCCCAACCCTTCTCTCTCTCTCTCTCTCTCTCTCTCTCTCTATATATATATATATATATATATATATTTGGAAAAAGGGGATAAATTTTTCCCGATGGTGCACGCGTCCCAGGCGATTAGGGCGAGCGTGACCCAGGCGAACTTAGCGCCTCCTCCCCGGCCGCCGGACCCACTCGCGGAGGGGAGGAGGAAGATGGTGAGGAAGGGAGGGGGTGAGCGGCAACCTCAGGCGGTCGGCGGAGGCGGCCACCCGAGCGGGGGAAGGCCAGGCGGATCTGGCGGGCCTGCTCCGCGGCAGCCAGAGTAGCGGGAGGGGCCGGCGACGGCCAGGGGGGGCGCGGCCGACCCCTCCCAGGCCATGGCGGCGGACAGGGCGGCGGCGGCCCGGGGACTTGCGGCTCCTGCGGGTGTGGGTTCCGGGTTGGTTTCTCCCATTTTTGAATTCGGTTCCGGCTCCGGGACTAGGAATGGCCGGATGGATGATGAAGGTTGGACGACGGTGGTGAGACGTCGTCCGGGAGGGGGAAGAGGGGCTCAAACTCAGGGTATGAGCCGGACGGGCCCTAGAAGGAGCGGGGGCAGGTCGACCATCGGCCTTGGTTCCACTCGACGACAGGGAGGAGGTCCGGGACGCACTACGACGGGATGGCGGCCTAAGGCGACGACGGCGGAGAAGGGAAAAAGTATTGCTGGAGATGTTGGGAGTCAGAGGCCTCCGTCTGCTCCTCCCCGGACGGGCACAGACGGACCCCGCCCCAAATCCTGGAAGGATGTTTGTATGCCGGGTGGGGACAAGAGTCCGGTGTCGATGGAGTATGTGCCACCGATGAAGGTTGGAGGAGGACTTCGGGCATATTTCCCGGCGGAAGAGATAGCGGAGGTCACGGACTTCTGGAAGAACACGCTGGTGATGTATGTGTTGGGGAGTAAACCGTTCTATGGTCAGATACGGGGTTATGCTGAGAGGGTGTGGCGGCCCAAGGAGAGTATGGAGTTCTTCTCGCGGGAGAATGGGTTCTACTACGTGAAATTCGGCTTGGAGGAAGATGTGTCCAGGATTATTCAAGGAGGGCCCTGGTCCTTTGACGGACGGCTTATTATCCTGAAGGAGTGGACACCGGAGCTGAGATGTGAGAAGGAAGTGCTGAACGCGATTCCCGTCTGGATTCGCTTTCCTGAGTTCCCGGTAAAATATTGGAGCATCCCTCTGCTAATGCGATTGGCTAGCTTGGTCGGTAAGCCGATCAAAGCGGATGAGGCTACGGCTTTCCGTACCCGACTGATGTACGCCAGAGTATTTGTGGAGATAAAAGCCGGGACGGAGCTCCCGAGTATTCTTGAGTATCAGGTGGCATCCGGGGAGGTGTTGACTCAGGCTGTGGAGTACGATTGGGTCCCCCCAATGTGTTCCTTCTGCGAGTACTTTGGTCACTCGTCTAGTGCTTGCCGGACTCGACGGACGGAACCAGCTAGGTCCTCGGTAGCGCGGATGGAGGTAGTGGAGCCAGAGGTGACACCCAGTCCCATCATAGGAGTGGCGGAGCCAGTCAGACCGGTGGAGGAGGTTTCCATGATGGAGGGGGCCAGGAGGCCCACGACTGACACCCTGCAGGGACAGGAGAGTTCTCAGGGCGCGATAGTCCCGTTCAGGCCCCAGAGAAGTATGGTGACCAGGGGTATGAGTTCCCTGGATAGCAGACAGGATATGATGGAGACTTCTATGGTGGCACAGGTCTATAGTAGGAAAAGGCATGCCCCGTCCCCTCGGGAAGAGGAGTACCAGCCAGGGGGACTTGATGATCAGACCGTGGCCAACCCAGATTGGACCTTGACTCTCTCCAGGATTCAGGCCCATCTTGCACCTTCCTCGGGGTCGGGGAGGGGGGAGGATATAGATCTGACGGACGAGACACTTTCCTCGGGTGTCGGTCCAGACGGCGTCCAGAGGGTCCTCATATTAAGTAATTAATGTCGGTCCTGGCATGGAACATTCGTGGTGGGTGTTCCATTGGGAGATGGAGGGAGATTAGTGGAGTTCTAAAGAAGGAAAATAGTGACATTACTATTCTTCTCGAGACGAAGATTAGAGGGGAGACTATGTTATCTCGCAGGACGCCTGCGAACTGGGCTCATATCCACAACCTGGATCTTTGTGATATGGCTCGGATCTGGGTTCGGTGGAACAGAAACAGTTGGGAGGGGGAACAGGTCATGATGACAGAGCAGCTTATTGGCATCTCTTTCATCAACAAGGGAGGCTTCCACTTCATTCTTGGAGCAGTTTATGGGCACAATGACAGGCGGCTTAGGGAGACCTTGTGGGCGGACATCGTGCGAGTGGGCTGTATGGCGGAGCACCTGCATCTTCCCCTGCTGCTTATGGGAGACTTCAATGCCATGCTACATCGTCAGGAGAAGATGGGAGGTCGTCCAGTGCCGGATTCGATCTTATACGACTTTCAGAGGTGCCTCCTCTTGTCTGGGCTGAGGGGTCTGGAGAGAGCCGGACACATTTGGACCTGGCACAACAAGGCGGTTCACAAAAGGATTGCTTGTCAGCTGGATCGGGCTTTGGGAAATAGTGAATAGTTTCGCTACTTCCCGAATTCCATGGCGGAAGGGCTAGCAGCAGGGACCAACGATCACTCCCCTATCCGGGTGGGTCTCTCTGAGAGGCCCACTTGGAAGTCCCGACCATTCCGGTACAATAATGGCTGGTACCTTTCTGCGGGTTACGAGGAGGTTGTTATGGGAGGGTTGCGCTATACTCGGGAGGGCACGGCTCAGTTTCGTATAGCTCACAAACTCAAACAGGTCAAGAGAGCTTTTCGGGATTGGGTGAAGAAGATGCCGCGGTCTCCCCTGGAGGATAAGGAGGCCGAGCTTCGTGAGGTTCAGGAAGCTCTGCAGGCTGACATGCTGAGCGGTGAGTTGGCGGCTAGGGAGCGGGACCTGATTGAGGAGGTCAACATCCTGAGGCTTCAGCAAAAGATCAGTGCGGCCCAGAGGGCCAAGTGCTCTTGGCTCAAGGATGGGGATCGGTGCACCAAGTTCTTCTATGATGTGATCCGGGCCAGGAAGCACCGGAACAGCATCCCCAGGCTGCTTAATGGCGAGGGCAGGCTTGTTGGTGACCCGGTGGAGATTCAGAGGGAGGCGGTCAGGTTCTATTCTGACTTATATCAGCAAATTGACTATCCCACTATGTTCCCAGGTCTTGTCACGAAGAGGCTGGTGACGCTACATGGGAATAGCTTGCTGTTGGCCCCTGTGAGATTGGAGGAGGTGGAGGATATTGTGATGAAAGCAGATCCTAATAAGACATCGGGGCCTGATGGCTTCTCCTCTGGGTTCTTTAGACGTCATTGGGGTGTTCTAAAGTTCCCAGTTCTGGAAGCGGTACAGGAGTTTTTCTTGGAAGGGAAGTTGCTGAAGGAGCTGAATCATACCTTCCTGACCTTGGTTCCGAAGAAGGAGGGTGCTACCTCCCTCGCCGACTTCAGGCCTATTGCGTGTTGTAATTATCTTTACAAGATAATTACGCACCTCATGTGTCGGCGTATGGAGGGGATTATGCAGGGCTTGGTGTCTCGAAATCAGGCGGCTTTCATCAAGGGGCGCTCGATTGCCGAGCACAGTCTCCTTGCTCATGAAATGGTGAGGGATTTCAACAAACCAGGGGGGATGAAGGCATGTGTTAAGCTGGATTTGCGGAAAGCCTATGACACGGTCAACAGGGACTTCCTCTGCCACCTTATGCTTGCTATGGGCTTCGATGAGAGATGGGTGGCAAGGGTGAGGGAGTGCATATACTCCCCCATATTTTCGGTTCTCATTCAGGGGGCTCCTTATGGATACTTCTCAAGCAACAGGGGACTGCGACAGGGGGATCCACTCTCTCCGTACCTGTTCACTTTGGTGATGGAGTACTTCACTTGTATGATAGACCTGACGGTGCATAGTAGAAAGATTGTTCCCCTTTTCAGGCAGGTTAAGCCGGTGGTGTCCCACTTGATATATGCTGACGACCTCTTGGTTTTTCTGCATCCATCGATGCGGGGGTTGAGGGCGCTTTCTGATATTATGGAGAAGTTTGGACGGTTGTCCGGCCTGCAGCTGAATAGGGAGAAGAGTAGGGTCTATTTCAGCTCTCTGTGTACACTCAAGGAGGAACGGGCTCTTGCCCTGGGAGTGGAGAAAGGAGAGTTACCAGTAAAGTATCTGGGGGTACCGTTGACGGTTAATTATGCCAGGGATCAGGATTGTCTCAGCCTGGTAGAGTTTGCCCAAAGGAGAGTGGAAGGTTGGCAGGCAGCTGGTCTGTCCTTTGGTGGGCGTATTGAGCTGGTACGGTCTGTTATCTCTGGTATTGCTATGTTCTGGTTGCAGTCGATTCAGATTCCAGTAGCTACCATTAGGAAGGTGGAGTCCATTTGTGCTAATTTTATCTGGAGGGGAGGTATACATGCGATTGCTTGGGAACAACTCTGTCGGTCCCGGGAGGAAGGAGGAGTGGGGTTGCGACCTCTTCGGACGGTTAGGGAGACATCGGGGGTGCGGATGGCGTGGCGGTTCATCAAGGGAGGTTCCCTTTGGGCAGAGTAGCTGGCTAGCAGATATGTGCGGCGAATGAATTTCTGGAATTGTAGGATGGATAACAATTTTTCGGTCTCATTTAAGGCTATTCTTAGGTGCAGACCGGTCCTCCAGTCCGCTATCTGCAGGATTATGAGAGATGGTGCGAATACTGATATCTGGCTGGACCCGTGGATGGGTAATGGCTCCCTTCTGGAGATCTTGGGGGCGCAGATGGACAGAGAGGCGAGCAGGGGAGTGAAATGTAGTCGGATTATCAGGGATGGGAGATGGAGGCCGGAGGAGTATCCTTTCACAGCTCAGTTTGGGGACGAGATTCGTCGGATTACTATCGATTCTAGCCTGACTGAGGACTCCTGGTGTTGGGTTGATCCTGGTTCGGTTGGTGGGTCTGGGATATTCAGTTTTAAAAGTTGCTATAATCTGGTTCGGACCCCACACGACAGGATTGCGGAGTATGACTTTATTTGGGCGAAGGGAATTGCTCGTAAAATGCAGCTTTGCTCATACAGACTCCTTCTGGGAAGGTTGATGACTCGGGACAGACTTATTAGGTTTGGGATGCAGATTCCAGACCCGAAGTGTGTTCTCTGTTCCGGGGACGCGGAGTCTATGGGCCACCTATTCTTTGAGTGCCCATAGACTTGGCACATATGGGAGGAACAGTGCATGCGATCGATGGGTGGAGTTGGCAGTGCCAGAGATATCCGGGGGATCCTCAGCTGGATCAGAGACCGCCGAGGCATGGACCCTGGTTGGGCCAAGATGGCGAGAGTTAGACTTTCTGCATCAGTTTGGCATGTCTGGAGGGAGCGCAATAGGCGTATCTTTGAGGGACTGGTTACTCCGCCAGTCGGAATTCTACATAATTTAGAATTCGATGTATCTGTAATGGCCCCTTAACTGGGGATGGAGATGTGAGAATAGTGTATTGTAATACCTTTACCGTGATTTGCGTGGAATAAAATTTACCCTTATTCCAAAAAAAATATTTGGAAAAAGGGTAAATTTTATTCCAAATGCAACGCAATAATCTTACAACATACAATCATGGTGGGACTCCCACATTTCAGTTCTCCATAGCATGAACATCGAATTCAATGTTATGGAGGATGCCTACAGGAGGGGTGATTAACACCTCGAAGATACGACGGTTTCGTTTCCTCCATACATGCCAAACAGCGGCAGCCAGTCGGACTCTGGCGGTCCGGAACCAGTTCTGCCCTCTTCCTCTGCTATCTCGGAGCACAGAGATAATTTTCCCAACCCCCTTTCCGGAATCACATCCACCCAACATCCTGCTTTGCTCAGACCAGATCTGCCATGACAGGTCACACTAAAAGAAAATGTGCCTTATAGATTCATTTTTCATACTGCATAGCACACACTTAGGGTCAGGGACCGGAACCCCAAAAGCACTAAGTCGATCTCTCGTCAGAAGACGACCAAGAAGAAGCCGGTAAACACACAATTGCATCTTCCTTGCAAGTCCCTTACACCATACGAACTCATAGTCAGTACTCATAGGGAAAGTGCGCCTAACGAGATTATAGCAGCTCCAGAATTGGAACTGTCCAGTCCCCGTAGAAACTCCATGCGGATCCCGGACCCATCGATCAGCCGACAATACTGGGTCCAAGGTGACTGCCCTGATAATCTCACCAAGCTCCTCGGTGTAGCGGTAAGACTCAGGGCTCCACTCTCCATCTCGGATAATCCGTTGGCAAGTCAGACCCCTTCTGTCCTCCTGATGAGATGGTGCTCCCCTGATCTCTAACAGAGATTGACGATCAAGCCAAGGATCCCGCCAGAGGTTTGTGCCAGTCCCATCCTTCATGACCCTTCGGATTGCAGATTTGAGTACCCCCCTATGTCTCAAAATAGTCTTGAAAGTGACTGAATGGTTATTGTCCATGGCACAGTCCCATAGCTTGTGTTTCACATATCTATTATGCGTCCAGTCAGCCCAGAGGGATCCCCTATTGATGAATCTCCATGCCAGCTTCAGCACCGAGGCCTCTCTGATCTCCAACAATGACCGTAGCCCCACTCCTTCCTCCTTCCTGGGACGACAAAGCTGCTCCCAGGAGATCGCATGCATACCACCCCTCCATATGAAGTCTGCACAAATTTGCTCCACTTTCCTGATAGTGGCAATAGGAAGCAGGATGGATTGCAGCCAGAAATGGGCCACAGCTGATATCACCGATCTAACCAGCTCGATACGTCCTCCAAAGGATAAACCAGCAGCTTGTCATCCTTCAACCCTCCTCTGGACGTACTTCACCAGACTATGGCAGTCCTGATCCCGCACATAGTTGACTGTGAGAGGGACCCCTAGATACTTCACCGGTAACTCACTCCTCTCAACTCCTAGCGCGCCGGCCAACTCCTCCTTTTGGGAACAGAGGTAGCTGAAATACACCCTGCTCTTTTCTCTGTTCATTTGCAGGCCTGAAAGGGATTTCAGCTATCCCATAATCTCCGCAATCGTGTGCATACCCTCCGTAGATGGCTGGATGAACACCAAGAGATCGTCGGCATAAATAAGGTGGGTAACCGGTGGATCAATCCTCCTGAGCAATAAAACCAGTCTCCCACGATGCACTGCCATGTCCATCAAGCATGTGAAGTATTCCATGACAAGCGTGAATAGGTAAGGGAACAGAGGATCGCCTTGCCTAAGTCCACGATTGCTCTGGAAATACCCAAACGGGGTGCCCCGAATGAGGACAAAGAAAGTGGGATAAGGTGTGGAGGCATAAGGTCTGAAAATATTCCATGACAAGCGTGAATATATATATGCCAATGACCTCTAGCTCAAGTGGCTAGTGTGGAGGCATAAGGTGGGCGATGGATCGATTATCACATAATAATTACCTTCTTCCATATATATATATATATATATATATATATATATATATATATAAAAGAATGCAAGAGTTGAGAACAAAATTATGTCTATGAGAAATATGAGAGAAGTAAACTAACTTATTGGTCTCTGAAAGCAAACAAATAAAATAGCAAAACAGGCTATATTAATCAGATCCATAGACATTAACCGATAAATCCAACCCCTCAAACCCTGTCCAAGTCCACCCCTTACATTAACTAAAGATACAATCTGTGTTGCATGGACGCATATAAGACACGATACACACACAAACACGGCACTGATTTTGGCGTGTCCTAGTATATTTTTGGAATTTCCATGTCGTGTCAATTGTTAGAAATTGCTTGTACTTCACTTTTGAGTTCTGCGAAGTTGAAAATGTCGTCGAGGCTTGAATCGTGCATTTAGCAGCACTTTCCTTAAAGTGTTTCGGGCACTCCGGTAACGTCTTGGAGTCAGCACGCCAGAACACCCAGGATAAGACAGCCTTCTGCCGGAGGTTCACCAGACGTTGTGAGACACCGGCGTAGGGAAGAACACCTTTCTGGAAATCTTTGGAAGAGAAAAGAAAGAGAAAATGAATACTTAGATTCTGTGTGTTTTAGACTCAGAAATCTGTAGTATATATAGATGAATTCGTGTTGTTTCGTGAAGTCGCGACCCTTCCGAAACAACATTCATTCACCTGTTCGCAGGTTCATTCACCCTTTCGTTTGTCTGGGCCGCTGCAAAAATAGGAATTCTCGGGACGAGAATCGCCGCGAGGAGCCCGAGGCCCGAGCCCAAGTGCACAAGTGCGTCTACAATGCGCCACTATCGTCTCTACGCCCGAGCCCGAGCCGGTGTTGCCGGTGGGAACACCGGCTACATTTTCATGAAGAAGATAAAACAACAACCAATGGTCACCCACTAGCAACCCTTTGGTTGTTGCACACTCCTCATGAGTGCACATACCTATTTAAGCACTCTCAAACCTTTCTCTTTTTCCGATGTGGGACTAAAGTCCCTTCTCTTTCATTTTCATTCTTTATGAACAATAAATGGAATTAATTAATTCCAACATCAAGTACGTGCCGCGTGACACATCATTCCTTCCAAGGATGCAACATCATATGCGTAAAAAACACACCCAAACAAGGAAGTAATACTTACCCAAGAGTAGGTTTCTCCTTTGAGCTGCAAGAACAAACAAAAAGGAATGAGTAAGTCACAATAGTTCTATATATATATATATATATATATATATATATATATATATATATATATATATATATATATATATAATGTCATAAACTAAAATCTGCTTGAAACGGAAGGTGGGCTTTCTCTATATATTTTCCATAAATTTGATTTGAACAAACCAAGAACAGTTCTTTACATTAAAATTAAGGAAACTCAATGCAAGTTTTCTATATTTAACCATAAATATGATTGAGACCAATCAAGAATGCTTCTTCAACCAACAAGAAGTTGGGTATCCTCAAATTGATGAAAATATTATAAATTCCTCAATCAAGAATGCTTCTTCATCAAGTTTTCTATATTTTTGTAATTTCTTTCTTATGAAAAGATCAAGACCCTTCTCAAAAAGTAGGTAACCTCATAAAAAGCAAAGGAATCGACTGAACATTAAGGAAATAGATCAAACCCCATCTCGGAAACTGAGTAATTCCAATAAATATTTGCAAAAATTAAATGAATTTACCTATAAAATCGCATGTAAGAAAATAAAGGTCTTTTTTTTTTGTCAAAAAGAACTAAAACAAAAACTAAAATCCACCTCAGAAACTGAGAAATCCAATAAAAAAAGAACTTTGAGGTCGAATTTTCTTTATTCACCCATAAGAACCAGAATAATCAAATAAAGAACAGTTCTTTTGCAGAAAAAACTCAAAATCACCAAAAATTCAAGAAAAAATAAAGAAAAATTGACATAAAATGAAATCTTTTTACCTCATAAACAAGATCGATCGAAATCTGAGCGACGGAAAGCTCTGTAGAGGAAATTTGGGAGAAGAAGGAAAGGGAACGTTTTTTTTTTTTTTTTTTTACTTGGGGGCGTGGAGAAGAAGCTATATATTTCTTACAATAATGGCTATATTTAGGGAAGGTTCTATATTTATATACCAATTAATAATAACCAAATAAAAGAAACAAAACTTTTTGTAAAGGAGTTGCTATTTTTTTTTTTTGGTTAGGTAACCCCTTTCTTGGGTTGCAAGAAAAGCCCAATGTAGGAAAGTGCAAATCCAAGGAAGTCACTTCTTGGATTTTGACTCCTTGACAAGTGGGTTTGGATTTATTCTTCGACCTCTGGTAACTATAGTTTTGGGTTATTTACACTAACATTTTTTTTATATTTTAGTTTCTTAAACATATTTTTTCTATTTTGAAAATAATTACACTAATTTTTTCTATGGTTTATTTTTATTACACAGATCTTTCCTATATTTTATGTTTTACATAAATGATTATTACACTAACCACCCTCACAATATAAAGGAAAGGAGAGATCCATATAATTATTTTCAAAGTAAAAAAAATCTATTTAATAAACCGATAACATATGAAATGTTAGTGTAAATAACCTTTTTTTTCCAACCACGAAAGAATAGTTGAAGTTGAGAAGTCTAATTCTCGTCAAGTTGCTCAAATTAAAAGTGGTAGTGAAGAAATAATAAAACGGTAATAATGGTAGCGTGGTAGCGTGATTATCAATGAAGTGGGTTCTCATATTATTTTTCCAAATTCTTACTCGACATCTTAGTTGAAGTCTCGGACCGATCTAAACTTTAGTCTCCTGAATCTTGATAGAAAATAATATGATAATCGAACCGGCCCACAAGATCACACAATCGAAACAAATCAAAATAGTTCTTTCTACGAAAATAACTAAGACAAACATAGAAATTAATGGATCTCAAAAAGCAAGAACTCAAATATTTTCGATGTTGAAATAAAGAGAAATTCAACATGATTTTAAAATGGTTTTAAAAATAAAAAAAAAGGTTTGTTATAGGGGAATGAAAGATACCACCTTAAAAATTGATGAACTAATAAGTGAAATTCAAGAAAAAAAACATCAAAATAAAATAATTGGGATCGGTGATTGTTGATCTCTACCTCATATCCAAAATTGAAATTTGGGAACAATATTTCTTTCACTTTCGAGGCGAAGGAACCGATGTGGAGTTTGAGGTGAAGAGAAAAGGAGTGAATGATTTTCTGAGAAAAGCTCTATATATATAAGGCACAATGACGGTTACATTACAAAAGTAATTGTTATATATCCAGTAATAATAAATAAGTACAGTTATACTTTACAGCTATTGTCCTTAACTTAACAGTCGAGTCAAAGTGTTAGGTTGATTGCTATTTGAAATGATCAACATTCCAAAATCGAAATCTGGGAACGATATTTCTTTCGCTTTCGAGACGAAGGAACTGATGAGGAGCCTCAGGTGAAGAGAAAATGAGTGAATGATTTTTTTGAGGATTATTTACACTAACTATTCCTAAGTTTTAGATTTATAACATGTAGTACCCCTTACTTTAAACTAATTACACTGATCACCCCTCACTTCAGAAAAAAAAAAGGAATAGTTAGTGTTATAATTTTTAGTTTTATCTTAAAATAGAGGTACTCTGTGTAATAAACATAAAACATGAAAATGGTCAGTATAATTAGTTTAAAATTTAGAGTACTCCGTGTTAGAAATCCAAAACTTAGAAATAATTACTGTAAATAATCCTTTTTTTAACGTGTGGAGAAAAACTATATAAAAGGTACAATGAGGGTTATATTGCAAAAGTAATTGTTGTATATTAGTAGTAGATAATTAATGGTTAATATTTCATTTCAAATGACAAACGGTAAATGATTTCAAATGACAAAGGCTAAGCGGTGTTCGGTGTTCTTACAAGTGTTTGGTGTTTACTATATTGCCAATTTTGCATGTTGAAAACTATAAATGTAGGAAGCAAACAAAAATATTGTTTGTGGTTTAGCAAGATGGATGACAAAAATTGGAACCCAAGATAGCAAAAAAAAATTCAATAATGTACTTTCCTAACAAAATTTTTTATAAATAATAGGGCTCTTCAAGATATAAATCTTTTCTATTTTGTATTAGGTCTTGATATTTCCTTGTATTCCTCCTAATTATAAATTTCACAAACACATGATATTGGCTAGGGTTCTTGAGAAGATTTTGTTAACACTCCTTACTAAAAGAAATCAAATGGCCGATCCTAAAATTTTGCAATGTTAACACATATACCAATCATAACTTAAGCGGTGTTAATCAAATGTATGATGGTAAAAGTTTTAAGGGTTTACATCTAGCTCAAATGTACTATGGTATGGCAAATTTACAAGGATTTTCATCTCGCGCTCTAGCTAATTTACATGTCACTTGAGTTTACAAGTTGAGTTGAATAAGGGTTTAGCTCTATATTATTGATAGATTAAATATTATGTTAATTACAACATAGTGGTTTGTCTCATCATTTATAGGATTTATCTTGTCATAAGGATTTCCGTGAAAAATTTATAAGATAAAAGTCATCGGACAAGTTCGAAATATAATCAAAGTTATAGTTCCCTTACAATCCCCTACCAGGTATTTAAGGTATTGCTACAAGCCTAGTATAATAAGATAACACATGATTAAATAAAAAACACACAACCCTAGTATAATTGATGAGTTTGAATTCACCAACCAACAATCAACGAAAAAAATAGATCCCCTAATGCAAACGCAAGGGCTTTCCTGAAAAATCATTCACTACCAAAATAAGTCGTTTTAGCGACGCCCAAAGACGTCGCTAAAACGACAAATTACGTCGCTAACAAAATTTACCGACGCAATTACCGACGTTTTGGACTTGTCGCGGAAACGTAAGTCGCTGATCATTAAAACGTCGCCAAACGTCGCAAGTACTGACGTTTACCGACGTATATATACGTCGGTATATTACCGACGTCTACCGTCGTGTTGTCGGTGGATTAGCGACGTGTTTAAAGTCGCTACACGTCGGTAAAATCCTGGGAATTTACCGACGTTTACCGTCGTGTCGTCGGTGGTTTAGCGATGTGTTTAAAGTCGCTACACGTCAGTAAAATACTGAAAATTTACCGACGTTTACCGGCGTTTAAAATGTCACTAAATGTCGGTAATTCCTGGGATTATTACCGACGTTCACCGACGTTCTCCGACGTATAAGGACGTCGGTAAACGTCGGTACCCTGAAAATTTTTGCAGATTTACCGACGTTTACCGACGCAAACGTACGTCGGTGGACGTCGGTAAACGTCGCTAAATCTGCAAAAAAAATAAAAAAAATAAAATACAGATTGTCCTTTTCTCCCTGCAGTTTAAAAAGATAACCATAACCAATATTGGACTGTTTTTCAAAATCTGGAATATGTAAACCTGAGATTTGGTCTGCACAGTCCCCTCATTCCCACTTTGGGTTTTACTTGGGTATTAGGACTTGACAGTCCACATTCCAGATTTGAGTATTTGAATGATTGACCCATAACCAACAGGAATGAACACTCAATAACACACATGGTTCCTGCATACACAGGTTTCAGTCACTCCTACACACACACTCACTCTCTATCACACACTTGTCACTCTCCCTTTACCTCACTCTTTCTAACTCTCTATCTTTCTATCTTCCTATGTGTGTGTGTGTATATATATATATATATATATATATAAAGAAAAAAAAAATATAATATATATATATATATATATTTTATATATATATATATATATATATATATATATATATATATATATATATATATATATATATATATATATATATTATATTTTTTTTTCTTTATATATATATATATATATATATATATATATATATATATATATATATATATATATATATATATATATATATATATATATATATATATATATATATATATATATATATATATATATATATATATTATATTTTATATATATATTTTATATTTTATATATTATATATATATATAATATATAAAATATAAAATATATATATAAAATATAATATATATATATATATATATATATATATATATATATATATATATATATATATATATATATATATATATATATATATATAATGTAACGTATATAAATATGTATGTGTATGTAATATGCATCTAAGTATATTATGTATATATGTAGGTATCCTATATATTATATTATGTGTGTGTACCATTATATATATATATATTATATATATGTATGTGTGGTATACATATAGGTAGCCTATATATATATATATATATATATATATATATATATATATATATATATATATATATATATAATATGTGATTTCCATGTGTAGGCCTAGATGCAATAATAGGTTGTGTGATATGTGATTTCCATATATATATATATATATATATATATATATATATATGTATGTAATATGTGATTTCCATGTGTAGGCCTAGATGCAATAATAGGTTGTGTGATATTGGTTTTGACTTTGTATTGTATAGGTTGTATGGGCTTGATATACTAGCATAGGCTAGTTTAGCCTTGATTAGACTAATATATACTTGTTAGGACTTAGAACGATTGTTAAATCTAGTTAACATAACCTAGACTTGTTTAGACCTAGAATGACTTGTTTGACCTAATTTAGACTTATTGGACCTAGTTTGACCATAGTTGACCTAGTTTGACTTCTAGGGTTGACCAGAGTTGACCAAGAGTTGACTTTGGCCTAGATTGACTTCTAAACGTAAACCACAGAAGCACATTAACATCCAATTGAAACGAATAATAACATAAACAACAGTATAACACAATGTAGCAGGCAACAAATAGAATGGGATCCAACAAATAGAATAGGATCCAACAAATAGAATAGACACAACCAACAAGTATCCAAATAACCAAGTCTACACCAAATAACAAAGTCTACAACCAAATAACCAAAGTCTACACACAACCAACAAATAGAATAGGATCCAAACATCCAAGTATACACAACCAACAAACAGTCCTAACTAGGACTACTAGGGATCTGGTGCAGGAGGGGCACCGCGGCGACGAAGGGATAAGAACAACTCATACTCCTCAAGTGAAATCGATACCGATGGAGCAGGCAGTGACGTCGGTGGAGTCGGTGTCGAAGAAGAAGGTGGTGGAGGCGGCGGAGTCGACGACGATGAAGGCGCACCCGGAGGACCAGCACGCTCCAACGCTATAAGTTGCTAGTGGTATGAATCCATGATAGATGACATTCTATCACTGCTCTGGACCATCGAATCCTGTGCCAATCTCAGCCTCTCGGCCATAGTTACCTGTCCTGTCTGCAGCTCCGTCACCGTGCGCTCTAACCCTCCAACGGTGCGCTCTGTCCTCCCAGTCGTCTCCATGAGGTCCATAATGCCGCGGTCGAGTGCATCCAATCGTGCTAGCAGCGCAGGATCGTCCGTAGGGTGCTGAGACTGCTCCTCGATCCGTCGTAGCAGGTCGTCACGGAGAGACTCCATCATCTGGTGGACTCGGGCAGACTCCTGGGACGGCTGTGGACCATGCACACTAGCAGGAGATGTCCTAGAGGACTGGGTCGCAACTAGGGCGCCATAGGATCCCGTACCGTAGTACGTACCCCTACAGAGTCCACCAGCGGCGGCCATCCACAGCTCGTCCGCCGACGGAGCTTGAGTGGGCTGCGAGGAAGTACCGGCCTCTCCTGCATCAGGTGCACTAGCAGCCGCCCATTCCCGCAGCCTCTGATACTCGGCCTAGAAAGTATGTATAGTACTCTATAATTTCTAATTTCTAATTAATGTACTTATTATTACTAACTACATGAATATTTATTTGCATCATATTTACTCAGTTATATTAAAATTGACACGAAGTATTATATTAAGATAACGTATTGTAATACTTATATAGGTCTGCTCGGCCCTCTCGTCAATAAGGTCTTCACCCTTCCGATGGGTGGCCAGGAAGACGGTCACCATGTCGGCGTTACCGACCTTTCTTACCTGTAATTAAATATATTATCTTAGTAATAATTTATCGGTTTTGCATTAAAATAATATTTCTAAAAGAGAAAGACATACCAGACGACGAAAATATTCCGTCATCGGAATCGACCTACCGTACCACTTCGAGGCATGTTGCCTAGCCGCCTTGGCCTTCTCCGACTTCTCCTTGTACCTTGGCTCGTCGAATCGAGCCTTCATCGTATTCCACTGATCAGGGGTGATCCAACCTTGGATCGACTTTTCGGCACGATCACGATCCTTCTGATCATTAATAGCGCCGCGGATCAGTTTGGCAGCGACGACAGGAAATATCCCCTCGATAAGCTCGGCCCGGTACGGTGGATAGAAAAACATATCCTAGAAGGGCGCAAACCAAATATTTATCAGTTATATATAATATACAAAAATTATATGATTCATGTTAAAAGCAAATATATTTTAACCTTGAAGCGCGCAAACCAGTAGGCCTTCCTCTCGTCCAGAGCATCAGAGTAATTAATCCAAGCACCACCATAATTATGCCTCAGCATGTGGCCTAGACGTCTCTGTACCTCTGGGGGACGATATCTATACAAACATATTATATTCATGAAAAAAGTTAATTTATGATAAAAACAGAAAAAAAATTATAAACCAAAACACCTACTTTGTACCGTCGGCCCAGATCTCCGTCCTCCTCTCCTCCGGAGGTGCGCACGCATCATCTGCATGATGCTGGTCGGCCGTCGGTGCAGCCTCCATCATCTGTTCATCCGTCTCCATCGTCGTATCAACAGCAGGAACGCTAGAGGGCGAGCACTCTCAACAGGCCTGGAACTACTCGTCCCAGGAGATATGCCACGTGACGTCGTCCCAGCAGGCCCAGCTACTGTCCGATATGGAGGAGTAATCGGCGACGAGGATCCAGAGTCGGTACCAGTAGGAGGTACCGAAGGAAAACTCCGTCCTCTAGCAGTACCTGTAGGAAGTACCGGAGGATCATGACCTCGTCGTCCCCCTCGGAACGCTCCGCGACGACCTGCCATACCTGATAACAGCATATGATAATACAACAAATTATAGAGACTAGAAATATGAAAGTACAACAAATAATAGAGACTAGAAATATGAAAGTACAACAAAGACAAGATAATAACCAAGACAACATATGATGATACATTCTACAATAAACATCTAAGTCCAGATAATATATTCTAGAAGAAACATCTAAGTTGAGATAAGTATATCTCTCTCAATCATCTTCAGAATAATCATCTTGTTCGTCTTCCTCGACCTCATCTTCCTCTTCCTCCTCATCTTCACTTTCATCTTCGCCTTCGTCGGCTTCGTCTTCCTCTTCAGATAATTCTACATCTTCTATATTATGTGTCGTGTAATGTGTAACTTCCGTGGAGTCCACATCGACAATATTGGTTACAAGAGGTAGCTCGTCCTCCTGGTATGCTTTTTCGTCAACATCAAAAGTATCTCTAGCTTTAGTCTTGCATACTGCCCACCAGTCAGACTTCGTTGCTCCCCGTCTCGGATAAGCTGTGAAGTACACGAGCTGAGCCTGAGTTGCTAGGACAAACGGTTCGTAGCCTTGATATCTACGCTTGTAGTTTATATCCACAAGACCATGCTTGTCAATTTTCCAACCTTGATTTTCAATCGGATCGAACCATTCACACTTGAACAACACGATCTTTGCAGGTTCTCTGCCATTATTATATGACAACTCCATAATCTCTCGCAAGATGCCAAAGAAATTATTTCCTGGATCGACGTCTTTGTAGTTCGAAGACTTGATACACAAACAACTGTTTTTCGTGGAATCAAGATCCAGGAAGCTATCTCTGATCGGAGCATTTGTCGACTTGAACCGAAAGCCATTGGCACAGTAACTTGGCCATATTTTAACAAAAGTAATTGATCCCTTGGCAAGAGTTCTAATTAATTCAATCTCGGGTGAAATTAGACGATTGACCTGAATATCAAAGAAGCGATAATAAGTTATTTATTGCGCAGTTGCATTAGAAGAGGCCAGTAATTACCGAGCTACTTACATATTCGCTCAACCAAGAAGGAAAATGATGTCTCATTTCTTGTTCTAATGCTTCGTCTGTTAGGTAGGGTCTAACCAGCCTCAACTCATCATTATATGTGCTGGAAAACAACGAAGCAACCGCCGATTAGTACAATAATATTAGCTTATACTATTACATTGAGATGACGTAAACTCATCATCCTGAGTTACTTATCCCTCTAGCTTCTCCACTTCATCCTCGTCGTAATTGAGTAATACATACAACTGAGCAGCCCTTAGCTCTTCGTCATTCAAATATCTCTTCTTCATTTTCCCCGAAGGCTTTTCGGACGCATTGAATACTTTCAGTATTCCATCATTAAATTCTTGATATCCATCGTCGTTTCTCGGAGCCCTCGTTCTATTCGTAGCAACATGAGATTTGAAATAGGAAGAGCAGAAATTTGTAATCTTCTCGAGAATATAGGCTTCACAAATAGAACCCTCGACCCGAGCCTTATTTTTCACCTTTCTTTTTAGGTGATTTAAATGTCGCTCGAACGGGTACATCCATCGATATTCGACGGGTCCACCAACACGTGCCTCGTAGAAAAGATGAATCGACAAATGCTCCATAGAGTCGAAGAATCCAGGAGAGAACACCCTCTCTAGCTTGCACAGTATTACCGCAATGTCCTTCTCTTGCTTTTCTAGACGATCAACGAGCAATTTCTTAGAACAAAGGCCCCTGAAGAATATGCTAAGCTCCGTCAAGGGATCCCAAACTGCCTGCGATAAGAATTCCCAAAATGCAATCGAAATTAACCATTCCATGAATACGTGACAATCATGGCTCTTCATACCTGTCAGTTTGTTCTCCTTGAGGTCGACACATCTTCTCAAGTTCGAAACATATCCATCTGAAAATTTCAGACCTTGAATCCACCTACAAAGCCTCACTTTATCCTCCTTCTCCAGTGAAAAAATTGCCTTAGGCTGCTTCAACTTTCCATTCCCGTCCTCTATCAAATGCAATGCATGACGTCTACATATTTCTTCCAAGTCCAATCTAGCCTTTGGATTGTCTTTCGTCTTCCCCTTTACGTCCATTACAGTATTAATTATGTTGTCAAATACATTCTTTTTGATATGCATGAATCAAGGTTATGTCTAATCAGATTGGTGCTCCAATATGGAAGATCCCAGAATATACTCCTCTTCGTCCAGTTATGAGTGCGACCAAATCCGTCACACTTGTAGCCCGTAGCAGGCTGCTCAATATCTCTTGGTAAATCTTTTACCTCTTCCCATATCGTGTATCTGGGCCACCTTGGCGGGGGATTAGCCTTCTCCACAACGCCAGCACGAAAAGCATTTCTGTTCCTCCGGTACGGATGATCCTTTGGCAGGAATTGTCGATGACAATCGAAGAAGCACGGTTTACCTTCGTGTTTCAAACGGAAAGCCTTAGTGCTGTCCATGCAATACGGACATGAAAGACGACCATGCGTGCTCCATCCAGATAACATTCCATAGGCCGAAAAGTTATTGATGGTCCACATAAGTGCTGCCCACATCTGGAAATTTTGTTTTCTAGATACATCGTACGTGTTGGAACCTACTTTCCACAGCTGATTCAACTCATCAATCAACGGCTGTAAATACACATCGATGTTCCTTTTCGGATTGTTCGGACCTGGGATAATAACGGTGAGGAACATATACGGAGTCTTCATGCACATCCAAGGCGGTAGATTGTACGGGGTGACGATCACAGGCCAACACGAATACTGGGATCTCGAAAGTCCGAATGGGATAAAATCGTCGGAGCAGAGACCCAATCTGACATTATGCGGATCAGAAGCAAAATCTGGATACTCTCGATCAAAGTGCTTCCATGCTTCTCCATCAGATGGGTGATCCAACACTCCTTCGGTATGTTCCTGCTTATGCCAACTCATGTTTTCTGCAGTTTCCTTCACCATAAACAACCGCTGCAACCGCGGCGTCAACGGCAAGTAGTGCATCGAAGAGATAGGCTTCCTGGCACCGACAGACTTTCCTCTACCATATGCCTTGTAGCGATCGACACCACAAAATCTGCAGGCGTCTTCATCCTTGTCGTCTTTGTATTACAACATGCACCCGTTACGACAGGCATCGATTTTTTTGTATCCCATCCAGAGCGATCTAACCATCCTCTTAGACCGGTAGAAGTCTTTAGGCAACTTCGCACCCTCAGGCAATATTTCTATAAGCAACTCCATAAGACGGTTGTAGCAATCTTGCGACATGTTAAAATCGGACTTGATGCTCAACAATCTTGTAACCACCTCCAACGGTGAATGATCCTCACAACCAGGATATAATGGAGTCCTTGCATTCTCCAGCAACTCCATGAACTGTGCAACATCGGGGTTCGGTGCCTCCTCAGGTGCATCATGATCATCCGGATCGAAACTAGGCCCGGCCGCGTCAAAAACCATGTTCACCAACCCATCGTCATAAGGAGCGTTGTTGTGGACATCCACATAAGGCTCGTACTCCGATGCTAAAGACACAAGTTCTCCGTGCTCGCTCTACTGATAGTAATTCGGCGTGAAACCCTTCGAGTATAAATGATACGTGACATCCACTTCTGGATGATATTTCAAGTTACGATATCTCACACACGGACACTTAATTTTGGTACCGTCCATGTACTGAGGGAACGCCTTGGCAAACTATAGGAACTAGTGTACACCCTCTATGAATTCATCCCGCACACCGCACATGTCATCAGGATGACGGTTGTACATCCACGAACGATTCCGCAGATAGTAATTCAGCTCCATATCCATTTGAGGATAATTCTGTAAGATAGATACATATGCACATCGTTTAAACACTTGTAAAAGTAATCATGATACAACAAATGGTAATAGATATGATGTATCCTATGTAGTTTCTTTCATTGTTGATTTGACTTATTTTGGTAGTGTGAAATGTCAACAATATTCGATACGGTACCTCGAAGACCTAAATATAGAATATTAATGTCAATTGGTGTTTTGGAATCATAAACATGATATACTAGGTCAATTCTAGGTCTCCAAGTCATTTCTAGCTCACACTAGGACAACTGGGTCAATACCTTGCCAAACTTGGTCAAACTAGGTCACATCTAGGTTTTTAGGGCTATACGTTGCCTTACCAAGGTATTCTAGTATATACTAGGCTAATACCCTATGTATTTGCCCTACCAATATCCTATTCACATAGGTAAAACCATTACTATGGCCTATTTACCTAATTACCTATACACTAGCCTATCCTTAACTCTAGTAAAAACCAATACCCAAACTCAATACCCCATATACTACAACATAGGTATCTCCCATACCCATGTGTCAATCCATTACCTAAACCTATAGGCTTCCTAATCCTATATATTACCTAGTCACTCTAGGTAAAGCCATTACCTATACTCATAGGTAAAATAATTCCTATCTTGAAGTTACCTATACTTATTGTCCTAGTCCTCATCTATACACATTATCCTAAGGCCTCGTTTGGTTCACCGATTTAAGGAACTAGGAAAGGAAAGTTGTTCCTTTCCTTTGTTTGGTAACCACAAACTTGAGAATCAATTTCCTCACAAGGTGGAAAATTGGAGGAAATATGGTTCCACTCATGACTCGAATATCAGAGCTAATCGTCGAGCTTGACATAAGTGATAATGTGCAAACTGGAGGGAAAATTGGCAGGGTTACCACCTTGTCAACTGGGTAGTTTGTAGAAAAAAAACTTCTTAATGTGCAAATCGTTCCTAATTACAACTGATAATGTTAAATGTTATACATAAATGTACATGTTCTGTATTCCACCTACCTGTTCATGTGTACCCATGGACTGAACTCTAATAAGATGGACTACAACATGGTTATGTGGGCTGAACACATACCTAGGGTGGACTGAAACATGATATGCAGTGTGTTATACAACAAGATGAACATGTAATGCAATAGGCACATGTGGGCTGAACACATACCTAGGGTGGACTGAAACATGATATGCTCTGTAGTATGCAGGACAGATTCATGTAAGTGGATTGATACCCAATTGTGACAGGGACTGTCCTCATAGGCAGTACAGGACCCGGGCTAAACCAATACCCACTTCTAACCTGAGCCATTCCTCTTCCTTCGACTGATACTAACATCAATGGAAATTGTTACAACCATAGGAATGGACTGCACAGTAGTAATGAACATGTGATGGCTGCTATTTAAGGGACTAAATAATTACTTAACACCTGAACCTTACACTTGTAACAATACCTTAGCTAGGGACATGAGTAGGGCTACAAACGAGCCAAGCCGAGCCAAGCTTTTGTAAGCTTGAGCTTGGCTTGACTAGAATTAATCGAGTTCGAGCTCAAGCTTGATAAATTTTTTATTTTAGAGCTTGAACTTGTTTATATTAAGCTTGAGCTTGGCTTGGTTTGAGCTCGAGCTTGGCTTGATAAGCAAGCTTGATAAACAAGCTCGATAAGCTCATATCAAGCTCATTAAGCTTGATTTCAAGCTTGTTCACCTTTATTTCAAGCTTAATGAGCTCGATTTCAACCTAGTTACGCTTGAATTCAAGTACCTATAATTTAACAATTTATTTATAAAAATTTAATTAAAAAAGTTCCTTCATATCAATTATTAAGGACATATAAATATATAAAGCACACAACCATATCATTATACAAACATACATAAAATTAGAATTCAACAAACAAACGAGCTTCTAAAAAAGCTCCTAAACGAGCTTCTAAACGAGCCAGCTCGCAAGCTCATAAACGAGTAAGCTTGCGAGCTCGAACGACCCGAGTACTTCTAAGCTTGAGCTTGGCTCATTTATTAAACGAGCTCGAAAAAGAAGCTTGAGCTCGGCTTGTTTACTAAACGAACCGAGCTCAAACGAGTTTTTATCGAGCCGAGCTTCGAGCAGCTCGCAAACGGCTTGGCTCATTTGCAGCCCTAGACATGAGCTCTGGTATTCGAACCCCCAATTGATGCATAGGTCCATGGGGACCCAAGCTCGACGATTAGCTCTGACATAAGTCAAAGTGTCAAAGTATCAAAGTGTCACAGTGTGTGTCAAAGTGTCCACTTGTGTGTCAAAGTGTCCACGCGTGTGTCAAAGGGTCGTGTCTGTGTCACATTAGAAAAAGGGAGATAGGGTTAGGGTTTACCGACACAGCGTTAGGGTTGGGTCGGGGTCACCGGGGCTGGAGCAGCGGCGGAGGAGACTGGTCGGGTGGTCGTCGGAGGGAGTGAGTCGTCGGAGGAATGGGGTCGTCGGACAGGGGGTCGCCGCGAGCGGGAGATTAGAAAATTTTGGGTGAAAAAATGAAAAATCGATCGGGCCAGAACCCTATATGAAATGTTTTAGCGACGTCATTTAAAGACGTCGCTAATCGTCGCTATTTATTAAAACCTGGCGACGTCGTAAAAGTGGCGTCGCTAAACGTCGCTGAATAAAAAAAATAGTGACGTTTTGCAACTAGAATGCGACATCAGTTGTCCAAAACATAAATTGTGTCGCTAACTGTCGCTCAAACGTCGCTGATAGTGACGTTCAGCGACGTATATATAACACGTCGCTAAAAGCACAAAACTTAGCGACGTTTTTATCTGGAGTCGATAATTTCGTCGCTATTATGACTTATTTTGGTAGTGATTATGGTAAAAGACATTGGACAAGTACGAACAAATTAGTCATTGTCGGGGTTACAAAGAATCGTACAAAATATATAAAAACGACAGAAAATTACAACAACTTCTTGAAACAAAAATATTGCAACAACAAGCTGCTGGAATTGTACACTCTCAAAAACTTACAACAGATTGCTACAAGAAGTAATAGAATCAGAAACATGAGAGAGAATATTGTTGCTGGGGTGATGTAGATCATCGTTGCTGGCCCGATGAAGATCATCGTTGTTGGGGTGATGTCACGACCCGCACCCTGAAGAGGGGCACGAGCACGTGGTTACGTCCAGCCTACGCCGCAGAATCGGCGGTAGAACGCTGTATATAAGGTCTGTAAATACTACAACTAAAACAGATAAATGTACCTGTACAGTATATACACTCCGAATGGAGGTGACATAGCAATACAGTCTCAATCACAAATATAAAACTAAGGTAGATAGCATGGAAAAGAAATATGATAGATAAAACAGGAAATGAGTCCAAGATCCACAAGTCAGAGCTATACAAAAACACCCAGAGTCTCAAAAAATATATGTAATAGATACTACAAACTGAAATGTACTAGCTGGCTCGCAGGCCAGGCAAACCTAACTAAGCTATGCTACTCAGGGTGAGCAAAGTCTAGTGGCTCTACCAACAAGCCACGATCTAAGTCTACTCCGTCAGACTCAACCCCATAGTAGGTCGGGCAATCAGTCTCAGAGTCATCTGTAAAATTTGTCAACGGTATCCTGTCAGAAAAATGAGCAAGTACAAACACCAATAGCAGTTCCATATGAATTGACAAATACTATAAGAGACAGTGTAATGAAATACAAGACGAAGATATGTGAAATACATGGTAAAATCAGTAAGAAATGTATAATAGATGTGAATACTGAATTAGACGACAAGATGTATATAGGGCAACTTAGGAACTATTCGGGAATTGAGTTACAACCCTTATACCAAACAAGGACCGGGGTTGTAACCCTTCTTCCGAACAGAACCTAGCCTCTACGGATAAATAAATATAAAATGTGACTTGAATTATTAGAGCGCTATGAGATCGGCTAGGGAATCATGGTAGGGTTATCCACTTGGCCCGACAATCACATAAAAATCTGAAAGGGTCATGCCGGCCAACCTGGATAACAAAGGCGTGGGGTATCTGCTACACCCTACGTGAGGTGAGGGTGGCGCAAGCAAAATAGTGACATGGGACTTTGATCACATAACTTCTAATAATTCCTCCCATTCCCGAATAGTATCATGGATCCGGACATGTCACGTCATGACATGGGATTCAAAAGCAGGGGGCCAGTCCACTCCCAAATCGATGTCTATATAAGCACATGAATATGGATATCACACACCAATATACCAAAGGAATCCGGGAATAACATCTCATGACAGGATCCGATGTATACTAGTCCGTGAACCGTCGTGTCGGAATCATGTAAGACACTACGACTGAATCGGATATAATAGATATCAAGACAATGAAAACTATCAGTGAATGTACTCGCCTATGGTCCTGAACTGATAAGGTGAACAGACGCTCAGAGTGATCACAGACCTAAAATAAGATACTATGAGTCAAACAGGGCTTAATACTGAAAAAGGGAACTAATTCAAGTCATGAATGCAAGTATAAGTCAAAACTAGGTCAATCTAGGTCAGACTGGGTCATACTAGGTTATACTGGTTCATACTAGGTCATACTAGGTTACTGGGAGTCATTCCAAGTCAAACTAGGTCAAACGGGGTCAAAAGTTGACTTACAGTTGACTTTTGGTCAAAAAGTCAACTCTGGTCAACTCTAGGTCAACCCTAGATCAAACTAGTCTAATGTTGACCAACTGTTGACTTTCAGTCAACTGGTCAACTCTGGTTTGGTTTCGGTCAAATCGGGTCGCTTAAGGCTAAATTTGACTCTCGGTTGACTTTTGTTGACTTTTGGTCAAAAAGGTCAACCGACGTCAAAACTAGTCTATGAGCACCATATTTGATCATTACCAACCAAGGGAATCAAGTTCTAACTCTATCTTAGACTCCAAACTCAAATACCCTATTCCTAGGCAAAACTAGCATTACCCTACCAAGGTAAATCCCGATACCTTGTCCAATCCCATGGAAACTCCGCTAATACCCAAGATACTAGCCTAGGCTCCTTAGGGTAGCTAGATATCATCCTATCTAAGGTTTACCTACCAAGAAAAATAGGTATCCTAGTTATCTAGGCTATGTTAGGATACATGTGTATTGGTTTACCCTATTACCTAACCCATATCATGAATTTCCCTCACAACACTCTCCCACTCATCCACACCACTCACTCTCACATAATACACTCATATGTATTTCTCACATATACCACACTCATAGGCTCTCCTATAGGTTTTCCTACTAGTTTACACATAGGCTACTAACTACACTCATAGGCTCACAAATACTCACACACACAAGCTCACAAATACTCACACACACAAGCTAATTTGTGGACTGATTAGGAGTGTTGGTGGACTGAAACTTGGGGGTGTAAAGGACTGAATTTGGACAGCAAGATGGGGATTTAGGAGGGTGTACATGGCAGGAATATGGGGACTGAAATATGGACTGTCAAGGGTGGTGAATGACAGTCACTTGGGCTAGGCATGGACTGTTTTTAGTGGACTGAAATGAAGCAATGTGGGGACTGTTTTGAGGGTTAAAGGACTATCATGTGGTGTGGATTTAAGGGACTGGAAAAGGTGAATTTGGACAGAAATGTGGTGGAGAAATCTGGACAGTAATTTGGTGATTTGGGGACAGCCAAGTGCTGTCCCAAATGGACTGAAATATTAGGCAAAAGGGGATAGCCATCTAGGTGTTTTTAGGACTGAAATAGACAACCATATAGGGTGGTTTTATGGACTGTAAAGTGTGGGTTTTGGGGGACAAATCAGGACAGCCATGGGGGCAAAACTGGGCTGCTATCTATGGCTTGTTAGGACAGCAATGTGGGGTATCTAGGGACAGCCATAAGGGGAAATTCTGGACTGATATTGGACTAAAGGGGGACTGTCATGAAGGTGGTTTTGGGGACTGGTTTGACAGTTAATGGCAGCCATCTAGTGGGTTAATGGACAGCAAAGGGGGTGGAGAAAACTGGACAACAGTGTAGGTGAAATGGGGACTGTCATTGTGTGGATTAAGGACTGTTATGTGACAGCCATATAGGGTGCAGCAGCTGCTGTTTGGGACAGCAGAGAATGGGTTTTTTTTTCCTCCCCTTCTAACACTCCAAATCTCTCTCTCTATCTCCTCCATCTAACACTCAACCATTTCCTCAAACACAACACTTACACACCTCTCTACAAACACAAACACACACACACACACTCACAAGCTCTTGGCCGACCACTCATGCCCCCATCCAACACCAATATACACACCACATTCCCACCATAACATATCCACATATATATATATATATATAAACCAATATATATATACATATATATATATATATATATATATATATATATATATATATATATATATATATATATATTAATCTCTATGTATATATATATATATATATATATATATATATATATATATATATATATATACATAGAGATTATATATATATATATATATATATATATATATATATATATATATATATATATATATATATATATATATATATATATATATATATATATATATAAATATATATATATATATATATATATATATATATATCACCACTAATATACACCTATAGATATTAGGAATATGATACATTATGATACTATGGAAAACACATTTCTAAACACATGAAAAATCTGGAATACATATTAGAATAAAATCAAATCAATACACAAATGATTTTACAAGTGTCCAAATAGAGTTTTCCCCATTAGGACACGATCCTACTCCTAGGACACCTCTACAAGTGTCCAAATGGACACGAAATGGACACCAATGGGCACAAAACCATGGGGGTCATTCCTAAGGGTCAAAACCAATCTAATGCATGAGAGAAATGAGAAGGAGAAGGGATTTATACCTCCTGGTGACTCGAATCGATCCCGAAATGCCACCGACACGTAGGAATCCCAAACGGACACGAACAAGCTCCGAATCCTCTCAAACTTGGGGAGCTCCTTCCTTGGCTAGAATGAAGAAGGAAGGAAGAAGATTTGATGAAGAAATGGGAAGATTTGGTGATGATTTGAATAGGGATGTCTCTTTAATTAATTTGGGGAAGAACAAGAGAGAGAATGAAAGAAGAGAAAATGATGAATGGAGAAGTCCTATCCACTATAGGTGGCCGGCCACAAAGGGGTTTTTGTCTTATTAGGAAAAGTCAAGAAAGCCCCTTTTCTAACCTATGGGTTAATACATTGGTAAGGGGTTAAGTCGGGGATAGTTTGGTCATTCCAACTAACTCTAATTTAATTAATCCTAACCAAAATAATTAGTCTAGTCACTAACTAAAATACTAACATGTGGGCCATGGCTAACTAGTGTGTGGCCCGCTAGAGTCAAAACTATCTCGGGTCCCCGATACAAGTCGGAATGAGTTGAAATTCGAACCCGACTCAAATAACCCCAAAATATTACAATAAATAAATAAATAATTCTAAAATAATTCTAAAATGAAAAATGACAAAAATACCCCTGTTTCTGGAAACTGGGGGTGACAAATCTATCCACCTAAAAAAAAATTTCGTCCTCGAAATTAAAACCAACCAATAGTAAAATATCAAAATCACAAGTCATGGCTAAAAATTTAAAATGATTAAAATCTCAAAATTAAAGCATGAATTAAATGACTAAATTTTATAAAATTTGAAATTACTCTCAAATAGAACTGGGTGCTATAAGTCTATCTACCTTAAAAATTATCCTCAAAAATTAAGACAAAGTAAACACTGAAAAATTATACAAATTGATAATCGTATGCGTCTGTCCAATCATCATGATACTCAGAATCTCTGTCATGCCAGTGAGCAAGGCTACGATAATCACAGAGCCCTCAACTATGGTACATACCTCTAGAATTATGGTATTTAAAATTTTCGTGTTGCCGCATGCTTGGCAGCGAAAACCTTAAATTCCCACATCCGAGAAATACGTCCATAATTCGACTATATGTCCTCACTATGCCTGCTAGCATGACCCTAGAGTATTCTAAAATCTCATAATCGAGGCGACCTAGCCCATACGACTTATCTCAGAAGGAAATCACATCACAAGAACAATTTCATCCAACGATCAAGAACAGATAGAATCGAATTTCAAGACAGTCTATTAAGAAGGCAAATGCGAAAAAGAGATTCGAAATATTAGAACCTGCTATCTGCTCTACTACTGCCTGAGTAGGCTCAACTGTCATGGCGAATGCACGCCCCTGCTGGCCTCCTCTAGCCGATTGTACTCTGTCCGGGTCTCTTCGGATTCCACTAGCATGGCAATCCCTCAGCTGGTGGTCAGGCACCCCACAGTATAGGCAGACGCCCAACCTCTTCCTACAAATCTCTCGAGTGTGTCCCTGCTTCTCGCAGAAAGTGCACTGAGTAGCCGGCCTCTGACCCTGACCCTGGTGCTGCTGGGCACGCGCCGGTGCCTGCTGAAACTACAACTGAGGCTGTTGCTGCTGGAACTACTTCTGCTAGAAATGTGGGCGCTTCGCCGACCCTGCACTCGAACTAGCTCCAAGAGCGTCACTGCCCCTCTTCGGCTTGAGGCCGAAGTCCTCCTCTACAATCTGCGCCTCCATAAGGATCTGTTCGAAGGTTGCGCCACGTCTTCCAGAGGTGCGAGTGCGCACTGCATGTATAAGGCCCCTCCGGAACTTCCGGGCCTTACACCCCTCGTCCTGGACCAAACTAGGTGCAAACCTGCTCAGGCGGAAGAACTCCGCTGCATACTCGTCTACCGACGAGTTCTCCTGCACGAGACTGGCAAACTGCCCCTCCAAAGCTGTCAAGGCTACATCTAGGTAGAACTTCTCCTTAAAGAGTTTCCTGAAGTCCTCCCAAGTTAAACCTCTCACCGACGCACGCAGATCCGTGCGGTACGAAGTCAGCGCTATGTCGAAAAATTGGCTTGCTGCAGAAGTCACCCACAGACCTCTCGGGATCTCTGCCAACTCCAGACTCCGCTGGACATCCTCTAGCCAGTCGTCCGCGTATAGGATACCCTCGGTACCCTTGAACTCCCGTGGATTCATCTTCCTGAAGTGGAGGTGTGTACCGGGCCTCCCCTGACCCTGCTGCTGTACTGGTGCTCCCTGAACTGTAGTCTGTGCACCTCTCTTCACTGCTGCCATAGCTAACTGATACGAGTTCTCCATGGTCTGTCGTAGCACCTCTGTCTGTGCTCTCTGTGTCTGCAGTATCTGCTGTAGAAGGGCCATCATCCCCTGAGTATCTGTCGGTAACTGAGGCGGCGATGGAAGAATGTCAGGGATGACCATGGACGGTCCCGTTGTTGGAGGTGGAAGACCTCCTGAAACCGTCGCTGCTGCTCCCGCCTGAAGGGCAGGGTCTGAGGTGGCAGCTCCCTGAACTGAAGCTCCCTCAGCTGAAGGTGGAAGACCACCGGGAACTACTGATGCTACTCCTGCCTGAAGGGCAGGAACTGAGGCTACTGCTCTCTCGACTGCTACTCCCGTAGCCGAAGGTGGAAGACCACCCGGATCTGACCTCTCTGGAACTGTACTAGGTCGTGCTGCCTGAGAGCGAGTCACTGTCATCCTGAAGCGAATTGAACCCAAGAGATCAATATGGCACATGATAAGATATTATCAAAGAAGGACAATTGAATTCAAATACAAGAAGAGTTGTCATGGTAACCAAAAGATCAGAGTTTTTTCTAAAATATGATTGAGTAACTCCTATCATACCCTAGTTCCTACGTCCTAATCGCAGGCTCGTAATTAGTACTCTAAGTCGAGCACCATTACGAGATCGTACTAATTGCGACACAGACCTGCATGGGCCACCACAAAAATGTGTCACGACCCGTACCCTGAAGAGGGGCACGAGCACGTGGTTACGTCCAGCCTACGCCGCAGAATCGGCGGTAGAACGCTGTATATAGGGTCGGTAAATACTACGACTAAAACAGATAAATGTACCTGTATAGTATATACACTCCGAATGGAGGTGACATAGCAATACAGTCTCAATCACAAATATAAAACTAAGGTAGATAGCATGGAAAAGAAATATGATAGATAAAACAGAAAATGAGTCCAAGATCCACAAGTCAGAGCTATACACAAACATCCAGAGTCTCAGAAAATATATGTAATAGATACTACAAACTGAAATGTACTAGCTGGCTCGCAGGCCAGGCAAACCTAACTAAGCTATGCTACTCAGGGTGAGCAAAGTCTAGTGGCTCTACCAACAAGCCACGGTCTAAGTCTACTCCGTCAGACTCAACCCCATAGTAGGTCGGGCAATCAGTCTCAGAGTCATCTGTAAAATTTGTCAACGGTATCCTGTCAGGAAAATGAGCAAGTACAAACACCAATAGCAGTTCCATATGAATTGACAAATACTATAAGAGACAGTATAATGAAATACAAGACGAAGATATGTGAAATATATGGTAAATCAGTAAGAAATGTATAATAGATGTGAATACTGAATATGACGACAAGATGTATATAGGGCGACTTAGGAACTATTCGAGAATTGAGTTACAACCCTTATACCAAATAAGGATCGGGGTTGTAACCCTTCTCCCGAACAGAACCTAGCCTCTACGGATAAATAAATATAAAACGTGACTTGAATTATTAGAGCGCTATGTGATCGGCTAGGGAATCATGGTAGGGTTATCCACTTGGCCCGACAATCACATGAAAATCTGAAAGGGTCATGCCGGCCAACCTGGATAACAAAGGCGTGGGGTATCTGCTACACCCTACGTGAGGTGAGGGTGGCGCAAGCAAAATAGTGACATGGGGCTTTGATCACATAACTTCTAATAATTCCCCCCATCCCCGAATAGTATCATGGATCCGGACATGGCACGTCATGACATGGGATTCAAAAGCAGGGGGCCAGCCCACTCCTAAATCGATGTCTATATAAGCACATGAACATGGATATCACACACCAATATACCAAGAGAATCCGGGAATAACATCTCATGACAGGATCCGACGTATACTAGTCCGTGAACCATCGTATCGGAATCATGTAAGACACTATGACTGAATCGGATATAGTAGATATCAAGACAATAAAAACTATTAGTGAATGTACTCGCCTGTGGTCCTGAGCTGATAAGGTGAACAGACGCTCAGAGTGATCACAGACCTAAAATAAGATACTATGAGTCAAACAGGGCTTAATACTGAAAAAGGAAACTAATTCAAGTCATGAATGCAAGTCTAAGTCAAAACTAGGTCAATCTAGGTCAGACTGGGTCATACTAGGTCATACTGGTTCATACTAGGTCATACTAGGTCACTGGGAGTCATTCCAAGTCAAACTAGGTCAAACGGGGTCAAAAGTTGACTTACAGTTGACTATTGGTCAAAAAGTCAACTCTGGTCAACTCTAGGTCAACCCTAGGTCAAACTAGTCTAATGTTGACCAACTGTTAACTTTCAGTCAACTGGTCAACTCTGGTTTGGTTTCGGTCAAATCGGGTCGCTTAAGGCTAAGTTTGACTCTCGGTTGACTTTTGTTGACTTTTGGTCAAAAAGGTCAACCGACGTCAAAACTAGTCTCTGAGTACCATATTTGATCATTACCAACCAAGGAAATCAAGTTCTAACTCCATCTTAGACTCCAAACTCAAATACCCTATTCTTAGGCAAAACTAGCATTATCCTACCAAGGTAAATCCCGATACCTTGTCCAATTCCAAGAAAACCCCGCTAATACCCAAGATACTAGCCTAGGCTCCTTAGGGTAGCTAGATATCATCCTATCTAAGGTTTACCTACCAAGAAAAATAGGTATCCTAGGTATCTGTAGTGCCCCGTCCCGCTCAGTCAATCGGAGGAATCGGAACGCCGACGGCGTTCGGACTTAGCCTTGCAACGGCTACTCGAAGACATCGCTCAGGTGGGGTAGTTTCGGTGAACTCTCCTCATCTTTGCCTTCACATAATAAATCATGTGTTTTTAACTTGCACAAGTAGGCTTAATAATAAAATAGATGAATCCACATAGCTAAGGGATTAATCCCGACGGGTCAAAATGAGTTAGAACATGGAAAACGTCCCACGGTCGGCTTAGAGTTGGTGCACGACGTGCTTTGAAAATGACACTCGGTCCTTCGTTCCGTGGCTTGGGAGAAGGAAAGTTGGTCTTCGACACAAAGCTATGAAATAGCCTAAGTCATAGGCGTCGCCTGCGTGAATGCTTGTTAGAGCATGCACGGTCCCGTCAAATTGTTCCGACACTTGAGTTGGCCTAAGTCATAGGCGTTGCCGCATAAATGCTCGGCAAAGCATGCATGTTTCCATAATGCAAGGCTTGGCATAGCCTTTACTCGTTCCTTGAGTCAAGTTATAGGCTCGATTAAGTTAGGCAAAGTTACGCCGATCGACCTAAGTCATTTCTAGTGCTGTACCGCTCTTTCTGCGGTTGTCAAGTTAAATAGTCCCACGATCCCAAGGCCCGTCATATAAAGTATGACTTGGGCGATAGCGTCGCGTAGATCGAAAGTCGGTTTGAGACACGATGGCACGGTCCTAGAGTTTTAAGGCACGGGCCACGGTTGATTCATTTATTTTTGGGAAATGTCTAAGCAGTTGTTCTTGAGTTGAGTAAAATGATAGGGCAAGAAAGAAAGAAAGAAGAATGCTCACGACTGGGTCGTTGAGGCAAGAAAGTAGAATGCTCGCGACTACGGGTCGTCGATGCAAGATCTCAGATGTGAGAAGTATTGAATTTAGCCCTGAAAGTGATGGTAACACTAGAGGTACAATGACTGTGTGAGACGTCAGTTTGAGTCGAGTCTTGTATGGTCATGGACAACTTGTCGACAAGGTAGAGTTTCCCCGCACGGCAACCTGTGGCGCCACAGGACCGTTACGGGCACAAAGGGAAACAAATATGGCTCTGGGAGCCAAATAACTGCGCCTGGGGCAAAGTATTCGGTGGACGCTCATTAAGGCTAGCTACCCGAAGAGGTCCATCCTATACTCAGCTAAAAATTAGTCCACCATGGCTCTGGGAGTCAGTGACCAAATCATATAGATGAGTCGGCATGGCGGCAATCCGCGTGAGTGCCTTTGGATTGAGTTGAGTTGCTGAATGTGTGTGTACAAGTTAGAGTACAAATGTATGGGCTTAAGAATGGCTACAACATAGGCAACGTGCTTCGGCACGAGATGTGGCATCGAGTTTAAGTGGTCGGCATATAAGTTGTATAAGTTGGTTGAGTTGGTTGAGTTTATGTCGGGAAACCGCCGCAAGGCAAAGTTGGTCGAGTGACACTAGATTCACAAGTCTTGATTGGGTCGGTTGGTTATCAAAGTAGCACGGGCCACGAAGCGGCGATATGGTTAAGTCCTAGTGAGTTGCGAGGCACGACCTCAATATGGATTTCGTAGCACGGTCACATGGAAAAGGAGTCTATCGTGTAGCTGCGTCTCTGATTTTGGCCGTAAGGCAAACACGACTTGATAGGTTAACGTTGTTGGCACGAGAAGTAGTCTAGAGACAAAATATGAGTTAACGTTGACATTATAAGCACGGGATGGTTCTGATACACAAGTTGCGCTAAGACGTCGGTCCTAAAACTGATCCTAAGGCAAGAGTAGAAAGACAATCAAAAAGGGGACTATGTTGCACAAAGTAAAGTAAACGTGTTGGTTTTGTATGGGTGGGCGAGGAGCTCATTCCACCAGTACAGTTGAGTACTGACACCCACATAGTTTACATGTGCAGGCGCAGGTAGAAGCTCGTGGCACGGGGCTCGCTTGGGTGCGTCGAGGCATGGAGTTCCTTGGCGACTCAAAGCGTGCTGCCGCATGGTATAATGACTTATACAGGACATAATGTATGGACATCGCCTTCCGAAGCTTCCGCTGGATCAAGACTTGTAATTGAGAGATGAGAGAGAGCTGAGTGAACTTGTAAAATGTGAGAAGAGTGAGCTTGAGTGATTGTAATCTTGGCCTTGTGCCCCCAATGTAATCATTGTTTCAATATCAGTAAAGAGTTTCTTTTGAGTAACTTGCGTTTGTTCTAATTTCTGCTACTATTATTCAATGTCTCTGCTCGGGACTTCTGTGCGACGACCCCGTCGCAGCCGCTGAAATTGGTCGTTATGGAACCCGTCTTGCACGAGCAAAATCTAGGCTCGTGCGGCATCACGCCTTAGCGAGGACGATCGCTCCTACGGGAGCGAGGCGTGACATAATGGTATCAGAGCACGGCTTTACGTCCTTGGACTATCGATTAAATTCTTTAACTCCGTTGTTTCCACAAACTCTGAATCGTTGCTTCCGCAAAGTTGAAATCGTTGGAGCGCTCTCTCTCAATTGTCCCATGGGATGTCCATACAATAAGTCTATCTATTTTGCAAAACATAGGAGAACAGTTTTTGATAAAACAAAAGATGGTTTACGTAAGCACGGTTGGCTAAGTCGGGCTGGGTATATACACCAAAGTTGCGTCGACCTTAGGAAAGTCGAGTACGGAAATTAAATTGTGTCGGAAGAGAATGAGTTGAACTCGATTGAGTAAAGTGTGATGACTATCGATAGGGGTACTAGTGAGCGACGATGACGTCAATGCGATATAGATGAGCGTGTTTGGAATTCGAGGAATGGTTCGAACGGGATTTGAAGAAGTGGATTTTGATTCGAATGATAAGTTGAGGATTTGTTGAATGACTTCATCCCTGAGTGGTGTATACGATAGCCTCAGGGATGTCGATCGATTGATGAAGGAAATTTATGTTGTGAATGATTCGAGGGATAATGATCAAACTTGAACTTAATGTCGAGGAGATTATCCAGTCGGACGATAGCATCATTCGTACGACTCGAAATTTGGTTGCAAAGGAAGATCGTCAGGTTACGCATATCGTTGATGGTATTGAGGCGTATCAAAGATCGCTATGTGATAACTCGGGGGTACTCTAACTCAGCGAAAGACGATCGTACAAGTGTTATTGTTCGATTGGATGCTATACTTTGGATTTTGATTGAGAAGAATGTTGGATGAAAGTGATCGTGTCTTGATGGTTATGCGGATGGCCACAACGTCGACGATCTTGTCTTGCGCGAGCGCAACTCTAGCCTCGCACATGCGTTGCGTCGGATTTGGGGCGATCGTTCCGCGTGAGCGCTGACATGGTGATTCATGTCGCAGGAATGATCGAACTCGAAAAATCAGGATGCGACAACTTTGATTGTCCCGACATTGTTGGCTTGATGCGAAGGTGAACTCGAGGATTTGTAGGACTTGCGATTGATGATTGAAGAGACTTGAGGATTGAGTAGGTCCAATCCGCACATCGAGAATGAACTAGTCTAGACACAAAACAAAGAGTTACGCCCCGATGAGGATGACTATCCTGCAGGAGCGTGCATGGTGATTCGTGCCCACCGTAGGTAATCTGACTCGCGTGAGATCGGGGCGCAACATATTGTTAAGCTAGACGACCTTGTGATCGATTGCATGAATTGGGATATATGACTTAGGAAATGTAGAATACAAAATTTTGGTTAGCGATGAATTATGTCGTATCGTGCTTGACTTGGAGGGATGGATAGGGGGATTATGTCGAACGTGTGCGAAGAGATAGACTATGCAAAACGGCTTGTTGGACGAGCGATATATTCATGTCAAGGATTGGTTGAACGCTTGTTGTCATAGGATGGCCTTGTTGAATGACTCGGACCCCGTGCGACGAAAGTTGGAATGTGTATAGGCAATCTATGCTCGATGTTTAGGAAATCGGAGTGATGCGAGCTTGGGTAGAAAACCCCGTACCATCAACTTGGTTTGACCTTAGGATGGGGTCAGTGTTGATATTATTGTTTGGGAACTATGATTCCAATACTGACGGAAAGACATAGCCTAGCGGTTAGGCAGACGTCCGAGTGCGAAGTGGTAGGATTTGTGGAGGCACCACTCGCAAGCTCGGTTGACATGCACGTATATCAAGGACGCTTAAATGCGTGCACGATCCGGCTCGAGTGGTGATGGCAGGATTCGCTATCACGAGGCTTGGTTGAAATGCATATATTTTAGGGACGCCAAAGATATGTGCACGATCCATACTAAGTGATACGTTGAATCAAGTGAGACTTGAGGAACAGAAAAGTGTCGAGGATTTTGAGATCGTGAGTTTTGAAGAAAGGATTGAGGATAGTGCGAGCGTGGCTCGGATTGAGGAAATGCATAGGCGTGTGCGAGAGTTCTTGAATGTCGAGTAAAGTGATAAGTAAATAAGTAAGTACTCAGTTAGTTTCGAGGACGAAACTTTTTCTGAGTGGTGTATAATGTAGTGCCCCGTCCCGCTCAGTCAATCGGAGGAATCGGAACGCCGACGGCGTTCGGACTTAGCCTTGCAACGGCTACTCGAAGACATCGCTCAGGTGGGGTAGTTTCGGTGAACTCTCCTCATCTTTGCCTTCACATAATAAATCATGTGTTTTTAACTTGCACAAGTAGGCTTAATAATAAAATAGATGAATCCACATAGCTAAGGGATTAATCCCGACGGGTCGAAATGAGTTAGAACATGGAAAACGTCCCACGGTCGGCTTAGAGTTGGTGCACGACGTGCTTTGAAAATGACACTCGGTCCTTCGTTCCGTGGCTTGGGAGAAGAAAAGTTGGTCTTCGACACAAAGCTATGAAATAGCCTAAGTCATAGGCGTCGCCTGCGTGAATGCTTGTTAGAGCATGCCCGGTCCCGTCAAATTGTCCCGACACTTGAGTTGGCCTAAGTCATAGGCATTGCCGCGTAAATGCTCGGCAAAGCATGCACGTTTCCAGAATGCAAGGCTTGGCATAGCCTTTACTCGTTCCTTGAGTCAAGTTATAGGCTCGATTAAGTTAGGCAAAGTTACGCCGATCGACCTAAGTCATTTCTAGTGCTGTACCGCTCTTTCTGCGGTTGTCAAGTTAAATAGTCCTACGATTCCAAGGCCCGTCATATAAAGTATGACTTGGGCGATAGCGTCGCGTAGATCGAAAGTCGGTTTGAGACACGATGGCACGGTCCTAGAGTTTTAAGGCACGGGCCACGGTTGATTTATTTATTTTTGGGAAATATCTAAGCAGTTGTTCTTGAGTTGAGTGAAATGATAGGGCAAGAAAGAAAGAAAGAAGAATGCTCACGACTGGGTCGTTGAGGCAAGAAAGTAGAATGCTCGCGACTATGGGTCGTCGATGCAAGATCTCAGATGTGAGAAGTATTAAATTTAGCCATGAAAGTGATGGTAACACTAGAGGTACAATGACTGTGTGAGACGTCAGTTTGAGTAGAGTCTTGCATGGTCATGGACAACTTGTCGACAAGGTAGAGTTTCCCCGCACGGCAACCTGTGGCGCCACAGGACCGTTGCGGGCACAAAGGGAAACAAATATGGCTCTGGGAGCCAAATAGCTGCGCCTGGGGCAAAGTATTCGATGGACGCTCATTAAGGCTAGCTACCCGAAGAGGTCCATCCTATACTCAGCTAAAAAGTAGTCCACCATGGCTCTGGGAGTCAGTGACCAAATCATATAGATGAGTCAGCATGGCGGCAATCCGCGTGAGTGCCTTTGGATTGAGTTGAGTTGCTGAATGTGTGTGTACAAGTTAGAGTACAAATGTATGGGCTTAAGAATGGCTACAACATAGGCAACGTGCTTCGGCACGAGATGTGGCGTCGAGTTTAAGTGGTCGGCATATAAGTTGTATAAGTTGGTTGAGTTGGTTGAGTTTATGTCGGGAAACCGCCGCAAGGCAAAGTTGGTCGAGTGACACTAGATTCACAAGTCTTGATTGGGTCGGTTGGTTATCAAAGTAGCACGGGCCGCGAAGCGGCGATATGGTTAAGTCCTATTGAGTTGCGAGGCACGACCTCAATATGGATTTCGTAGCACGGTCACATGGAAAAGGAGTCTATCGTGTAGCTGCGTCTCTGATTTTGGCCGTAAGGAAAACACGACTTGATAGGTTAACGTTGTTGGCACGAAAAGTGGTCTAGAGACAAAGTATGAGTTAACGTTGACATTGCAAGCACGGGATGGTTCTGATACACAAGTTGCGCTAAGACGCCGGTCCTAAAACTGATCCTAAGGCAAGAGTAGAAAGACAATCAAAAAGGGGACTATGTTGCACAAAGTAAAGTAAACGTGTTGGTTTTGTATGGGTGGGCGAGGAGCTCATTCCACCAGTACAGTTGAGTACTGACACCCACATAGTTTACATGTGCAGGCACAGGTAGAAGCTCGTGGCGCGGGGCTCGCTTGGATGCGTCGAGGCATGGAGTTCCTTGGCGACTCAAAGCGTGCAGCCGCATGGTGTAAAGACTTATACAGGACATAATGTATGGACATCGCCTTCCGAAGCTTCCGCTGGATCAAGACTTGTAATTGAGAGATGAGAGAGAGCTGAGTGAACTTGTAAAATGTGAGAAGAGTGAGCTTGAGTGATTGTAATCTTGGCCTTGTGCCCCCAATGTAATCATTGTTTCAATATCAGTAAAGAGTTTCTTTTGAGTAACTTACGTTTGTTCTAATTTCTGCTGCTATTATTCAATGTCTCTGCTCGGGACTTCTGTGCGACGACCCCGTCGCAGCCGCTGAAGTCGGCCGTTATGGAACTCGCCTTGCACGAGCGAAATCTAGGCTCGTGCGGCATCACGCCTTAGCGAGGACGATCGCTCCTACGGGAGCGGGGCGTGACAGTATCTAGGCTATGTTAGGATACATGTGTATTGGTTTACCCTATTACCTAACCCATATCATGAATTTCCCTCACAACACTCCCCCACTCATCCACACCACTCACTCTCACATAATACACTCATATGTATTTCTCACATATATCACACTCATAGGCTCTCCTATAGGTTTTCCTACTAGTTTACACATAGGCTACTAACTACACTCATAGGCTCACAAATACTCACACACACAAGCTCACAAATACTCACACACACAAGCTAATTTGTGGACTGATTAGGAGTGTTGGTGGACTGAAACTTGGGGGTGTAAAGGACTGAATTTGGACAGCAAGATGGGGATTTAGGAGGGTGTACATGGCAGGAATATGGGGACTGAAATATGGACTGTAAAGGGTGGTGAATGACAGTCACTTGGGCTAGGCATGGACTATTTTTAGTGGACTGAAATAAAGCAATGTGGGGACTGGTTTGAGGGTTAAAGGACTGTCATGTGGTGTGGATTTAAGGGACTGAAATGGGTGAATTTGGACAGAAATGTGGTGGAGAAATCTGGACAGTAATTTGGTGATTTGGGGACAGCCAAGTGCTGTCCCAAATGGACTGAAATATTAGGCAAAAGGGGACAGCCATCTAGGTGTTTTTAGGACTGAAATAGACAACCATATAGGGTGGTTTCATGGACTGTAAAGTGTGGGTTTTGGGGGACAAATCAGGACAGCCATGGGGGCAAAACTGGATTGCTATCTATGGCTTGTTAGGACAGCAATGTGGGGTATCTAGGGACAGCCATAAGGGAAAATTCTGGACTGATATTGGACTAAAGGGGGACTGTCATGAAGGTGGTTTTGGGGACTGGTTTGACAGTTAATGGCAGCCATCTAGTGGGTTAGTGGACAGCAAAGGGGGTGGAGAAAACTGGACAACAGTGTAGGTGAAATGGGGACTGTCATTATGTGGATTAAGGACTGTTATGTGACAGCCATATAGGGTGCAGCAGCTGCTGTTTGGGACAGCAGAGTGTGGGTTTTTTTTCTCCCCTCCTAACACTCCAAATCTCTCTCTCTATCTCCTCCATCTAACACTCAACCATTTCCTCAAACACAACACTTACACACCTCTCTACAAACACAAACACACACACACTCACAAGCTCTTGGCCGACCACTCATGCCCCCATCCAACACCAATATACACACCACATTCCCACCATAACATATCCACATATATATATATATATATATATATATATATATATATATATATATATATATATATATATATATATATATATATATATATATACATAGAGATTAATATATATATATCACCACTAATATACACCTATAGATTTTAGGAATATGATACATTATGATACTATGGAAAACACATTTCTAAACACATGAAAAATCTGGAATACATATTAGAATAACATCAAATCAATACACAAATGATTCTACAAGTGTCCAAATAGAGTTTTCCCCATTAGGACACGATCCTACTCCTAGGACACCTCTACAAGTGTCCAAATGGACACGAAATGGACACCAATGGGCACAAAACTATGGGGGTCATTCCTAAGAGTCAAAACCAATCTAATGCATGAGAGAAATGAGAAGGAGAAAGGATTTATACCTCCCGGTGACTCGAATCAATCCCGAAACGCCACCGACATGTAGGAATCCCAAACGGACACGAACAAGCTTCGAATCCTCTCAAACTTGGGGAGCTCCTTCCTTGGCTAGAATGGAGAAGGAAGGAAGAAGATTTGGCGAAGAAATGAGAAGATTTGGTGATGATTTGAATAGGGATGGCTCTCTAATTACTTTGGGGAAGAACAAGAGAGAGAATGAAAGAAGGGATAATGATGAATGGAGAAGTCCTATCCACTATAGGTGGCCGGCCACAAGGGATTTTTTGTCTTATTAGGAAAAGTCAAGAAAGCCCCTTTTCTAACCTATGGGTTAATACATTGGTAAGGGGTTAAGTCGGGGGTAGTTTGGTCATTCCAACTAACTCTAATTTAATTAATCCTAACCAAAATAATTAGTCTAGTCACTAGCTAAAATACTAACATGTGGGCCATGGCTAACTAGTGTGTGGGCCCGCTAGAGTCAAAACTACTCCGGGTCCCCGATACAAGTCGGAATGAGTTGAAATTCGAACCCGACTCAAATAACCCCAAAATATTACAATAAATAAATAAATAATTCTAAAATAATTCTAAAATGAAAAATGACAAAAATACCCCTGTTTCTGAAAACTGGGGGTGACAGGTGATGAATATGTCCTCGTGTTTTGTGCCATAATACAAGAGAGTAACTAGAATTATATATATATTTCATTAATATATTCATCTAAGATTACAACTAGCAATTTGAACATTTCTTCGGTACAAAAAAATCTTTTTTGATGTATGCTCCTTTGTAGGACATTGCCATCTGGTCAACATTAATGTCCATCCTCAAGCATACATTACACAATAGGTTCCCAGAGATCTGGTTCTTGGCAATAACATGTACATGCTTCAAGTTCTCCAGGGTAATAACTAATTCTTTAGTTTCAACACCACTGACCTGATTCCCAGAACTTCAACTTTATATTTGTTTGCATTGAAACCTTCTCATAAGTAGGTTCGTAAGTGATAGGCAATTCCTTCTTTGAATACACATGGCAAGATATATTCGTGTCTACGCCAGATGAGTCAATATGCACAATCATAACAACCAAGTTAAGCTCACGTTGCTCTTTTGTCTTTGATTTGGGCATGGACCTGCAGTCCCTTCTTGCTACAAAACAAGCCTTGTCGTTGCTAGATTTGGGCTTGAAAGAAGCTGACTTCACATTCAGATGGTTGAAGTTCTTCTTTTTGTTATTGTAAAACGCCTTCTACTTCCCCTTTGAATCTCTAGGTTGCACCATGTTTGCTTTGGCAAACTCTCCTCGGACAGAGTGCCCATTTTGATTTGGATTCTCGCTTCATCTTCAATACATATGAAGCGTAGAAGGTCTTCTAGCAAGATTTCTAACTTCTTTTGGTACATGTCAGTTGTGAACTGATTCCAACTGAGAGGGAGCTTAGAGACGATGGCCCCCATCATGAACTTATTTGCTTGAGGCATATCCTCAAGCTTTGTCGTAACTTTAGTAATTTTTTGACTTGTGGCATCATAGTCTTCTCATCTTCAAATTACAATTTTAGAGATCTTTTCGTCATCTTTGTTCTATCTTTCAAGAAACTCCCAGATGTCTCTTGGAAGCACTTTATTATTGTATGATTCTCCATGAAATCATTCATGGAGTTGAGAATCAACAATTGCATAGGTTGTTGCCTCTCCTCTATTTCTGTTCTGTTGTAACCACGTTGGCAAGAGCTTCAACATCATCTGTTTCTAGAAGAATAAGCTCTGGTTCCGTCAACACATAATCAATGTTGACAGGTTAAAGATTAAGACAAATCTTCCTCTTTTTGTTATTGTAATTCTATCCATCAAAAATTTCAAGTTTATGAAAACTTGTGGCGAAGATGCATAATTTTCATCTTTGTTACTCAGACATTTCTTTGAAGTTATTTTGGCAAAAAAGAAGTACGTAAAAAATTGAAGATTAATTACAACTTCTTGAAACAAAAATATTGTAACAACAACTTCATGGAATTGTACACTATTAAAAACTTGCAGCAAATAGCTACAACAAGTAACATAATCATTAACAAGAGAAATAATATTATTGTTGAGGTGATCACCGTTGCTCAAAGCAAGATTCAGTCATTTTCGTCGATCTTATCCCAGGAACCGACAAGTTCGAAGAAATGAACTTCTAGAAATGAACTTCTAGAACGCTCATTCTTCACCCTGCATTGACAAAACTTTGGATCATACAGACAGAACTCTGGATCGCACTGACATAACTTCGAGGCTTTGGAATGCTATTGTTAACTCTTCTCTCGTAACATGTAATCTCTAAGTCTACCTCCCAAACGAGGACTTGAGATTATATAGGGGAGCTAAGTCCCCTAACAGGCCAGTGTCTATAATGGACAGTAAATCCGGAGAGTAACTCACAATTCAGTGGACGGTTACAGTAGTAACGTGGCAGTTACGCCACGAAGCATACAGACATCCTTTCTCGCTAGAGTAAAGTTTCGCGGAAGCGAAGTTCCGCAGGAGTAGCAGTACTCCCGCGAGAACCGAAGTTTCGCTGGAGCTGACTCCCCACGAGAACCGAAGTTCCGTGGGAGTTGTCTTCCCGCGGGAATCGAAGTTACGCTGGAGTAGCCTCCCAGTGGAACCGTTGCTCCCGGCCGCTACGCCGTCGCACCCCACGCACGAGCAACAATGTCCGATGCATACGTACGCCATCAAAACGCCACTTTGTGCCCTTCGCACACGCACTCGTCCAAGTTGCTGGGCTCTCCAAAGGAAAATTTTCAAGAAATGGATGACAAAAACACAAATGTTTGTTGGAAGTCTTGTTCCTTACCCTCTAGTAAAATACTCCACCATACCAACCACATACCACTTCCTATATGTGCAAGACATTAAAAAAATAAATATTATATTGAAATTTGAAAAACACAATTATAATAAGAAAACACATGAATAAAAACTTACAACTACTCTCTTTTTCCATGAATATAAATTGCACTAATCCAAGATTGCTTGAAGAAATTGTATATCTCACCATATTTATGATCGTCTTCTTCTGTATTTCTTTTTATTCTCTTAACAATTGTTGTAAAAGGAGCCCGATAGTGAGACTTATCCCGAGCAATCACTACACTTGCTTGCAATATAAATTTCCTTAAATTGTTCCCTTAATATTGCTTTCCAAATTGTTCTCCATTATGACTTAATACCCTCAATATATATACTAGTTTATTAAAAAAAAACCACTTTTATTCTATTATATGATTCATGAATAGGAAAGCACATACAATTATGACTTCTCGTCTTTAATAATTAAACATTTCCAACTACAATAATCGTTCACCATCTAAAGAAATAAATTAACTTTAAAATATTTTATATTATTTCAAATAATTTTGTCATGCAAATTAAAGTGAGAAAAAACACAAACATAAGACATTATGCCAAAAAGACATTATGCCAAAAAGGGCCCTAGCCGAGTGGCGGAAAATCAATAGATCGAACCATATGGACGTATTATTCCTTCCATTTATAATAATGAAAGTTGAGAACAGTGGGTCTAAAAGACATCTGCAATACAACGTGCACAAAATTTTGTACGTATCGTCGGACATCTTAAAAAAAAAAAAAAAATTATGCCAAGAATGACTAGAGCTAAATAATGTGATCAAGATTACATCAATCAGCAAGTTCTTCACCTCTTGATCAAAAAAGCCACACGAGACCAATGTGATAAATAAAATAGGGTCCCTGCAGCATCCATAAAAGACCCTCCATGGGGGTTGTCATGATTGATTGATCTCATGGAGAGAGGTGCATCAACAAGTTGACAATGACAAGAGAAGACTCACATTTAATATTTTGGCATCTATGCAGATCAGGAAGCATATATGCTTTTTGAATGGCTTATAGAACAAAGCATATATGCATTTCATGAGTTTTACAAAATCAAGCACATGAAGAAAACCAGAAACTTGGATTTACTCTTGAAGAGTAATATATGCATTTTTATTTCATTTCTTCCTCTTTTTCTCACCCCATCCTCTTCAATAGGACTATAGGAGTATCCTTTGCTGTCCTCTAGTTCCCCGCCGGGTGCTTATTATGTACTAAATCAATAATGCTATGGGGACATATTTTTTCTTGACATACTTTATAGTCACACTGATGTGGCAATGCATTAGTGGATGTCAAAAAAATCTCTACTAATGCACTGCCACATTAGTATGACTATTGAGTGTATCAAAAAAAATGTCTCCATAACATTTCTCGTACTAAATTAGAGGAAGGATTGTAAGACTGCAAAGGCAAAGAGAAAATATTAAATGCCAAATAATTTACTCTCGATAAGGTAAATTATGGTAATTTCTAAAGGCACTCAACATTTTTTTTTCAGCCCAGTCCTAACATAAAGTAGGACTGAAAGTTGACAGTCCTAAAGAATTTGAATATTAAGATGAACTGTCAACGAAGTTGGTAGCCCTCCTTAACGTCAGGACTGTCAACTTTGTTGACAGTCCTAAGAGGCTGTGCTTTGACTAAAATGTGGAGTCCCTGTACAAATTGCCTAAATTATTTAGTTTGAGAAGTGAAGCTACTTCCTCTACATCAACTAGGCTACGTTTGCTAGGAATGATAGAAGAGTGAGATAAAGGAAAAATAGTTGATATATATTTTTCCTCCATTTGGAAAGGAAATACAATTGCCTGCCTTTGTGTTTGGTAGGAGCGATGGAAAATGGAGGGATACACTTTTCTTTATTTGGTATGAAAAAAAAGGGAAAGGAAGAAAAATAAAAAAATAATTATATCCTCAACTAAATCATTTATTTACCATTTAACTTCATTAAATAATTTTTAAATAATACAGTTTTTATAGGATATAATTTTAAACAAATATTAAATAAAAGAAAGATGAGTAATTTTGGTATATAATTCATTTTCTAGAAAGGAAACTTCATGCCTTCTTCCTCAATCTTCTAGATAAAGCATCTTGCTCCAAAATGCATCTTGAGGCCCAAATTTATAATTAAAAAATGAATCTAGAGTATGTTGGGTCTGTATAGGAATAGTAGAAAATGATAAAATAAAAGTAGGGCTCAAAATTGAGATCTACTATTCTACAAAATAATTTTATCCTTTCCGAATCTAGAAATTCTCAGACTCAAACTGTAACTTCCATGGGTGGGTTGAGACTGAGGAATTTGTCTTACTACAAAATAAACTTGGGATATGTCTTACTATTCAACCAAATGAGCTTCTAAATTCTGAATCTAGAACCTAGATTTGGGATGGGTCTTACTAATGATGCTCTAATTTCAATCTAACCTCAAATTTGGGAATTGGTTGTAACAAAAAATTTAGGAGGGAAAATCAAAAATTCAAAAGAATCAAAAAAAAAAAAAAAAACTAATAGTTTGTGAAAATAAAGTAGTCTTTTGTAATTTTGAATTTCTCTTTGTATATAAACCACTCCTGTTCAGAGGAGAGCCATTCTCTCTCACTCTTTCAAATCCAATTTCCCGCTCTTCACCCAAATTCTCCGAGAATTGTGGATCCCCAATTCTCGATCCACCTCTCCTTCCCCGCCTTCAACCTCGCCGAGTCCGGCGGCCCATCCCCGCCGTGATTCCTCCATGACGATAAGATCTGCAGAGCCGAGCTAATTGGGGGGAGTCTCTGGTCATCCCCGTCACGTCGGAGCATCTCCTCCACGACGCGCTGATGCTGAGCTCCGCCGAGCCGACCCGATCGGTTGAGTCGACCAGGCGGTCGTGCGGCCGGGCACAGCTCGCGGTGTCGAGAGCGTCCCTGTTGGCTTGCTGGAGATCCCCGAGCACTGCCATCGGTGTCCGAAGACCTCTATCGGCACAGCATGACGCACGGTCCTCCTCTCGGTTCGGTAGGTAAAAGGTATAACCATCTTCCCATAGTTTCAATTGCAGCCCTTTATTTGATCTGATATATTTCGTTGCCGAAGAGAAGAGCTGGGGTTTGTTTTTCCGCAACCGGAGAAGAACACAGCGCCGGGCTCGACTTCGAGGACCTTGATCTTCTTCCTCATTTAGCCATTCCTCAAACCGTTTGATTACTTACAGAGCTGATATGAGCCCCTCACCCATCACCAAATTTTCATTTCATATAGGTAAGATTTGGTCCATCTTTTTGGAACACAAATTCCTATTGACTAGTTCTTGAAATAAAGTTCTTCAAGAATCTTTCTTAACCAAATAGCTTGACAAGCACACGTTGTCTGGGCTACGAATTCGGCTTCAGTATTTGATAGAGTAACAATTGGTTGCTTCTTTGAAGACCACGAAATGGCTCCCGAGCCCACCATAAAAACATATCCTGATGTGCTTCTTCGATCATCTAGATCTCCTGCATAATATAGATGCTTAACCAAATAAGCATCTATATTTTTGAGAACCTTCCATTCCATGCTTCCTCGGATGTTTATTTTTAACATCATGTGTGGACATCTGTTAGGCTGTGTTTGGTAGGAAGGATGGAAAAGTGGAAGAAAGAAAAAAGATAATGATACATTTTCCTTCCATATGGAAATTGTAATGCCCCGCTCCGCAGAGGCATTTGGTTGGCTTATTGGATGGGATCAGAATATTGGACCGTGACTTATGTTGGAAATCAGGAGAATTGAGACTAATGCAGTCTCCCTTAGCTGGCTAGATGGAATGGGTATTGGAACGTGGCTCGCTGGTGGAGCTACGCTTAGTGGAATTTTGGGTGAGTGGAACTGTCCTTCCTCCTCCTTACTCCTTCATGCTTAATAAAGAAAGTATTGAAATGCTATGAACTGTCCCTAAATGTCCCATATGTTAGCTGCTGAATAATAGAGATGCTTAGGCTGAGAATTATTGAAATGTACAACACATTGAACTGCTAATGTGATTCGATGCCTGAGATTGAATTGATAACCTTGTTCCTTATGTTTAATGCTGCTGAAACGACAAAACACTTGAATAAGGCGATGCCTTGTGAATGATAGAATAAGAAATGAACTGGCTATGCTATCGACCCAATGAACTGAATGAAACACTAGAACCATGTACTCTCTGTATATCTGTTGCAAGAATATGAAATGCTGCCTGTACCTTATAAGAAATGAATGAACGAATAAATGTCCCTATGAAATGAATGAATGTTATGTTCCTCTTAAGAAAAGAATGATATGAGATACGTTGCAATGAAGCAATGAATGAGAAAAGATAAAGCTGGGATCATTGAGATCACCAAATGAAATGATGGTAATGATGAAATGAACAAGTCATTGTATATGACTAATGATGCAATGTTGCCTTTACTTTCCTTTATATATTTTACCATGCGATTTTGTTCACAATCGAGTCAGACACGCATTCGCATGGTCATGGACAACTTGTATACAAGGTTTGAGTAATAATTTTTTCGAACGGTTCCTAGGGCCCTGGGAACCGATTCGGCCTAGGAGGAAATAATGATGAGTGCTATGGAAGCACGGATAAGGCGGGGTGGCATAGAGGCTCGCCACCTACTATGCTGACCGTATTATCTTGAAATGAAATGAAATAAAAAGAGTCCATATGGTTTAACAACACCAGTGACCATGTAGTCAGGATGCATGCTAATGAATGTTTTGTGCAGGCAGAGTAAGTATATCGGATAACCTGTATTTGATGCAGGTACGAGAAGTCGGCTATCGGTAAGAAATCACATAATTGTGATATTGTATAAGTTGGTTTAACTTGCCTGCTTAACATGTTCCATTCAAGTATGCTAGGGAGTTGCCTTACTTTAAATAGTGCTCAACATAACATCCATGCTAAGTGATGCTTGAAGTGAGAATTGTCATAACATGTTTAAGATGTTAATGTTAACGATGCCTCAATAACGCCTTTGCATGATAACACCAAGAATGCTAAAATGATATGTCCACATGAATGCTACTAAGAATATGTTTACATGCTTCACTCTGATTATTGCCTATGAACTGTAAACTGATGCTAGGCCCCAAGTAGAAAGATCATTCAAATAAATGCTTGCTTAAATGATCACTTTAAATGTTGGTTTATGCGAGTGGGTTGGATTCTGCTCGCCAGTACATAGATGATGTGCTGATCCACGTTTTGTGGGCAGGTGCTCGTGCTTGGAATGTTCTACACATAAAGATTAGCTGGATTGGTTCCGCGGCATCGAAGATTTGTTGGGCATACAGAAGCTCTCCTTGCACAAGATGATGTCTTCTGTTTATAAAGGACATAATGTATAGAACATTGTAATCAGTTGTACCAGTGAGATTGTAAGCCAAGTCGGTATATCGAGTTGTAGTCCATTGTATCCAAATATCAAATGTAAGCTGTATAGCATTGTTCAGTTGGTTTCCAATGTAAAGTGAGATGTGCTGTAATTATTGTACTTCAATACAAGTCTTGTACTCCTCTTCAATTATCAATAAAGAGAATAAAGTTCTACATATCTCTGTGTGGCTTCAAGTTACTCTTTTTTTCCGCTGCTATAAAGAAGTGATGTACTTCTATTCAATAAGAAAGATTGTCCTCATTAAATTCAATTTATCTGCTTCTGCCGCTGTGATGTGTTTCTATTTGAAGAATAATCGATTATGTACCATCTTTGCCTTGTACAAGTGCAATACCAGACTTATACGGCATCACGCCCAAGCGAGGACGATCGATTCCAAAAGATAAAATATGTGAATAAATGACTCTATGAATCGGGACGTGACAAATTGGTATCAGAGCACGGCTTTACGTCCTTGGTCTCTTCTTTGATTTATTCCAAATCAAAGTTGCATCGATGATTAACCAAAGTTGCTTCCGCGATCACTCAACGTTGCTTCCGCGATTAAATCAAAGATTGCTTCCGCGATTATGCTATTGTTGTTCGGTAATCATCCTTATGTTATATGTGCTTGAAAGTTCCTTGACCCTCTTGGCTGCTCACTGGATATTCCATACAATAAGTCTATATACATTGTGATGCTCTTAAATGAATGATTGTTGTTGGTTTGGACACAAATAATCCAACAATGACTCGATGTCATAGTATGCTATATTGTGAATGCTGTTTGGAATGTGGGAATAAAGGAAATGGCTATGTATGCTGCAACAAGTTGAGAATTGCATGTGATGTTGGAAAAGAATTGGGAATAAAATAATTGATGGATGAGTTCAACAGAATTGGTGAATTGACTCATGTGTGCTGGCTACTGCTTTCGAGACCCTAAGAATGTTGGCTTGTGATATTGAGACACCGAAATGTTGGCTAAGTGTTGTGATCATCATAGATCACGAATGTCCGAAATAGATTGAATTGGTATTGTTTAAGGATGGCTTCGTTTCTGAGTGGTATATTGCCTCTACCACCTCAGAATGAGATGTATGTTGACCCTTTCCATAGAATAGCAATGAGACTATCTGTGAGTACTGGGTAGTGTCGAGTCTTACCTGGGAGTCATGTATTGTGGTTAGATGACTCGAGTGTCCCTTGACGGTGATGTTATATTGAGTAGCGAGATTGGCAGAAATTGTAACCGGTGGCTTGGTTCGAAATTGTTTAGTCGAGTGATGACTCAAACTAGTAAAAAGTTAGTATGCTATGGATAAATGGATTTGGCTAGAGAATGTTGTGGCTTAGAACATCTGAATGTTGACTTCGATTGGTTGGATGTGAATCAAATGTGGCTAATACAAAGTTGGTTGCGTAGCTGAAAGTTTTGAAAATATCGTCGGTGAATCAAAGGAATATTAGAGATCTATGCTTTGACCCTAAGGTGTAATAGATGTTAATCCATCTTGATCACCAAAGGATAGTCGTTGCCTATGTGCATGTATGCTGAAAAATTTAATGGGATTAGAAAAGTAACAAGTAGCCGCCCTGAATATTTATGTTGCCTAGAGAATGCTTAATTGATACATGAATTGTCGGATTGAATAGAATGAACTACTCGACCCTTGAGGTAGGGAATTTAAAAATGTCCGTATAAGATTTTGACGGCTGGAAAAAGGAACGAGATTTAAGAATGCCCGTAAGATAGTTTGATGATTGAGAAACGAATGGGAACAAAAAATTACAAATATGTTGGATAATGTCGGTATAGGTGATTGTTCGTTGGGATATAGATTGTTGGCTTATGACTTAGTGGTGTGACTCTGTCATACGGACTGAATAGTATGATTCCATAGTTATGTTAAGACTATCTGAATCAATGAACCTTGAGTAGTTAGCCTTGGCTTATGGGTTCGTATGGGTACAAAGGAATTTGGAATAGAAATTGAATCGTTGGGAATTTTACTTGATGGATTATTGGAACGATGAGAATCGTATGTCGGATTGGGAATTGATCGTAATGTTGATAGATCGATCTTAGTTGATCATTGGGTAAGTCTAGAGTGAGCCTCTGTGGGAATTATTTCCTTAAGGAAGACACTAGATAGATAGACTTGACCCTAGAAACCGTGGGCTGCATGACCAATTGTTGGCATAGTCAACAATGGTGATCAGACTGAGTTAATACCCATAGGTTTTGTAGTGCCCCGTCCCTACATCGTGCCCCGTACTCTGTCCACGGGGTGCGCGAGAAAGGAACACTGTCGCTATCGATTCGGCCGGGACTGATAGGTCGGGATCGACCGAGTCGATCGAACGGGAACGGTTGAATTAAGATCCATTCCTCGTTATGGAATGTCTTCTTCGGAACCAAGTCCCATATTCAGCGGGTTGCGCCTCGAGGATTGACTCTGCGGCTGAGTCGGGAGAGACCTCCCGTTGCTCTGCTTTTCACGCCGCTTGCGTTGGTTTTGGCTTTGTTTTCTGAATGCGTTTCGTGGATGTTTTCGATGGTTTTCATGGCTTGCATTTCGAACTCGCATTTCCTATCGAACTCTTTGAATAATGCAGTGTTCTAATCGGTTGCTTGTGCGATTTCAGGTAATCGCGTAGGCGACGTCTAGCGCGACCAACAAGTTCGCTCGCCAAGGTAAACTCAAGGTGAGTGGCTGACCCTTCTCTTCTCGACCCCCTTCTTAAGCAAAAATCGATAGTGTTGGTACGAATAAAAAGATAAATGCAAAGGCACGAAAGGCACAAAAGGCACGAAAGGCACGAACACGGGAAAAATGAAATGAGTTTTCAAAAGAATGGTAGGCTATGTCTTAATAACTAAAAAGAAGAAAAATGGTCTTTGCACGGTCATTGGACAACTTGTCGACAAGGTAGAGTTTCCCCGAACGGCAACCCGGGGCCACGGGACCGTTGCGGCCAAGAAAGGAAACAAATACAAAAGCTGTGCTGGGCACAACGTTAGGCGAGGACTTGCAGCGGGGCTCGCTACTCGCGCTGAAAGGGCCTCGTCTAATCAAAGCAAAAAGGAGTCCACAATGGCTCTGGGAGCCAGTGACCAACACACGAAGTATAGCACTTAATATGCAAAAGATAACAATTGAAAGGAAAGAACATGGTAAGTTTCATAAGGCGCGACGCGGTCCGCCGGGATAAGTTTCAACGTAAAGTTCACTATGCTTGTCATTACTTGTTTGGAAATGCATTAGGATGGCTAGAAACATTCATACTCTAATGTCATATAAACTCTTCAACCAAATGAGAGCTTGGAATTTAAATAGCCACGCACCAGTACAAAGTGTAATGTACTGATCCTCGCTCTCCACGCAGGTACCCCGAACCACGAAGGGCGTGCCAACTAGAGCTCAAGGCGGCGTGAACTCTTTTGAAGCCTCGTCCGTGTGAAGGCTTGTTTTCTGGATTTCCTTTTTGAAGAAGACCGCACATCAGTCCAAAGAAAAATGACGACTCGACTTCCCGCCATAGCAGGTGGAAATATGTATTGGTTTTTACTTGTATAAAAGGGTGTAATGTATGGAACGACTATCTCATCGGCGTTCACTTTTGTAAGTCGAAGTCATGTTGTAGCCCGCGCGGCAATGATTGTAAAAAAAGAAGTCTATGTAAAGTTCATATTATCAATGAAAAGTCTATTTCCAATTCAAATGTGTCGTTCAATTTCTCTGCGTACTCTAATTTGATGTTGTGTTTCGGATAACCTTATGACTATGCCTTGTGCGAACGCAACTTAGGTTCGCACGGCATCACGCCCGGGGGACGACTATCGATTCGACGGAATCGGGGCGTGACAGGTTTGGGTAGAGTTCCTTAGAACTGTTGGTTGCTTGTTGGCCTTGAGAATAAGCAATTTCTATAATCCCTAGTAGCCGTCCACTCTAGGGGAGTCACCTGAATGATTAGGTTTAGCTGTTGATATAGCTAGCCATAGAGACTGACCGAATAATAGGTGACCATTGGAGACCCATAGGATGACCTTGTGGCATTGAATGAGAGACGGTGATAATGAGTATTGACCTAAGGGAATGTATGCTTCAACTTGTGCCTTAAGAGATGTTTGACCCTTGAGGATTATATGTCGGCCATAAGTGGAAATTGTAATCGTAAGGTAAGACTTGAGTGTACCTATAGTCGGGTAGCTAAGTTAACTTTGACTGTTGCATAGAATCATACTCTGATCCGGGTAATCGATAGTGGGTGACGTCGGATTGTGTCTTATAGAAAAGATGAATTGGCTCGGTGAGAAATATTGTTGGAATTGGGAAGGAATGTGATTGCATGTTGTGAACTCTTGATATGATTGGCTCTAAGTTAGACCCTTGATCGAATGTTAGAAATGTTATGCTTGGGTATAGAGCTTAACCAAGTTGTCCCTGATGTTAAGTATTGTAGCCTGGAAGATAGTGATTGTGACAAAGTGAATAAAGCAATAAGTCAAATGAAAGGATGCTAAGTCGGATTTAGAAAAGAGAGTTATATTGTGGCTGATCGAATCGCACTAACATGAAAGTTGGCTGAAGTACATATGTTTTGGGACGCCTAAAATATGTGTATGGATCCAGCTGAAGTGATTGGTTGCGACTGAGATAACGTTATGGAAAGAATTTATCGCACTAGCGCGGACTTTGGCTGAAATACATATGTTTTGGGGACGCCTAAAATATGTGTATGGATCCAAACGAAGTGATATGTTGCGACCGAGATAGAAATGCAAGAAAAATATTGGTGAATCAATGAGAAATTGCAAGTATTTGGAAAAAGAGAAAGATGGATTGAATCGTTGATGGATTAAATGATACAATTGGATAGCTATTTTGAAATAACCGAGTGTGCTGAAATGAATATTGAATTGAAGCTGAATGAGTAACTCATTGTGATTAAGTGGATCTAGTAGATGAGTTGTTTTCTTAAGTTTCGAGGACAAAACTTTTTCTGAGTGGTATATTATGTAATGTCCCGCTCCGCACGAGAAATTTGGTTGGCTTATTGGATGGGATCAGAATATTGGACCGTGACTTATGTTGGAAATCAGGAGAATTGAGACTAATGTAGTCTCTCTTAGCTGGCTAGATAGAATGTGTATTGGAACGTGGCTCGCTGGTGGAGCTACGCTTAGTAGAATTTTGGGTGAGTGGAACTGTCCTTCCTCCTCCTTACTCCTTCATGCTTAATAAATAAAGTATTGAAATGCTATGAACTGTCCCTAAATGTCCCATATGTTAGTTGTTGAATAATAGAGATGCTTAGGCTGAGAATTATTGAAATGTACAACACATTGAACTGCTAATGTGATTCGATGCCTGAGATTGAATTGATAACCTTGTTCCTTATGTTTAATGCTGCTGAAATGACAAAACACTTGAATAAGACGATGCCTTGTGAATGATAGAATAAGAAATGAACTGGCTGTGCTATCGACCCAATGAACTGAATGAAACACTAGAACCATGTACTCTCTGTATATCTGTTGCAAGAATATGAAATGCTGCCTGTACCTTATAAGAAATGAATGAACGAATAAATGTCCCTATGAAATGAATGAATGTTATGTTCCTCTTAAGAAAAGAATGATATGAGATACGTTGCAATGAAGCAATGAATGATAAAAGATAAAGCTGGGATCATTGAGATCACCAAATGAAATGATGGTAATAATGAAATGAATAAGTCATTGTATATGACTAATGATGCACTGTTGCCTTTACTTTCCTTTATATATTTTACCATGCGATTTTGTTCACAATCGAGTCGGACACGCATTCGCATGGTCATGGACAACTTGTATACAAGGTTTGAGTAATAATTTTCTCGAACGGTTCCTAAGGCCCTGGGGACCGATTCGACCTAGGAGAAAATAATGATGAGTGCTATGGGAGCACGGATAAGGCGGGGTGGCATAGAGGCTCGCCACCTACTATGCTGACCGCATTATCTTGAAATGAAATGAAATGAAAAGAGTCTATATGGTTTAACAACACCAGTGACCATGTAGTCAGGATGCATGCTAATGAATATTTTGTGCAGGCAGAGTAAGTATATCGGATAACCTGTATTTGATGTAGGTACGAGAAGTCGGCTATCGGTAAGAAATCACATAATTGTGATATTGTATAAGTTGGTTTAACTTGCCTGCTTAACATGTTCCATTCAAGTATGCTAGGGAGTTGCCTTACTTTAAATAGTGCTCAACATAACATCCATGCTAAGTGATGCTTGAAGTAAGAATTGTCATAACATGTTTAAGATGTTAATGTTAACGATGCCTCAATGACGCCTTTGAATGATAACACCAAGAATGCTAAAATGATATGTCCACATGAATGCTACTAAGAATATGTTTACATGCTTCACTCTGATTATTGCCCATGAACTGTAAACTGATGCTAGGCCCCAAGTAGAAAGATCATTCAAATAAATTCTTGCTTAAATGATCACTTTAAATGTTGGTTTATGCGAGTGGGTTGGATTCTGCTCGCCAGTACATAGATGATGTGCTGACCCACGTTTTGTGGGCAGGTGCTCGTGCTTGGAATGTTCTACACATAAAGATTAGCTGGATTGGTTCCGCGGCATCGAAGATTTGTTGGGCATACAGAAGCTCTCCTTGCACAAGATGATGTCTTCTGTTTATAAAGGGCATAATGTATGGAACATTGTAATCAGTTGTACCAGTGAGATTGTAAGCCAAGTCGGTATATCGAGTTGTAATCCATTGTATCCAAATATCAAATGTAAGCTGTATAGCATTGTTCAGTTGGTTTTCAATGTAAAGTGAGATGTGCTGTAATCATTGTACTTCAATACAAGTCTTGTACTCTTCTTCAATTATCAATAAAGAGAATAAAGTTCTACATATCTCTGTGTGGCTTCAAGTTACTCTTTTTCTCCGCTGCTATAAAGAAGTGATGTACTTCTATTCAATAAGAAAGATTGTCCTCATTAAATTCAATTTATCTGCTTCTGCCGCTGCGATGTGTTCCTATTTGAAGAATAATTGATTATGTACCATCTTTGTCTTGTACAAGTGCAATACCAGACTTGTACGGCATCACGCCCAAGCGAGGACGATCGATTCCAAGAGAAAATATGTGAATAAATGACTCTATGAATCGGGGCGTGACAGAAATGGAAAGGAAAGATCATTTCCTTCCTTGGTGTTTGGTTGGAAGGATGGAAAAGAGAAGAGATGCATTATTCTTTGTTTGGTATGGAAAGAAAAGTGAAAGGAAAGAAAATAAAAAAAAAATATAGGTTTTATCAATTATATCCTTAACTAAAAAACATATTTACCATTTGATTTTATTAATAATTTTTTAATAATACAATTCACATGAGGGTACAATTGTTAATTAATATAAGTCTCCACTTTTTCTCCCACTTTTGGGGTGATTGGTTTTCTTAGGTTAGGAAGGAAAAACAATCCCTCCACTTTTCTTTTCCTTCATTTTTTTCTTCCATACCAAACAATAGAAAATGAATCATTCCCTCCATTTTCCATCCTCCCACTTTTTACTCCTACCAAACACAGCCTTAAGAATATGAATGCTCCAGTTAACTTCTTCAGGCCAGAAATTTTTTGGAACGCCGCTCCTTGCTAGAAGACTCCGCACCATATTTAAAATTGTGGGATTTTTCCTCTCGCATACACCGTTTTGTTGAGGAGTGTAAGCTGATGTAAGTTGCCTTTTAATTCCGTGCATCTCACGAAAAATTGTAAATTCATGTGAGTTGTATTCACCTCCACGATCATTACGAAGAACTTGTATTGGGTGGCCAGCTTCCTTCTCAACAAGCACTTTATAATTTGTAAAAGCTATAAAGGCTTTTGACTTCTCCTGTAGAAAATAAATCCAAGATTTCGACTATAATCGTAAATGAAGGTAATGAAATATCATTTACCCCCATTAGATGTTGGATTTATTGGCCCATAAATGTCAGAGACTCAGATTGAGTCTGAATATTGATTGTTAGTGTAGACCTGCCGAGCTTGCTCCTCCTTTTCCTGCTAGTTAATTTTTGTCTCGTGACCCCGCAAGGAACTTTCCAATTCATCAATTGAAAGTGCATCAATTAGGAGAATAAATAGTTAGGAATTATATATTAAGAGAGAAAGATTGCACCGAAATAGATGGCAAGCGAACAACAAGCTGCGCCGTCAGCCCTTTTTGGATGGCAAAACCAATCCTCTTAAATTGAAAAGACAACAAAATTGAATTTTGGAGTTATCAATTGAAGAATTTTTCAATGATGGTAACGTCCTCCATCTTGTCCCCATAAATCTGCATCTTGTTTGCGATTGCCATCGTCCTTGAAAAATAGTCTGAAATTGACTCTCCTGATTTCATGCGTAATATTTCAAATTCGGCAGCATCCCCGTCAACTGGGTCCATCGGATCCTCCTACCGACGAAGAAGAAGATATGCGGGCGTCTATGGGTTGGTTGTTAGTTAAAGACTACATAGATGTTTACTTGTGGAATCCTATAACGAAGGAGGAAATCCCACTCCCTCCGCCTCGTAATTTCGATTGTGGATTTAACAAGTCCTCCTCTTGTGTGGACAAGGTTGTGTTGTCCTCGAATCCTTCTTCGTCCTCCCAGCAGCTGCAAGACTGCTGCACAGTCATGGTCATGCGTAAATGCTCACGAGCATTGAGCTTCTGTAGGATCAGAGATGATGACAGTTGGACCACCTTCGAGGAAACCGATAGTTTCGAGGACGTAATTTGTTACCGAGGGCAATTCTACGCTGCAACATGGGGATCAGGGGTTGTGATGTTAGATGTTGGCCCAAATCCAAAGGTGGGAGTAGCTGCCGCGAATTGTGATTGGATCGACGACGACGACTACGTTGAATACGACTATCGGAATTATCTGGTGGAGTCATCCGGGGAGCTGTTGATGGTTGCAAGGGCCACCAAACAGATCACGGACACCGACGAGCTCGAGTATACTAAGTCGACTACAAAGTTTGTGGTTCATAAGCTCGATTTCGATACAAAGTCGTGGAGCAAGGTGGTAAGCTTGGGTGATCAAGCATTGTTTATGGGATTGAGCTCCTCCGTGTCCGTTGTTGCTGCTACCGATCATGAATACAAGAGGAATTCTATCTATTTCTTGAATGCCGATCCTTATTATTGTTGTTGTCTGGGAAATGCTGATATGGGCGTGTTTGACTTGGAGGACCGAAGGGTAACTCCGTTCGGGATCGATATGGAACTTCACTACAATAAACAGTTTTGGATCGATCTTGCTCCATGGTAGCTAGGTAGTCAAGCAAGTGACATTAGGGTCCTAAATTCTAAGACAAACCTTTCCAACTCACATATCAATTTTATCACTTCTAGGGTTATTATGCTCCAAGTTCAGTTTTCAACAGATGTATGTGTAACTCTGATCAAGAGTTGTCCAGAAAAAGTGAAGTTGCAAACAGTTGCTAGCTACATGTATCTTTACTCTGTATATATTGCAAAGATCTCTGTCATAAATTACAGTATATATATTTAAAAATTAAGTCACTCTGACCAAAACCGGATATAACCTTAATTGTTGTAATATATATTTAAAAAGTCACTCTGTCATAAATTACAGTTTTTAAATTTTTTTTCCATATGTGTCTTTGACGTAGTTAAAAAGATAAAAATTTCTAAAATTCTTCCAACTACATAAACATATAACAAATTCTAAAATAAGTTGATGTTCAAATTGTTATTTAAACTAAGTACATGGTATTATCTAACTAAACACATGTCCAAAATTCTAAAAAAGTATATCCATAACAAATCCTAGTTAAAATATATTCAAATCAAATTGAAAATATTTTAATAAAATTTAAATTGTTATCTATTTTTTAACCATATTATAGTTTTTATGTAGGGTGAACATGACTAGCATATATATATATAGATATAATGCATATCCAATGAGCACACCTTCTATCCGTAGGATTTTAGCTAACTTAAATCTAATGGTTGAAGGTATGGATTTGTATTTAAGGGTGATAAATCTTTCAAATTCTAACAAATCTATCAAATTATTGATATAATGCTAATAAATTATTGACAATAAAGGATTCCAAATCTTTCAAATTCTAACAAAATCTCAATACATTTTAACAAATATTTCAAACAGTGATAAATCTAAGGAAAGTCGGAGGGGTAGGAAAGATCACTAATTAAGTTGATATCCGAAAGAAATAGGAACCCTAATTCAATTATATTCCCCCATATAGATTGAAACTTACGTTATATTCCTATATATATATGGGCTGCCGCTAGCTAGCTGCTCTACCTATACTATATATAATCCAAGTTTTCATGGGAGACGCATTAACTTTGTGTTCTTCAACCGACATGCCTGCAGGAGCGAAACGACGACGGCCGTGTGCTGCCGAGGGTGGCGATCGGTGGTGGTCGACTCCCTTGTCTGAGATCTTAGTTCCGATACTGCAACGCCTTCCGTCCGTCCGTGACCGCATCCGTTTCGGTTGCGTGTGTAGTTGGTGGCGGTCGGTACTAGCGGAGGCTCGGCATCTCCTGCCTCCGACAGCTCCCCTACTGTTGCTTCCTTACAGACAAGAAGAAGCTCACTTGTATCCCCGTCGACAAGTACTGCCCGGCGGCGTCCCCGTCAACTGGGTTCTTCGGATCCTCCTACCGGACTCACATTATACGTTAGAGCGTCGAAGGAAGAAGGTAATTTGCGGGTCATCTATGGGGTGGTTGTTAGTTAGCGACCGCGATGGAGATGTTCACTTGTGGAATCCAATAACGAAGGAGGAGATCCGACTCCCACGATACAAGTCCTCCTCTTGGGTGGGCAAAGTTGTCTTTTCCTCGAATCCTTGCAGTTCATCCTCCCAGCAGCAGCAGCAAGAAGACTGCTGCTGCACTGTCATGGCCATTTCTAACTGCCCACAAGCATTGAGCTTCTGCAGGATCAGAGACGACATGAGTTGGACCACCTTCGAGGAAGACGCCGCCACTGGTCTTACTTTCGAGGACGTAATTTGTTACCGAGGCCAATTCTACGCTGTAGCAGTCCATGGAGGGGTTGTGACATTAGACGTTGGCCCAAATCCAAAGATGACACCAGTCTCGGATTATGATTGGTACGACCCCATGGACGACGACGTTGCCGACGACCGTACCAGTCCCATTACGTACTCCTCTAAGAATTATTTGGTGGAGTCATCCGGGGAGCTGTTGAGGGTTGTAAGGCTCACCAAATGGTTCGCGAATTTGTATGAGGGAGTTACAACGACTATAAAGTTTGTGGTTCATAAGCTCGATTTCGATACGAAGACGTGGAGGAAGGTGGTAAGCCTGGGGGATCAAGCATTGTTTCTGGGATCGAGCTCCTCCGTGTCCGTTGCTGCTGCTACCGATTATGGATACAAAAGGAATTGTATCTATTTCTTGGATGATTCTTGTTATGATTCTTGTTGCTTAGGAGGTGATATGGGTGTGTTTGATTTGGAGGATGGAAGCGTAACTACTTTACGGATCGATACGGAGTTTCTCTACGCTCACCATTTTTGGATCGATCTTGCTCCATGGTAGATAGTCAAGCAAGTGAAGTCATCCTAGAAATTATTCTTGTTTATGAGTATTACATAATTGATTATTTTTGGAAAGATTCAACTGAACTGACTGTTGACTGTGTTGCCTTACGGAAACGACAAATAATTTTAAATTATATTTAGTTTCTCCTTCATTGTTCACTCTAATTTCATCCCCATATTTAGTTTCTCCTTCATTTTTGGATCGATACGGTGCATTAAATTGAGTCCTTGACTCAAAGAGTTAAGTTGACTTGAAGCGATGCGAATCGTTGCAAGTACTAGTTGGCCCTAGTAGATAAGTCCGATTTGAACAAGTATTGATTTTAGTTGGTTTCATGTGAAGGCTAAGCTTTTACGCTGAATTATAAGAGGTCGATATTTTGCCTTGTTTTCAACGGAGTCTGCCGAAATCAAACCACCGCCTCACAACGAACTAAGGCATGGACACGGTAGGCTGAATCAGTCAAGTAGTTCAACTGAGTACGAAGTGCTCGAATGGCTAAGTCAAGAAGAGTTGGTCGTGCAACAAAGTTCTATGGGGTGGTTGTTAGTAAGCGACTTCGACGGAGATGTTCACTTGTGGAATCCAATAACGAAGGAAGAGATCCGACTCCCTCGATACGAGTCCTCCTCTTGGGTGGGCAAGGTTATCTTATCCACGAATCCTTGCAGTTTATCCTCCCAGCAGCAGCAGGAAGAAGACTGCTGCTGCACTGTCATGGCCATTTCTAAATGCCCACAAGCATTGAGCTTCTGCAGGATCAGAGACGACACGAGTTGGACCACCTTCGAGGAAGACGCCAATAGTCTTCGTTTTGAGGACGTAATTTGTTACCGAGGGCAATCTACGCTGTAGCAGTCCATGGAGAGGTTGTGACATTAGACGTTGGCCCAAATCCAAAGATGACACCAATCTCAGATTATGATTGGTACAACCCCATGGACGACGACGTTGCCGACGACCGTACCGGTCTCATTACGTACTCCTCTAAGAATTATTTGGTGGAGTCATCCGGGGAGCTGTTGAGGGTTGTAAGGCTCACCAAATGGTTCGTGAATTTGTATGAGGGAGTTACAACGACTATAAAGTTTGTTCTTCATAAGCTCGATTTTGACACGAAGACGTGGAGCAAGATGGTAAGCCTGGGGATCAAGCATTGTTTCTGGGATCGAGCTCCTCCGTGTCCATTGTTGCTGCTACCGATCATGGATACAAAAGGAATTGTATCTATTTCTTGGATGATTCTTGTTATGATTCCTCTTGCTTGGGAGGTGATATGGGTGTGTTTGATTTGGAGGATGGAAGCGTAACTACTTTCCTGATCGATACGGAGTTTCTCTACGCTCACCAATTTTGGATTGAGCTTGCTCCATGGTAGGTAGTCGAGCAAGTGAAGTCATCCTAGAAATTATTCTTGTTTATGAGTATTACATAACTGATAATTTTTGGAAAGCTTCAACTGACTGTTGCCTTGCGAAAACGACAAACAAGAAATAATTTTAAATTATATTTAGTTTCTCATTCAATTGTTCACTCTAATTTCATCCCTAAATTTAATTTTGTTTGCAACTTAACTTTCTCAATCTAGAAACGCGAAATAAAAAAATGCAATAAAAAAGCGGTGTGCCCCGAAACTTGTAGTAAAGAAGAGATATGACAGTTATATGGAGCTACAAATGAGAGATATCATTGAGTTGGAAAAATATGGGATTATATATATATATATATATATATATATATATATATATATATATATATATATATATATATATATATATATAACAAAGGTGGACTCGAAGTGGCCCTGGGTGTGGTATATGGTCAGAACGATCGAGCTCGGAGATTTCAGCTCTGGAAGGATATCATAAAATTCTCGACTGAAATTGCGGACAAACTCCCGCTAGTATTATGCGGGGATTTCAATGCCATTCAGTCGGATAGTGAGAAGATGGGTGGGCGACAAGTCCCTGCACCAATTCGGACAGATTTTAAGGACTGCCTTCTCAGTTCGGGGCTCGTATGTATGGAGCGCACAGGAACTATATGGACATGGAGTAATTGCTCTTCAATGAACATAGTAGTATGTCAGCTGGATCGTGCTCTGTGCAATACCAGGTGGCTCGATACGTTTCCGCTCGTTCGAGCGGAGGGGCTCCACTGTGGAACCTCTAATCATACCCCTATCCTGATTCGGCTGGTAGTAGAAGAGCCTATGAAGAGGAGGCCGTTCCGATTCAACAATGCATGGCCGCTGACTGATGGGTGCAAGGAGGTAATAGATGCAGCCCTCTTGGTTGCCTACGAGGGGAACCCTCAGTTCAAGCTGGTCAAGAAGCTTCGGCATATTAAAGGGGCTTTGAAGAATTGGAACTGGACAAGACCGCAACATTCCTTGGCCAAGGCTGAGGCCGATCTCTTGCTGGCTCAAACGCAGGTGCAGGCGGTCCCGCTGAACGCTGCGTGGGTTGATCAAGAGTTGCAACTGCAGGAGATAGTTAGGAAGCTCCGTTTCCAGGAGGCGGTTCACCTCCAACAGCGAGCCAAATGTGATTGGCTCAGAGAGGGGGATCGGTGCTCCAAATTTTTTCATGCAAGGTCCACGCTCGTCAACACAGAAATAATCCACCAGCATTTCTGGATAGGAACGAAAATCTGACTTCGGACAATTGGGCCATGGCTGAGGAGGCTATAGAGTTCTACAGAGCTCTGTACAACCAGAGTGAGTATATGGCTGACTTTCCCGATACTATATGCAAACGCATAGTGTCCGAGGAAGGAAACAAGCTGTTGCAGCAGAAAGTGTCCATGGCAGAAATCGATCAGATAATTCGAGACGCGGATCCTAACAAGTCCCCTGGTCCAGATGGATTCAATGCGGCATTCTTTAAACAACACTGGGTTCAATTAAAGCACCAGGTATTACACATGGTTCAGGACTTCTTCAGGACGGGCAGGCTTCTAAAGGAATTGAATCATGCCTTCTTGGTTCTCATTCCCAAGAAAGAGGGGGCTCAGGCACTTGTGGATTTCCGACCGATTGCTTGTTGCATTTTTTGTACAAAATCATTACACATTTAATGTGTACCAGAATGCAGGAGATTATAAAGGGGCTGATTTATGAAAATCAATTCGCTTTCATTAAAGGCCGAGCGATCACAGGAGAACTGTCTATTAGCCCACGAACTCGTCCGCGAGTTCAATAAAAGTGGGGGGAAGAAATGCTGCATCAAGCTCGACATTCGGAAAGCATATGACATGGTGAATAGAGACTTTGTTTGCCACATGATGCTCAGTATGGGCTTCGATAGTTGGGGGGTGGATCACGTGAGAGAGTGTATTACCTCTCCTACCTTCTCGTTGCTGATCAAGGCCAACCCTGTGGTTATTTTGGGAGTAACAGAGGTTTGCGTCAAGGAGATCCTTTATCCCCGTACCACTTCACTATAGTAATGGAGTACTATACTTGCTTGATGGATGTTGCCACTATCCAAAAACGTATCACCCCTCTATATCATATGGTGGAGCCATCTATTTCTTGTAATGCCCCGCTCCGCACGGTGCATTACGGTGAGTCGAAGGACTCGAAGAGTTGCGTTGACCCGATGAGGTATCGATGCGAATCGATGCAAAGGATAAGTTCCGTTTGAGCAAGTGCTAATGTTAGTTGACCTGGTGTGCAGGCTAAGCCTTTATGCTGGATTACGGATTATGGCATGGGCGCGATAGGCCAAATCAACCGAGTAGTTCAAAGGAAATGGCTAAGTCCGGGAGTTAGCTATGCGATCGAGTTATGGAAGCGAGACGCTTCAACTCAGCAAAACGGTAAGGCGTATCGACTTAAGGTGGGCGGGTTCTTGACTCTCTCTCCCTATTCCTTCACGTCTAATAAAATATGTTATGGTATGCGTAAGATGTTATCGAGTTAGCGAGCATGGCTCGGCGACGAAAGGTCCAAGTATGTGTCGAACACTAAGATAGAATATTGAACAATCGAACAATTGAAGCGACGTGCATCAAGTGCACGGGTCGCGGTAGGGCGGTGATGGTAGAACATTGAAAGATAATATCGAGATGTGCATCACGTGCACGCCTCCGAGAACATTGAACACTAGGCGTAGAACATTGATTATGGTGCTGAGCGTGCCCTCGCGCACTTATGTACGAAAAGACTAAGTAACTACGGAATTAGTCTATGAGAACAACTTACGAATGGTACGCACTGAATATAAGTACGAGATGTCTAAGCCGTTGGACGTCGTGCATCAATATGGATGTGTTGGGGCATAACGCCAACGGAGCTTCCCATATGGATGGTGGATTATGTTTATGAGAAGCGAATATGTTTATGGCACGGGAAATCGTTTATGGATCGAGACTATGTTTATGCAACGGAGGATTTGGTTGGAATGTTATGTGTGTTTGCTATGGCGCGTATTGCATGGTCAATGGACTCGGATGGCCCGTGCACGGGTACGGCTTCCCTCGGACGGTTACGCTGAGGCACCGGGACCGTTCGGCCTAGGAGGGAATTATGTGTGGTATTTATGGTGCACAACATTCGGACAGATTGCGACCGTCCAGTGCTGTGATAAGCTATGATATCCGTAAGTTTGGGATCCTTCGGATACTGGGCTAGAAACCCGTAACGAAGTGATCGTAGGCATACACATAAGAGATGCCAAGTCCATTACGGTGCGAAACACCGTGACCTTCATATAGATAGGGCCGGTGGGCTGAGTTGAGAGTTGGGTGCAGGCGCAGGGCCTGCGACTCTTATGCATTTGTCTAAGTTTATGATTGGTTGGTTGCGTGAATCGTATGTTTGCTTATACAAGTTCTAACAAGTGCAGGCTAGGCGAAAAGGGACGGAGATGAGCACGAACACTACATTTACGTTCATGTTATGGCTAACTGTATCTGCTGCAGGAACACGGTATTGGACACACTTATGATAAGTTGCTATATATGAAGATTTCCATGAAACTGATCCTAAGGCTAAGTAGAAAGATCACCAATAATGATGCATGTTCCACTAAATAATTTAGTGTTTGGTTTGGGTGCGAACGGATTTTGATCAGTGCGAAGCGAGGACGAAGGCACTAATCCCCCACTAGTTTATGTGCAGGCTCAGGTTATGATCGGCTCGGGGCGGAGCTTGGCTTGGACGTGCCGAGGCATAGAGTCCTTGGCGTTCAAGAGGAGCTACCGCATATGCGTTCGGACTTGCGACATGGAGATGTTCAGCCGAGGACTACTTGGTGGCTATAAAGAGGCATAATGTATGAAACAATGTAATCCTTTGTGAGCTAGAGAGATCATGAGCGTTGTAGCCAATTGGCATATATGTTGGGCTATTCAGAGCCTTTGTAACCTTCAGTTCATTATGAATAAAAGAGATTCTTCTGTAATACTTTAGTTTCCTTCCGCTGCTTATGTTATCAAATTGAGATAGTTCTATGTGAATCTGTTATCTTGCCTTGCACGAGCGCAACTCCAGGCTCGTACGGCATCACGCCCCAGCGAGGACGATGATTCGGGTGAAATCTAGCGAGGACGAGCGATTTCTCGGATCGGGGCGTGACAAGTTGGTATCAGAGCGGTTCCATCCTTTGGACCGTGCATGAATCTCTTTGACCCTCAGTTGCTTCGCTATCGAATTCAGTTGACTCTAAGTTGTTTCCGCAACCGCATGGCTCATGGATCTGCTCGATGCTACATTGGATGTTCCATACAATAAGTCTATATTAAGTGCGTACGTCTGCCCCAAGTATGTCGTGACTATCACGCTATCTTAGGGTACCATCGGAGAGTGTTGGTTGCACGAAGTGCAACGAGTTATGGGATGTTGGTTGCACGAAGTGCAACGAGTTATGGAATGCTGGTCGCACGAAGTGCAACGAATATGGTGATGTTGGTTGCATGAAGTGCAACGATATGTGTGGTCAGTCGCACGAAGTGCAAGGAGATATGTGTTATGGGTTGCACGAAGTGCAACGGATCGATATGTGAGGCGATGCGTATTATGTGGCTATGCGAATGATTATGTGTTGTCGGTTGCACGGGGTGCAGCAAGTCGTGAATCGTTTGTTGCATCGGTGCAACGAGTCGATATGGTATGATGCGTGTTGTATGGCTATACAGATGGATAACGATATATTGTACGAGATTGAGTAAAAGACCTTAAGTATCGAGAATAAGTTGTTGTACGAGTTGCAACGAGCGAGATTGGAAAATCGTGGATGCGATAATAATGAGTCGAGTTGAGTAGGCAAACTTGTAAGTTGGCTGCATGGAGTCGAGTTTCGAAGTAGGCGAACGTATATGTTAGCCGAATGTTGCGGGTGTGATCGATATGATCGCCATAACACGGTTAGATCGAATGTATGTCAAACTTGAGCTGACGTTAGAGCTGGGGTCGGAAGGATCGCCATACGGGATAGTTGATTGAGGAATAGATGTTGGACCTATGCGGAACGTAATGTCGAGTAATGACTCGATTTCGAGTGGTATATGCAATACCAATTATAAGATAAGTGTAGCGAAGTATTGTATCGATAACGATAGGCTCGATCCTGAGTGGTATATGGAATACCACTTAGCGATAGCTATGTTAAGCCGGTTGGTAGCTTGCGATGGATTACGTCGAGACGATTGTATTGTTACGATATGTTTGTCCTCAACGGACGGAGTAGTATCGAGACTTGAGTGGGAATGACTTAAAAGTAGTCGATGCGAGTATGCCTTGATGAATTGAGTTGAACGATTAGACGCGAAGTCATACCTATAGATGATACGTCGGACGAGGATTCGTTAAGTGTAAGTCGAACGATAGACGGAGCATAGCGAAAGAAATATTGCATCGAGGAAATAGTCGACTCGGTCGAGTTGAGTTAAGTCGGTAGGAAAACCATTCAGAATGAATTGAGTAAGTACGAAGGAATCGTTCGAACGAATTCAAGTTAGTGCGATAAGTCAGTAGCACGATTTGGAAGTACGAGTTAGGGATATGAGAATGGATATGTAAATTAGAAATTGTGTCGCGACGATGTTAAGTAGTTACAACTGAATGGATCTTGATAAGTGCGAGACTTGATTCGTATTCGAGTTTGGATAATGGCAATGATTGCAACGAGTTTGAGCTTATGAGAAAGGAAGATGTTCAAGTTATGCATGTCGATGATGATATTGAGGCGTATCAAAGACGATATGCAATAACTCGGGGATACTCTGATCGAATGAACGAAAATTTTGTTGAGCATTGTTGTCGGATGAATAAGATGCAAGTTAAGTTATGGCAATTGGGATGATGACGGTAGGAATGCTTCGAGAAATTGAGAGTGGGTGGATATTGCTTGGATGAAAACGAAAGTGTTTGGATTGCTTCGCGGATCACCAATATGTTGACATTCTTGTCTTGAGCGAGTGCAACACCAGCCTCGCCCATGCGTTACGTCAAATTAGGGCGATCATTCTGCGTGAGCGCTGGTATGATGATTCATACAGCGGGGATGATCGAACTTGCAAGGCGTGGCAAAATCGGATTTGACTTGTGGTTTGATGCGAAAATTATTCAAGGATGGTTTTGATGAGTACGGAGTGGGTTGAGCTATGATTACGGATAGGTAAACTCGGACTTGAGGCGAGTAGATGTCAAACGACTGGCAAGGATAGTCGACGGTTATGCAAGGGTGATTCGAGTAGTAACGGCACGCAATGTGCACAAGTGATTCGAGTAGTTATCGGCACATCAAGTTGCGTGGGAGTAGAGAAATTATGGATTGGTATATTGGATTGGGTAAAGTCCCATAGGAATTGTCGGGAATTGATTTGGCTTTGCGATAGGATATAGCATGGTTCGTTGTAACTGTCTCTCGTTGATGATCTTCAATTATCGAGCATAGTTTCGGGGCAGATGACCCTAGAAGACTTGACCGCCAAATCAAGTAAATGTTGAAGTCCCATAGGATGACCCTAAAGAAGTCGCATAGGAATTTTTATCGATGAGGAGGAATGATGTAGTGCATGTTAAGAATAAGTCTAAGCGAGTGAGTATCATGATTCGGAAGTTAGCGAGTACTAGAATCGATATGGTCAGAAAAGTTACATTAGATCAAATAGGTGTTGAGGAACGTGCTTAGCATAGCGATGCGGTAAGGCGATTGCAAGAATTCTGCAATGCGCAAGAGCAACGAATAGTAGATTGACCCTAAGAGTTGTATTGTAGATCAGTTTGAGTAACAGTTAGGCTATGTATGTGTTGGGCGTGCGATCTATGTTATGGAACGAACTAGTCGGGATTGATTGAGAATTGAGTAAAGGATTCATACTCGGTCGAGAATAGGAGATGGGCGTATCGTAAGAGACCTTGGGTCAGAAAGATTGTTACCTTTGAGCATCGTAGACTCAAGTTGACCTCTTGTGTCGGGAGAGACTAAGTATGATGTCTGGATAAGTTACCTAGCGGGGGTATCCCAGACGCGATGCGTATATGGTTCGAGAACGTGGATCGTGTTGGAATAGTTGAGTACGATGCATAGTACGGATTGTTGGCAAGGAAAGTTAGACATGTGGACTTAGTCCATGTCATTAAGGCCAATTTTATGAATGACTAGATGAAAGACTTGAGTTATATGAGAGATAGGCAAACGATTGGACGAATAGGCGTTGCAGAGAATTGTTGTGATCGGATGCGCAATGAGTTGATGCAATGTGAGTGTTAGGTGGCCGGCGAGAAACTTATGAGATCGAAGTTATGGTTTGGATCAAGTTATATACGAAGATGTTTGCGAGCAGGACTCTAGGAATATGCGCTAAGATATGACTATGTCGAGTACGAAATGATTGGTGCTTGAGGATTTAGTTGAGCTTGTTAGTTGTCTCGATATCCTACAACTTAGCTTGGCTGAAATGCATATATTGGTGGGACGCCTAAAATATGTGTATGATCCAAACTAAGTTGTATGATTCCAACGATAGTAGCACGAGATTGTGAAACGATCGAGCGAGGCACTTAGATTAAGTGTTAGTTTCGGTTCGAGGACGAACTTGATTTTGAGTGGTATATTATGTAATGCCCCGCTCCGCACGGTGCATTACGGTGAGTCGAAGGACTCGAAGAGTTGCGTTGACCCGATGAGGTATCGACGTGAATCGATGCAAAGGATAAGTTTCGTTTGAGCAAGTGCTAATATTAGTTGACCTGGTGTGCAGGCTAAGCCTTTATGCTGGATTACGGATTGTGTCATGGGCGCGATAGGCCAAATCAACCGAGTAGTTTAAAGAAAATAGCTAAGTTCGGGAGTTAGCTATGCGATCGAGTTATGGAAGCGAGACGCTTCAACTCAGCAAAATGGCAAGGCGTATCGACTTAAGGTGGACGGGTTTTTGACTCTCTCTCCCTATTCCTTCACTTCTAATAAAATGTGTTATGATATGCGTAAGATATTATCGAGTTAGCGAGCGTGGCTCGGCGACGAAAGGTCCAAGTATGTGTCGAACACTAAGATAGAACATTGAACAATCGAACAATTGAAGCGACGTGCATCAAGTACACGGGTCACGGTAGGGCGGTGATGGTAGAACATTTAAAGAAAATATCGAGATGTGCATCACGTACACGCCTCCGAGAACATTGAACACTAGACGTAGAATATTGATTATGGTGCTGAGCGTGCCCTCGCACACTTATGTACGAAAAGACTAAGTAACTACGGAATTAGGCTATGAGAACAACTTACGAATGGTACGCACTGAATATGAGTATGAGATGTCTAAGCCGTTGGGCGTCGTACATCAATATGGATGTGTTGGGGCATAACGCCGACGGAGCTCCCCATATGGATGGTGGATTATGTTTATGAGAAGCAAATATATTTATGGCACAAAAAACCGTTTATGGATCGAGACTATGTTTATGCAACGGAGGATTTGGTTGGAATGTTATGTGTGTTTGCTATGGCACGTATTGCATGGTCAATGGACTCGGATGGCCCGTGCACGGGTGCGACTTCCCTCGGACGGTTACGTCAGGGCACCGGGACCGTTCGGCCTAGGAGGGAATTATGTGTGGTATTTATGGTGCACAGCATTCGGACGGATTGCGACCGTCCAGTGCTGTGATAAGCTATGATATCCGTAAGTTTGGGATCCTTCGGATACTGGGCTAGCAACCCGTATCGAAGTGATCGTAGGCTTATACATAAGAGATGCCAAGTCCATTACGGTGCGAAATACTGTGACCTTCATATAGATAGGGCCGGTGGGCTGAGTTGAGAGTTGGGTGCAGGCGCAGGGCCTGCGACCCTTATGCATACGTCTAAGTTTATGATTGGTTGGTTGTGTGAATCGTATGTTTGTTTATGCAAGTTCTAACAAGTGCAGGCTAGGCGAAAAGGGACGGAGATGGGTATGAACACTATGTTTACGTTCATGTTATGGCTAACTGTATCTGCTGTAGGAATACGGTATTGGACACACTTATGATAAGTTGCTATATATGAAGATTTCTATGAAACTGATCCTAAGGCTAAGTAGAAAGATCACCAATAATGATGCATGTTCTACTAAATGATTTAGTGTTTGGTTTGGGTACGAGCGGGTTTTGATCAGTGCGAAGCGAGGACGAAAGTACTAATCCCCCACTAGTTTATGTGCAGGCTCAGGTTATGATCGGCTTGGGGCGGAGCTTGGCTTGGACGTGCCGGGGCATGGAGTCCTTGGCGTTCAAGAGGAGCTACCGCATATGCGTTCGGACTTGCGACATGGAGATGTTCAGCCGAGGACTACTTGGTGGCTATAAAGAGGCATAATATATGAAACAATGTAATCCTTTGTGAGCTAGAGAGATCATGAGCGTTGTAGCCAATTGGCATATATGTTGGGCTATTCAGAGCCTTTGTAACCTTCAGTTCATTATGAATAAAAGAGATTCTTATGTTATACTTTGCTTTCCTTCCGCTGCTTATGTTATCAAATTGAGATAGTTCTATGTGAATCTGTTATCTTGCCTTACACGAGCGCAACTCCAGGCTCGTGCGGCATCACGCCCCAGCGAGGACGATGATTCGAGTGAAATCTAGCGAGGACGAGCGATTTCTCGGATCGGGGCATGACATTTCTTATTTGGTATACGCTGATGATCTTCTAGTATTCGTTGAGCCATCGGAGAAAACTATGCATGCTCTTATTGAAGTCTTGGAAGAATTTGCTGCTTTATCAGGACTTTCTCTGAACAAAGATAAGAGTCATATCTATTTTAGTAAGGATTGTCCCGAACAGGGAAAGTGGTCGTACATACTTCAGGTTGAGGTCGGACAGCTCCCAGTTAAATATCTTGGACTACCCCTTTCAATCAATTACGCTCGTGATGCAGATTGCCAGGGATTAAGTCAGCATATTCAGGCGAGGCTCGAAGGCTGGCAGGCTCAGGTATTGTCATTTGGAGGAAGACTGGAACTTATTCGGTCAGTTATTGTCGCTATCACTAGTTACTGGCTTCAGGCCATATATATACTAGAAAAGACGATTCTTAGCATTGAGAAGATGTGCGCGAAATTTGTTTGGAGGGGAGGATTGTACGCCATAGCTTGGGAGGAGCTGTGCTAGTCTAAGGACGAGGGAGGGATTGGTCTGCGTTCTCTTAAGGTCCTCCGCGAAGTGGCGCTCTTCAAGTTGGCCTGGCGGTTCTTGACTAGCGAATCCATGTGGGCTAGATGGTTGTTGAATAGATATTGTAGCTCACAGAATTTCTGGAGCCAATCGGTGAATAACAACTTCTCAGTTACTTTCAAGAACATCGTCCGCATTCGTCCTAAGTTGAAAGAGAATATCAGCAGAATCATTTGCGATGGGCGGAACACCAACCTTTGGATGGATCCGTGGCTAGATCATAAGAGCCTAGTAGATAGATGGGGTTGGCCGATGTTCGAATTAAGCGGACGGGACGAACCGCTTGCCGTGTTGCTGATTGAAGGCTGCTGGACGTTGAAGCACGTCAGGTAGGCCGATGGCATGCTGAAGAGATAAGGCGCATTATGGTGCATCCAGAGAGGAGAAGTGACAGTTGGAGCTGGGATGGGACGACCTCGGGAGAATTTGAGGTAAAGAAGTGTTACGAGATGTGTCATCCGCAGCATCCGAGAGTAAACTGGGCGAAAGTAATATGGTATAAAAGAGGAGCGATCAAGATGAACCTATGCGCTTATAAAGCTATGAAGGATAGACTCCTTATGAAGGATAGACTGCGTCGGTTCGGCATTACAATTGACACTCCAGAGTGTGTTTTCTGTACAGGAGAATTAGAGACGCGTGACCATCTTTTCTTTCAGTGTCACACTACTTCCTATATTTGGAGAAAGTGTATGGAGTCGATTGGCATCCCAGGAGCTCATAGGGAAGGTCTCACAGAGATAGTGGCGGGGGTCCTGGATATGAAGCAACACGAGCCGGATAAATATAATAAGGCTCGGCTGCGCTTATTATCCGCTGTATGGAATGTATGGCGAGAGCGGAACAAGCGTATTTTCGAAGGATCGGTTTCCTCTTTACAAGCTATCCTGAGAAATACAGAGACAGATGTCCTATTAATGGAGGTTTAAGCATAGTGCTGCACCTGTGTAGTATGATTTGTATTATTCTTTTTTTCTCTTATCAATAAAAGCACCCTTTCTTCAATATATATATATATATATATATATATATATATATATATATATATATATATATATATATATATATATATATATATTGGTCAAGACCATTGCCAGACTTTGAACTTAAAGCTAAGATTGTGTTAAATTTAGAAGAAAAGAATATTTGGAAAAATATTTGATATAAATTCAATCTTTACGATGTACACAGACCATTATATGGTGGTAAGAAAGCTATTTTTAGGAAAACAATCATGTACAATATTCATATGCTATAATTCTAAAATCTACAATTATTCTTATGCTGAGTATGTAATAACCACCAGATTTGCTTCTAACACTTTTTCTCAAGTTGGCTAGTGAATGTCATGAAGTCTCAACTTGTCTCTTAACTAACGAAATTGTTTACGTCCCAAAGGTTTGATGAATATGTTTGCAAGTTGAGAACGTGATGGGACATATGATGGTACAATCACTCCAGCTCATAGTTTTCATCGTATAATGTGACAATCCCAATATATTTTTCGAGCGCATAGAAAACAAGTTTTTGGCAATGTTAAGGACTACTTTGTTCACAAATAAAGTCGGCTGATTGTGACAAGTGAATAAAGTGATAAGTCAATTGAAAGGATGCTAAGTCTGATTTGGGAAAGAGAGTTATATCGTGGCTGATCGAATTATGCTATCATGGAAGTTGGCTGAAGTACATATATTTTGGGGACGCCTAAAATATGTGTATGGATCCAGCCGAAGTGATAGGTTGCGACTGAGATAATATTGTGGGAAGAATTTATCGCACTAGTACGGACTTTGGCTGAAATGCATATGTTTTGGGGACGCCTGAAATATGTGTATGGATCCAAACGAAGTGATGTATTGCGACCAAGATAGAATGTAAGAAAAATGTTGGTGAATCAATAAAAAGTTGCAAGTATTTGGAAAAGAGAAAGATGGATTGAATCGTTGATGGGTGAAAATGATACAATTGGATAGCTATTTTGAAAATGACCGAGTGGGCTTAAATGAATATTGAATTGAAGTTGAATGAGTAACTCAATGTGACTAAGAGAATCTAGTAGAAAGAGTTATTTCCTTAAGTTTCGAGGACGACACTTTTTCTGAGTGGTATATTATGTAATGCCCCGCTCCGCACGAGGCATTTGGGTTGGCTTGTTGGATGCTATCAGAATGTTGGACCGTGACTTATGTTGGGAATCAGGAGAATTGAGACTGATGCAGTCTCTCTTAGCTGGCTAGACGGATTAAGTGTTGGAACGTGGCTCGCTGGTGGAGCTACGCTTAGGGGGAATGTGTGTAACCAGAATAAGAAGTCCCTTTTATACAGGCAAGTGGAACTATCCTCCTTCCTCCTTATTCCTGCATGCTTAATAAACAGAATAACGTGATGCTATGAATATGTCCCTAAAGTCTCTTACCTTGAATGTTGAATAATTGTGATGTGATGCTTTAGTTGCTAAATCGATAGAGATGCATATGCTGGAAATCATTGAATGAATAACACATGAACTTTGAACTGCCAATGTAACATGATGCCTGAGAATGAATCGATAATGTCCCTTATGCTTAATCTTGATGATATGAGTGAACATTTGAGTAATGAGATGCTACGAGAATGCTACATGAGTAATGAACTGGCTATGCTATTAACACAAAGAATTGAAAGAAACACATCGATCATATATAGTCTGCATAACTGTTAATGTTGCATGTTTCCTTATAAGCAATGAAAGAAAGAATACTGTCCCTATGAAATGAATGAAATGCTGTAGGTCCTATCGAGATGAATGAAATATTATGGTTCCTTTCAGAAGGGAATGATATGAGAAATATTGTAAATGAAGCAATGAATGAGAAATGATGAGGCTTGGGATCGTCGAGATCACTAAGTAGAATGATGAGAATATTGAAAATGATGAGTCGTTGAAAACGACATGGATGAGTTGAATGATTGTCTTTAGTTATTTCAATATTTCACCATTTACTTTATGATCACGATCGAGTCGGACACGCATTCGCATGGTCAGCGACAACTTGTATACAAGGGGGTGACTGCTTCCTCGGACGGTACCCCGGGACGTTAGGGGGACCGGTCCGACCATGGGGGAAGTGTAAACGTACTTTAAGGGTACGTGGTATCGGGACATTCCATTCGGGCTCGCAACCTGGTGGAATGGTGCGCCGATTACCTTTCGAAGTCCTATATGGAAACGTCTAAAAATGGTGCACTAACACCAATGATCATGTTGTAAGGATGCATGCTAATAAATATTTTGTGCATGCAGAGTAAGTGTGACAGTTAACCTATATTTGATGCAGGTAAGAGGGAGTGGCTATCGGTAAGAAATCATTTAAATGTGATATATTCAATATATGTGTTGGTTTAACTTACGTGCTTAACATGCCAAATAAATGATGCTGTGTTGTAGCCTTTTAAATGTGAGATTCTGCTTAACATGTTAAGTTCAGTATGCTAAGAAAGATGCCTTGCTATGAAATGTTGCTCAACCATAACATGCATGCTAAGTAATGCTTGAAGTGAGAACTGTCATAACATGTCTAAGATGTTAATGTTAACGATGCCTCAATGATGCTTGCATGATAACAACAAGAAGGCTAAATGATATGTCCACATGAATGCTACAAAGAATATGTTTACATGCTTCACTCTGATAATTGCCCATGAACTGTAAACTGATGCTAGGCCCTAAGTAGAAAGATCATTCTAATAAATGCTTGCTTAAATGATCACTTTATATGTTGGTTTATGCGAGTGGGTTGGATTCTGCTCGCCAGTACATAGATGATGTGCTGACCCACGTTTTTGTGGACAGGTGCTCGTGCTTGGAATATTCTACACACGAAGATTGGCTTGATTGGTCCCGCGGCATCGAAGATTTGTTGGGCATACAGAAGCTCTCCTTGCACACGATGATGTCTTCTGTTTATAAAGGGCATAATGTATGGAACATTGTATCAGTTATACTAGTGAGATTGTAAGCCAAGTCAGTGTATCGAGTTGTAATCCAATGTATCCAAGTATCAAGTGTAAGCTGTATAGCATTGTTCAGTTGGCTTTCAATGTAAAGTGAGATGTGTTGTAAATATTGTGCTTCAATACAAATCTTGTACTTTTCTTCGATTATCAATAAAGAGAATAAAGTTCTATATGTCTCTGTGTGACTTCAAGTTCTCTTTTTATCTCTGCTGCTATAAAGAAGTGATCTACTTCTATTCAATATGAAGGATTGTCCTCACTAACTTCAATTTGTCTGCTTCTGCCGCTGCAATATGTTCCTATTTGAAGAATTATCACTTATGTACCATCTTTGCCTTGTACAAGTGCAATACCAGACTTGTACGGCATCACGCCCAAGCGAGGACGATCGATTCCAAGAGATAAAATATGTGAATAAATGACTCTATGAATCGGGGCGTGACAAATTGGTATTAGAGCACGGCTTTACGTCCTTGGTCTCTTCTTTGATTCGTTTCAAATAAAAGTTGCATCGATGATTAACCAAAGTTGCTTCCGCGATCACTCAACGTTGCTTCCGAGATTAAATCAAAGATTGTTTCCGCGATTATGCTGTTGTCGTTCTGTAATCATCCTTATGTTGTTCGTATTTGAAAGTTCGTTGGCCCTCTTGGTTGCTCACTGGATGTTCCATACAATAAGTCTATATACATTGTGATACCCCTGAATGAATGATTGTTGTTGGTTTGGACACAAATAACCCAACAATGACTCGATGCCATAGTATGCTACAGTATGAATGCTGTTTGGAATGTGGGAATAAAAGAAAAGTGGCTATGTATGCTGTAACAAGTTGAGATTGCTTGTGATGTTGGAAAGAATTGTGAATGGGGTAATTGATGGATGAGTTCAACGAAACTAGTGAATTGACTCATTGGTGACGGCTAGTACTTTTGAGACCCTAAGAATGTTGGCTTGTGGTTTGAGACCCTGAGATGTTGGCTAAGTGTTATGATCATTATAGATCACGAATGTCCGGAATAGATTTGAGTTGGTATTGTTTAAGGATGGCTTCGTTTCTGAGTGGTATATTGCCTCTACCACCTCAGAATGAGATATATATTGACCCTTTTCCATAGGATAGCAATGAGACTATCTGTGGGTACTGGGTAGTGCCGAGACTTAGCTGGGAGTCATGTATTGTTGCTGGATGAATCGAGTGTCCCTTGACGGTAATGTTATGTTGGGTAGCGAGATTTTTGGAAATTGTAACGGGTGGCTTGGTTAGAAATTGTTGTTAGTCGAGTTATGACTCAGACTAGTAAGACAGCTAGTATGCTAGATAAATAGATTTGGCTAGAGAATGTTGTGGCTTAGAATGTCTGAATGTTGATTTCGATTGGTTGGATGCAAATTATTTGTGGCTAATACAATGTTGATTGCTCAGTTGGAAGTTTTAGAAAAAGTTGTCGGTGACCAAAGGAATAATAGAGAATTGTGCCTTAACCCTAAGGTGTAATAGATGTTAATCTATCTTGATCACCAAAGGATAGTCGTTGCATATGTACATGTATGCTGAGGAATTGAATTGTACTAGAAAAGTAACAAGTAGCAACCCTGAATATTTGTGTTGCATAGAGAATGGTTAATTGATATATGAATTGTTGGATTGAATGGGATGAACTACTCGACCCTTGAGGTAAGGAATTTTAAGAATGTCCGTATAAGATTTTGACGGCTGAAAAAGGAACGAGAATTAAGAATGCCCGTAAGAGGGTTTGATGATTGAGAAACAGATGGGAACGAGAAATTTCAAATGTGTTGGATAATGTCGGTATGGATGATTGTTGGTTGGGATATAGATTGCTGGCATATGACTTAGTGGCGGAACTTTGTCATACAGATTGAATAGTATGATTCCATAGTTATGTTAAGACTAACAGAATCAATGACCCTTGAATAGTTAGCCGTGGCTTATGGATTCGTGTGGGTACAAAGGAATTGGAATGGAAATTGAATTGTTGGGAATTTACTTGATGGATTATTAGAACGATGAGAATTGTATGTCGGATTGAGAATTGACTGTAATATTGATAGATCGATCTTAGTCGATCGTTGGGTAAGTCTAGAATGAGCCTCTGTGGGAATTATTTCCTTGAGGAAGACCCTGGATAGATAGACTTGACCCTAGTGACCAATTGAGGACTTACCAATTGTTGGCATAGCCGACAATAGAGATTAGTATTCAGACTGAGTTGATACCCATAGGTTTGGGTAGAGTTCCTTAAAACTGTCAGTTGCTTATTGACCCATAGAATGACCCTGTGGCATTGAACTAGAGATGGTGATGAGTACGACTTAAGAATGATATGTTGTATGTATGCTTCAATATGAACCTTAGAGATGTTTGACCCTTAAGGATTATATGTCGGCCTATAGCGGAAACTAGAATTGTGGGATGAGACTTGAGTTATATGTATCGAGTAGTGGATTATTCCATGAGATGGAATTGATTGCTCATGACGGGAATGTTGGATCGGTATCTATAGTTGGATAGCTGGGTTAACCTTGACTGCTGCATAGAACTATACCCTTACTCGGGTAATCGATAGTTGGTGATGTTGGATTGTATCTTTTAGAAAAAATGAATTGCCTCGGTGAAAGATATTGTTGGATTTGGAAAGGAATATGATTACATGTTGTGAACTCTTGACATGATTGGCTCTAAGTTAGACCCTTGACCGAATGTTAAAAATAGTATGATTGGATGAAGAGCTGTCCCGGATATTAAGTGTTGTGGCCTGGAAGATAGTGATTGTGACAAGTGAATAAAGTGATAAGTCAATTGAAAGGATGCTAAGTCTGATTTGGAAAAGAGAGTTATATCATGGCTGATCGAATTATGCTATCATGGAAGTTGGCTGAAGTACATATGTTTTGGGGACGCCTAAAATATGTGTATGGATCCGGCCGAAGTGATAGGTTGCGACTGAGATAATATTATGGGAAGAATTTATCGCACTAGTACGGACTTTGGCTGAAATGCATATGTTTTGGGGACGCCTGAAATATGTGTATGGATCCAAACGAAGTGATGTATTGCGACCAAGATAGAATGTAAGAAAAATGTTGGTGAATCAATGAAAAGTTGCAAGTATTTGGAAAAGAGAAAGATGGATTGAATCGTTGATGGGTGAAAATGATACAATTGGATAGCTATTTTGAAAATGACCGAGTGGGCTTAAATGAATATTGAATTGAAGCTGAATGAGTAACTCAATGTGACTAAGATAATCTAGTAGAAAGAGTTGTTTCCTTAAGTTTCGAGGACGAAACTTTTTCTGAGTGGTATATTATGTAATGCCCCGCTCCGCACGAGGCATTTGGGTTGGCTTGTTGGATGCTATCAGAATGTTGGACCGTGACTTATGTTGGGAATCAAGAGAATTGAGACTGATGCAGTCTCTCTTAGCTGGCTAGACGGATTAAGTGTTGGAACGTGGCTTGCTGGTGGAGCTACGCTTAGGGGGAATGTGTGTAACCAGAATAAGAAGTCCCTTTTATACAGGCAAGTGGAACTGTCCTCCTTCCTCCTTATTCCTGCATGCTTAATAAACAGAATAACGTGATGCTATGAATATGTCCCTAAAGTCTCTTACCTTGAATGTTGAATAATTGTGATGTGATGCTTTAGTTGCTAAATCGATAGAGATGCATATGCTGGAAATCATTGAATGAATAACACATGAACTTCGAACTGCTAATGTAACATGATGCCTGAGAATGAATCGATAATGTCCCTTATGCTTAATCTTGATGATATGAGTGAACATTTGAGTAATGAGATGCTACGAGAATGCTACATGAGTAATGAACTGGCTATGCTATTAACACAAAGAATTGAAAGAAACACATCGATCATATATAGTCTGCATAACTGTTAATGTTGCCTGTTTTCTTATAAGCAATGAAAGAAAGAATATTGTCCCTATGAAATAAATGAAATGCTGTAGGTCCTATCGAGATGAATGAAATATTATGGTTCCTTTCAGAAGGGAATGATATGAGAAATGTTGTAAATGAAGCAATGAATGAGAAATGATGAGGCTTGGGATCGTCGAGATCACTAAGTGGAATGATGAGAATATTGAAAATGATGAGTCGTTGAAAACGACATGGATGAGTTGAATGATGCACTGTTGCCTTTAGTTATTTCAATATTTTACCATTTACTTTATGATCACGATCGAGTCGGACACGCATTCGCATGGTCAGCGACAACTTGTATACAAGGGGGTGACTGCTTCCTCAGACGGTACCCCAGGACGTTAGGGGGACCGGTCCGACCATGGGGGAAGTGTAAACGTACTTTAAGGGTACATGGTATCGGGACATTCCATTCGGGCTCGCAACCTGGTGGAATGGCGCGCCGATTACCTTTCGAAGTCCTATATGGCAACGTCTGAAAATGGTGCACTAACACCAATGATCATGTTGTAAGGATGCACGCTAATGAATATTTTGTGCAGGCAGAGTAAGTGTGACAGTTAACCTATATTTGATGTAGGTAAGAGGGAGTGGCTATCGGTAAGAAATCATTTAAATGTGATATATTCAATATATGTGTTGGTTTAACTTACGTGCTTAACATGCCAAATAAATGATGCTGTGTTGTAGCCTTTTAAATGTGAGATTCTGCTTAACATGTTAAGTTCAGTATGCTAAGAAAGATGCCTTGCTATGAAATGTTGCTCAACCATAACATGCATGCTAAGTAATGCTTGAAGTGAGAACTGTCATAACATGTCTAAGATGTTAATGTTAACGATGCCTCAATGATGCTTGCATGATAACAACAAGAAGGCTAAATGATATGTCCACATGAATGCTACAAAGAATATGTTTACATGCTTCACTCTGATAATTGCCCATGAACTGTAAATTGATGCTAGGCCCTAAGTAGAAAGATCATTCTAATAAATGCTTGCTTAAATGATCACTTTATATGTTGGTTTATGCGAGTGGGTTGGATTCTGCTCGCCAGTACATAGATGATGTGCTGACCCACATTTTTGTGGGCAGGTGCTCGTGCTTGGAATATTCTACATACGAAGATTGGCTTGATTGGTCCCGGGGCATCGAAGATTTATTGGGCATACAGAAGCTCTCCTTGCACACAATGATGTCTTCTGTTTATAAAGGGCATAATGTATGGAACATTGTAATCAGTTGTACCAGTGAGATTGTAAGCCAAGTCAGTGTATCGAGTTGTAATCCAATGTATCCAAGTATCAAGTGTAAGCTGTATAGCATTGTTCAGTTGACTTTCAATGTAAAGTGAGATGTGTTGTAAATATTGTGCTTCAATACAAATCTTGTACTTTTCTTCGATTATCAATAAAGAGAATAAAGTTCTATATGTCTCTGTGTGACTTCAAGTTCTCTTTTTATCTCTGCTGCTATAAAGAAGTGATCTACTTCTATTCAATATGAAGGATTGTCCTCACTAACTTCAATTTGTCTGCTTCTGCCGCTACAATATGTTCCTATTTGAAGAATTATCACTTATGTACCATCTTTGCCTTGTACAAGTGCAATACCAGACTTGTACGGCATCACGCCCAAGCGAGGACGATCGATTCCAAGAGATAAAATATGTGAATAAATGACTCTATGAATCGGGGCGTGACACACTGGATCCTGGAGAGAAGACTTGTTCAGAGGAAAAATCAAGCTGCAGTGGATTTGTTGATCCACTGGAAGGATGGCCTTGCAGAGGAGGCCACTTGGATGCCTTATGAAGAATTCATCAAGACTTTCCCTCATTTTGACCTTGAGACAAGGTCAAATTGATGGAGGGAGTATTGTTATAATCCAATCTGTAGGATGCATTGTCATCATTGCCAGCTTGTTGCCAGCTCTGGGAAGGATGCATTGTCATCATTGCCAGCTCGTTGCCAGCTCAGGGAAGTGCATCATAAGTAGTAATCCAGTCATCCTCTATTGCCAGCTCTACAAAAGGGTGTTAACTATAAATAACTAACTGATACACTATGGTATCAGTCCACTGCTGTAACAGATCCGGGTATAGCTTATAAATACCCAGATCGAGAGAGGAATAGGCAGCTGTGATTTGCAAACTTTAGCCTCTTAATTCATAGTTACTTGTAGCTCTTTCTAGATCCCTAATTTCAATACTATTACAACTCAATTTCCCTCCCAATTTCTCTCTTTCTTCTTCCAATTCTCAAATTTGCAGGAGATCTCATGGCGACAGGACTGAAATCTCCCCCTCAGTTTGGGTTCCAGGGAAGGAACCCTAACATCAACCCTCCGATCTTAACGACCTAACCGTCGATCGTCGGCCACCTGCCAGCCCAACCGCTCCAGGCTTGCCCGCGCAACCGCGTGCCCGTCGCCACCGCGGCTATATAAAGACCCCAACCTCTCCTTCTTCTTCTTCATCCACCTTCCCTTGGCGAAGCCCTGCCGCGCCGATGACTGCCCCCTCTTCTTTACTCCTCTTTTCTTTCCGTCCTCGTTGATAGAGCTCGTGGAACCGGCCATGGCTATCGGCAAGGCTCTGCGCGCGTAGGAGTCTCTTCTGTGCCACTGATCGACCAGGTGATCAACAACAACAATGCTTTGATCTCTCTACCATTCTTCTTACGGTCGTCGTGGCAGTCATCAATGCATCATTATAATTCATGTCCGATCAATCGTGTCCGGGGAGAGACACTGATTTCAGCAGCAAACACGGATTCGTCGACACCGATGAGTTCCTTTCTTATTTTTCTTCTTCTTCTTGCTGATTCCTCCTGTGGGACAGTTGTGATTCTTCGAATGAATTATGTCGACAACATTTGATTCGAATCTCTGAACGGGTTTTTCTGGTCTCGTTTCGATTCTTGATTGTTTGGTGAGACTCTAGATTCGACTTTATGTATTTTCTCCAAATTTGGAGTTGAATCGGTTCAAATCGAACTCACAGTTGCTTTCTCTGTTCTCACGCATGACCTGTTCGACGAAATGCCCAGAAGGACGTATCGACGAGCCGTGGACTCGGGGACACCATCATCGGACACTAAGGAGTGTCCCTGACTCTGTAAGAGCACAGGTACTTCTCTGATTGGTTTAACTAGGTCGTGTCGAGATTAGTAGTGAGAACGGGTGTTTAGTAATAGACCGTTCATGTCTGGCCGGAGTTAGGTTGTGTCCAGGAGAGGAGATCGGGTTCGAGCATATGGCAGGACACAAGTGTCCAGAGAAGGTTCTTAGTGTAGCTGTTACAATTGATAGTTACATTTGATAGTTGCTTTATTGGACTCCAGTAGCCATTAGCGTTTAAATTAGGTTTAGTAGCATATAGCAATTGAAATGTAGGGGTATGACCAGCTTTTAGAGTTTTCATAGAGATTGTTTGGGCCAGGTCTTGTTGGTCTAGTTTTTGGCTTGTAGACTTTTCTAATATTATGGGCAAGCTGAGCTTGGCAATTGGTTAATCCCTTGGGGATCAGTTGCACTTGATCTATAGTATTGGTATCAGTTATGTAGTATTAGGCTTAGAATGAATGATTGGGTCAAGATGGAATGTAAGGAATTTCCATTCATTAGGTTAGAAAGTTAGCTGGTTTCATATTGTTGCTGGTTGAGATAATTAAGTTGGTTAAGTAATTGTTACTAGTGATTAGAACTTAGTTAGGAGATTAGGAAGTTTAGTAAAACATTAGTGCTTGACTAGAGGTTTAAATTAGGAAGCTTCTAAAATATTATTATTTCTAATTCTAGGTGATTGAGAAGACTTGAACAAGACCGAAATTAAGGCAAGTACATGTACTCAGTATTACCATCATTGCATGCATTGCACTCACACTTGTTATCGTGTCATTTATTTCACTTGTTCTCGATTGATTGCTTGCATTGTTTCTCGTGTCGGGTGGAAAACGTTCTAGAGACATGTGATTGACTAATATTGGACAAACATTGTCTGATAGCATACTCCGTATGCCTGAGTCCATTTCGTGCATGACTGATAGCATTGTCGTCAGACATGCTTGATTATTGCGTGACTGATAGCTTGTCGTTAGACATGCCTGATTATATTGACTGATAGCATATTTTATATGCCAGATTACATATTAGTCCCCACATGTTGATAACGTCCAATTGCACATATACACGTAGCTAGTGCATGCTTATTGCTCATCTTATTTCCTGTCTTTCAGTTATATTTTGATATACCGTTCCGTTGATCTTCATGGTGAGTTTTATTGAGTTACATTGTACTTCGCTCATTTCCTGACTGGATCGTTGATTACAGGTGAGATGGATCATAGATTATCATTCATGACTGGCATTGGAGCTCGTTTGATACTGAGATAGCTAGTTTCATGTATATAGTTTGATTGAGTGTATTTGATTATATGTCATTGTTGTATCATTTATCTTTCACCGGCTTTGTACCCGGATATTCATGTACAAGTTGTAATAATGGTATAGTGGATTGCTGTGATGGTTAGTATAGATTCTGTGATTAGATGCTGTGATGAGATTATTTGTTATTGATGACCAGACGACTCACTACCGCTGTCAACGACAGTGTAGGCCGGGCATGCATCGACCCGTACCCGATTATCCGGGAGCGGGGCGTGATAAAGTTCAGTTTTCAATATCTGTATGTATAATTCTGATCAAGAGTTGTCCAGAAAAAAATGAAGTTGCAAACCGTTGCTAGCTACATGTATCTTCAAGATATTGGTCATATTAATGAGAAAAATGACAAGTAACTTACAAGGTTAGTCCTCTTGTACAAGGGGTAATAACATACAAGGAGGCAATCTAATTACCTATTAATTAATTTCTAGCATATTTATATGAGGAAACAATCTAATTACCTACTAATCTAATTACCTAGTAATTTATGTTAACAAATAAAATCCAACACAAAGATGTTGAAACACCCTCCCCCTAACATTACCCCAACATAAGCTATCAAAACTTAACATATACTCTCACTTTTAGAGTATGGTCGACAACATTTGGCATCACTAGTCGACCATACTCTTTGTATGTAGGAGTATCAGTTCACTATCAGAGGAGGAATTCTAATATCAGACAATGTGGTTAGTCTGTTAGCGTCACTTGTACCAGCTTTAGTATAAATAGAGAGGTGTGCAATTCTTATTATTCGTGTAATTTCTTCTTCCTCTTTCTCCATTACTGTCGACAATTTGGTATCAGACCCTCTCGATCCAGTCTTAGAGTCCAGTGGTGAACGAAGCATGAGAAGCTTTGGTTCCATGCGTGGATCACCAGGGAACCAACATCTTCCCATTGAGGAGAGGAGGATCTTGGCAATAGAAGGTACAATTCATAGATCTGAACACTAATTTCGATTAGTTAATGGAAGAACTAGCTAGGTCAAGAAGCGGCTAGGTACAATTCATACTCCTCGATCGACTATGGCAATTCCTCCTCCACAATATTTTCTGGCCATGGGGACCGCTTCACCCCTAACTTCACCTAATATCCCTAATTTGGGTTAAACTCCATGGGAGTGACTCCATCCATGACACCATTAGGGTCTACTAGAGCATGACTTATAGCTTTAGCACCAAGCCTATTTTCTCATTGGTATTTACACCAATGTCTATGGGACCTTCCTTTTGAAGACTGTGACAAATCAACAATATTGATTTTATTAATGGATGATTATAAAAAACAATACAGCTATATATATATATATCTCCAAAGGTCCCATCCTAATACGTCAAATACATGAAGTATTTAGCTGATGTATTTCTCTTCTTCCAGTTGGTAAGCTTAATTTTCTAGCTATAGGTTCATACGTTTTTTTTGTCACCTTAATTTTCTATTGTTCGATTTTGACATTCCAACTACATAATTTATTCTTTTGAAGTACATTTTGTCAATATTGTCGAGACCACTTCAAAAGATATTCTTTAATACAAAGTGTAATTTAAATACTTGTATTGTCAAATATTCTTTTGAAGTGGTTCAGATGTGCTTCAACGAAATATGCTTCAAAAGAACAATATTTAAAATTTGGGTGCCAAAATCGAACATTAAAATATTGAGGTGCCAAAAACGTCTGACGCTATAATTGGGGTGCCATTAGAATAACTCTTTCCAAGAATTGTGAGCGCTATAGTTGGTGTGCTATTAGAATAACTTATTGCAAGAATTGAGAATTCATCCCTATCGCACATATTTGATGTACATGTACCACTAAGGAGGTCTTCTTTCATTTCACAGATCTTCCTGAATTTCAGATTCATAGGATCCTCGTATAAATTAATTGGTATGTAAAACTAACACTGTAAAAAATACTCATAAATGCATAGATTATCCTTTCTAATGAAAGAGAGAGAGAGAGAGAGAGAGAGAGAGAGAGAGAGAGAGAGAGAGAGAGAGTTCATGTTTGTTATTATGTTGCTGTCAGGATTTTCTTAGCCAGAAGTGGTGGTATTCGTCTGGTTTGCTCAAACTGGTGGGTCTGTGATAGTGCAAATCGTAAAACTTAGCCAGAAGGATTTTCTTAGCCATGTTCGAAGGAATTTGGGGAAATTAGAATCCCCATCTTGACCTGGCAAATTTGTCCATCAACCTATCGAATTTGGTACTCAAAGGTTTGGATCGTACCTTCAATTGCTAAGAACCTTCTTTCTCCATCCATAGCCTGTTGATTCCTTTGTGATCCTTGTGCGGAGCCATGGCTACTCGAACCATGTTCTCTACTAGCTTCGAGTATCGGCTCCAAGGGCTCTGATACCAAATTGTTTACACCTCTTGCACTGGGATTGGATAATAGAGGTGACCGAACCTCCTTTTGTATCTATCTAAAGAGACAATGTAATAGAATTATAAGTAATTTTATATCGATCAAGAAAATGATTACAACCCACCTCCTTTCTCTTACTTATCTCTTCAATTTATAGTAATTCTATTACAAGCCTTTAATCACTAACAGACTAACTAAGTTCATTACTGCCTAAGCTCATTGCTAATTACAACTTTGATGACTAAATACTAATTACACTTGAATTTAGAATTAAACTGACTGACTTAACTAATGCTGATAAGTAACACTGATACTGAGCTTGAGCTTGAGCTTGAGTGAGTTTTGATATTGATATCTGGCAATTGGATTGATACAAAGTATTGATACTAAGTTCTGGCAAATTGCAATTGAATGATACTGAGTGTTGATACTGTAGGATTGCCATATATTCCATTGTCAAGTGAACTGACAATGCATTGCCAAGTGTCAAGGCTCTGATACTTGCACAGCGTAGGACTGTATCACATAATCTGGAGATTAACTTCTTCTCTTATATATAAAGTGTCTATAAAATCAATCACTCTGACCAATGTATGTAACCTTAATTGTTGTAATATATGTTAAAAAAGTAGCTAGAATTTTTTTGAAACTTTTTCTATATGTATCTCTGACGAAGTTTTTTTTTTTCTAAACTTCTTCTGATTATATAAACAAATAACAAATCCTAAAATAAATTAAAATTAAAATTATATTTAAACTAAATACATTGTATTATCTAACTAAACACATATTCAAAATTCTAAAAGCATATCCATAACAATCCTAGTTAAAATATATTCAAATCAAATTGAACATATTTTAATAAAATTAAATTTTTTATCTATTTTTTTAACAATATTATAGTTTCTTATATAGTGCAATGTAAGTGAACATGACTAATATATAAAACTATATATAGATATAGATATAATTGTGAAGAAGTGAGAAGATAATGACCTAATTTTTCATTAATCCGGGTACACGTATTTATACATTTACATATCAACTTGGGCCTAAGTCACATGGGCCAATCATAATATATACAATTTAATTCCAATACCCCCCCTTTTAAATTTGGATCATGCAAGTCACAAAGGCCCAACTTGCGTAAAAGAAACTCAAATTGTCGTTTACACAAAGCTTTGGTGAAAATGTCCACCAATTGCCCATCCGTCGGCACATGAGATGGGCGAATAACTCCATCAAGAATAGCATTGTAACACCCAGTTTTCTAAAATGAGGATAATTTTGAACTTTTGTATTTTTAATCATTTAATAATGGTATTTAAATCATAATATGATTTTTGGTGATTTTTATCGTTAAAAAACTATTTTTAATTCATGACCTATGATTTTGGTGTTGCTAGTGTGACCTTAGAGACTGTTTGACCTAGAGCCTAACCATGTGAGTAGAGGTTCAATTTAGTGCATTTAGCCTAGAGGGTATTTTGGTCATTTTTGAATTTATTTGAGCTTATTGTGATTTATTATAATTATTTGGAATTTAATATATATTATTTTGAATGGTGTGATTTTAATATTATTTAATTAATTGCCTTGTGTTGTGATTAGTCCTAACCTAGATTGAACCTAACCTAGATTAGTCATAGCTAGTCTTAGTGAGCCATGGTTAGTATTAGTTAGTTATGATTAGTTTTGGTTAAGTCATGAATAGTTAGAGCTAACTAGGTTGCAATTAAGATAAGTGTGAAACCTAGATTTTAGACCATTGATTAAACTAGATGGAAGGAGAGCCCTTGATCTATCCTAAGACCCTAACCCTAGACTTCTATGGCCAGCCTAGGTATCCCCCCAATCTCTATTTAATCCCTCTCAAAATAGTTGCCTCTTTTTGTTCATTCCTCCATTTTGTAAGTACAAGGTTTGTCCTCATTGAAACTCTTTCCTATTTTAATCAATAGTGATCCTTTTTCATTCACACTTCTTCCATGGTGACCTAATTTGTTTTTCCCTACTGTTCATGGAGGCTAATAACAGATTTGGGACAATTTGGAGCTTGGGGCTAGCTAGAAGGAATCCCCATTTTGAAGTTTTCTTGAGAGAAGAACACCTATAGGTAACTTCCTATTCCCTCCATGAAATTTTGATTTCTAGGCATGGATGCATAGCCCTAGGAGTTCTCTCACTGTAGGAATAGGATTTGTAAAGTTTCGTGTCCTTTACGTGTCCGTATCGGACACGTATCAGTGTAAATACCTAGGTGTTCGACGAAATGCCACAGTGGGCATTTCGATCCTATTTTTAGATTGTGTTTGAATAGAAAAATAGGTTTTAGTGTCGCTTATGGGTTTCTACACGACTGAGCGTATTTCGTGTCGTGTTTGGATCGAGTCAGACCCGTGGACACGGCCGTGCGTGCATGGACAACATTGTCCTGCTACTCGTGTGTCCGTGCGGCTGTTCTAGGGCTCGTGGACACGTGAGATTGGACACAGAGCTCGGGGCAGTGTCTGACACGACACTCCCAAAGTCTCGTGTCCAATGGTTTCGTGTCGAGTGAGCTAGGACTCGTGCACGGGTTCACTGCTTTACGTGTCCAGAATAATGTTGGATTCGTGTGGTGTTTGGACACTTGCGTGTCCTGTTTTTGGACACGATATTGAATGTATATCACGAACACATATTGCTCATTATATACCAACCAATAATCTATTGCTAATTGCTAAATTTGTTGAAGGAATGGAAAGTTCCCCATTTTCCTGATACTCTAATGTATCAGTGAACATAATTCACTGTTCTTCACTTCCATTACTTTTTAATGTTAAATGCCATGTGTTTTAGCTATGGTTTAAATTGTTGTACATTAGATATCATGTTAGGATTCAATTCTTGGTATTAGTTGGTTAAATATACTCGAATTCATATGGATGGGTTAGTTTATACCATGAAATGATTTCCTCCCTATTGAATGTTCATTTAATTGAAATTGAGATTATGTTCTTGAATTCATGAGACACCCAATATTTACTGAACCTGGTTGCAAGAATCTAGGATTAAGTTGTGATGTATTGATGAGTTGCATTCGAATTTCCAGTTTTTCCAACTGGATTCAATTTTAGCATTCTCAATGTTTCCTGTTATGTCTCAAATCCAGTTTTTTTTTACATATGTGAATGATATGTTTCAATGATGTGTATAACTGTCACCTAGCTGAGAATACCAATATGCTACTTATTTTCCTGTCATTAAATTCTGGGGAATTAGATATCATGGTAGAGGTGATTTCGAATGAGTAGTTGTTTGAGATTTCATGAAATGGTTCTTTCCTATTTAATGTTTCAGTTGGTTTTCAAACCTGAGATTTGGACACCTGCACACTGTTATGGTTCCTGAACACTGAGACACTTGGTTGTATCAAACTAAATGGACTGTTTTAATACACACTGATTTCCTTTTGTGTTGTACACACACATATACATATGCACACTGTTTTGATAAACCAGGGACCCTGATACTCTATGAACACACTGTCCCACTCTTGCACATGTTAGCTCATAGTTTCAGTCCTTTGAACACACACTGATTATATCCTGTTACACACAAATCTTGAATCTGGGTTATCTACACCTATATATACATGACACTGTCACTTGTTAAACCTGAGTTTACATGCTGTTGAGCCTATGACTGAACATGGGATTAACCCCTATACTTTTATGTACACAGGACACTTATACACACACTAGCCTACACTCATTCACTCACACACTCTATTACATGTACACACACACACACAACAATCCATGACACCATTTCGAATGAGCAGTTGTTTGAGATTTCATGAAATGGTTCTTTCCTATTTAATGTTTCAGTTGGTTTCAAACCTGAGATTTGGACACCTGCACACTATTATGGTTCCGGAACACTGAGACACTTGGTTGTATCAAACTAAATGGACTGTTTTAATACACACTGATTTCCTTTTGTGTTGTACACATACATATACATATGCACACTGTTTTGGTAAACCAGGGACACTGATACTCTATGAACACACTGTCCCACTCTTGCACATATTAGCTCATAGTTTCAGTCCTTTGAACACACACTGATTATATCCTGTTACACACAAATCCTGAATCTGGGTTATCTACACCTATATATACATGACACTGTCACTTGTTAAACCTGAGTTTACATGCTGTTGAGCCTATGACTGAACATGGGATTAACCCCTATACTTTCATGTACACAGGACACTTATACACACACTAGCCTACACTCATTCACTCACACACTCTATTACATGTACACACACACACAAAATCCATGACACCCTCACTTTCCTGTCACACACAGGAACACACATGCACACACACATTGCTATGATGATTATCCCCCTCTCTGTATATATGTATATATATATATACATATCTAAATGTGTTGATGTGTGAGATAGAGATTCCTATAGTTATATACATATATGTGTATATAGATATATATACATGTAGAGGGTATATGTTAGGGGTGTAAACGGACCGGACGGACACGGACAGTCCACTGTCCGTGTTCGGTCCGTTAATGAAAATGAGTTCGTACGGACGGACACGGACAGTTCATTGTTCAAGTTCGGGCCGGACGAACACGGACAACCACTGTTTGTTAATTCAATCGGACGGTCCGCGGACAAATTAAATATATTACCAAAAGTTATTATTTTATTAAGATACCTTAATAGTTGGTTCAAAAGATCTAGTTGAAAGAAAACACAATTGATGGTTATAGAATACAACAAACAATAGTAAAAGGATAACAAAAATTGAGACGGGACAACAAAAATTTGATGCAAAACCAAAATATTATGACATAATTGATATAAAACCAAAAGAAGTCTCCACTATCGGACTGTTCGCGGACGAATTCGGACCGGACATGGATATGACCGTGTCTGGGTCCGATTTTTAATCGGACCAAAAAAAATGTCCAAGTTTTGTCCGTTAATGAATCGGGACGTTCCGCGGTCGAACCATTTATCGAGCCGGATACATACGGACAACGGACTACTTTGTCCGTTTTACACCCCTAGTATATGTAGTTGGCCTATATGAGATTGATTATCAATAGAGTTAGAGTCTATGTGGTAATGTGATGCAAATATTGCATTGCCTATGTAGACATGTGTACCTAGTGTATGGCTATTGCCTATGGGATAGGGCCTATGGCCTATAACCTAGATGACATAGCCTAGGGTACCCTTGGGTGGTCTTGTGTATGTGATATATACACATGTGTAATACCCTATAGACTAGTGTATGGTGTGTACTAGCTAAGGTAGACTGTTAGGCCTAGTTAGACTTCTTTGAGTCTAGGTTGACCTAGTTGACCTAACTTTGACTATTTAGTTGACTGAAGTTGACCAGGGTTGACTTTGGTCTAGAATTGACCTAGTATCATGTAGACTACATTATAATATCTTACTTTATTAGCTGGACATGTTGTGACTTGTACTATTTTGGTTAGGAGCCAGACACCACTCCTCAGGCAGTATTTTCTTTCGGACATTCAGGATATCAGGCGAGTACATTCTCTGACCGTTTCATACTTGTTAGGATTTATATTCTTGCTCTAGATTACTTTACTTGATGCTAACACATTGGTAGCACGAATTGGTACTATATGAATCTTTTCATGAGATGTTATCCCCCTCGGGAGCATCAGATACTGTATGTTTTGTGCGTTTCATGAATCATCACGTATCTCTATGCATTCACTGATTCACGAATCGCTTGTGACACATGTACTCTCATGTTCACAGAGCCATCATGAATCACCTTCACGTATCACTCATTTTATGAGCCATGTGAAGTTTCACGAATCTTAACATCACTTGAACAGATCCTTGTGTATTGATTGGGGATGAGGGAGTAGAAATAGGCATGTGAATAATATCCAAGTAGCTATAGTCATGAATCACTCTTAGTTGTAGTCATGAATCTTCCTATGCCATTCACATGTCTATATTTTACTCTGACTCACTAGTCACTGCTAGTTCTCTATTTATAGTAGATATTTCCTTACAGTTATCTCCTTTACTTCATATATTCTTTTTTTAGCGTTTCATGTATCTTACTCTATTACATGCTTTATTTTTCCTAACTTGATATAAACTGCGTGAGCTGTATTGTGCTCGTTTCTGTCCTGACTGGACCTGTTGAAAATATTACAGAGGATGAGGATGAGGCCCTATGCACCACCTATTACGGAGCAGGCTTAGACGACACCTGCGACCTGGTTCCTCTGGAGGACCCAGCTGCAGTACATGATGCTATTTCCATAGTCTAGGCTAGATAGCTAGGCTTTATCTTTTTTTTTTCAGCATTGTTTATTCGACTTTCAGTTGTTGTTCTGAGATGTTGTATATATTTAGAGACTTGTATTGAGCTGGATTTTTCTTGAGTTGTTATCTTAGACACTTAGATTCTCTCTCTTATTTGTATGACATTATGGTTTTGATCTATCTATCTACCTTTACTATTCTGTATCTGCCTTAGATGTGGTTGAGACTGTTCTGTTATGTCACCTCCATTCGGAGTGTATATACTGTTCAGGTACCTTATATTATTAGATGTTGCGACCTAGGACAGCGTTCTACCACCGATACTGCGGCGTAGGCTGGACGTTGTTACGTTCTCGTACCCTTACAGTGGGTGCGGGTCGTGACAAGCATCCCTAAAAATTGACAATCCATCTCAATGTGTTTTGTGCGCTCATGGAACACTAGATTTTACGCAAGATGTAAAGCAGATTGGCTATCACAAAACAAATCCATAGAACACGAATGTTGCACCCCCAAGCTGCCAAGCAACCCCTTGAGCCACTTAAGCTCACACGTGACTGTTGCCATTATACGGTAACCGGCTTCGGCGAGGAGTGGGACACCGTCACTTGTTTCTTCGTCTTCCAAGATATAGGCGAATCACCAAGAAAAACCAACCATCCAAACAAAGAGCGTCGTGTGATGGGACAACTCGCCTAATCTGAATCGCACAACCCCTCGAGTTGCAAATCGCAATCAGAGCGAAGGAGAATGTCCTGACCAGGACAACCCTTCCGATATCAAACAACCCTCAAAGCCGCATCCCAATGATCACGCCGAGGCTCATGCAAAATCTGTGACAAGATGTGAACAATATAAGCCAAATTCGGCCGAGTAAACGAAAGATAAATCAGCCGCACCACAAGGCGCCTATATGCTTCCCCATCCGACAATATTGAACTTGTAGAGCGCGCCAGTTGATGATGTTTTTTCATGGGAAAGCCCGCGAGTTTCACCTCTAACAATCATGTCTCAGAAATGATGTCAAGTGTATATTTTTGGTGGAACAAAAAATACCTTTCGTACTTCGAGCTACCTCAACTCCGGAAAAAAAATTCAACGCCCCAAGATCCTGCATATGAAAGCATGTACTCAAATAATTCTTAAAGGCAGCAAGAGCAGCAGAATTATTGCCAGAAAGAATCAAATCGTCAACATACAGAAGAACATTTATCTGAAAATCGCCCATATGAAGAGTAAAAAGCAAGTAGTCAGAGCAAGATTGGCAGAATCCGTACTCCTTCAAAGAAGAAGCCAACTTCGCAAACCAAATGAGGCGCTTGTTTAAGCCCATAAAGAGATTTTCGAAGTCGACAGACATGATTGGGGCGTGTAGTTCAAAAATCAGGGGTAGTTTGACATACACTTATTTTGTAAGATCTTCATGCAGGAAAGCATTCTGAACATCCATCTTATGTAGTTCCCAATTCTTTTGCAGCTAGATCTAGAAAAGCACGAATAGTAACCATTTTCGCAACCGGAGCAAAAGTATCAGTGTAATCAATCCCTTCAACCCGATGATTTCCAAAACCTACCAAACGAACTTTAAGCCGCTCGACACTCCCATCAGAGTTATACTTTATCTTATACTCCCTCCGGCTCCCCAGAGCACGTTTTCCAGCCGGAAGCATCTCCATGGTCCAAGTGTCACTATCCTCCAAAGCCCGTATCTTTTTCTGCATAGCTTCGCACTACCCTGTATCTTTAACCGCCTCTTTAAAGGAGGCCGGTTCTGTACCTGCAGTTAGAGCTGCAGGAAAATTCCTGTATACTTCAGTTTTATCAATCAACAAAAACATCCAAACGGCACGAGAAAAATCATCAACAATCATCAAAAAATATCTAGCTCCACACGAAGAAGGCGTAGGATACGGCCCCCAAAGATCACATTGTATCAAATCAAATGTTGCAACAGCCCTAGAGTCACTAACAGAAAAAATATATCAAATTTGCTTTGTCTGATAGCAAACATCACACGCCTTATTCACTGAACTACTAGAGCTACAAGCAATATGAAGAGACCTTACTATTTTATCAGAAGGATGCCCAATTCGTTGATGGCCAATATCCAGAGAAGTCCCAGTCACTGCCAAGGCCTGAGTCTTCGGTACAATAAAAAAGTAGTAGAGTCCATCCACCATTCATCGATGCCAATCAGGGTCCTCAAATTGGAATCCTGTATAACGCACAAATTTTTAGTGAATTGTACAATACAATTTATATCGTCCATAAGATGGGACACGAAAATTAAATTGCAATGTAAATAAGGTACAAATAGAATATTTGTAAGAACATTGCCCGGTGCAAGAGCAACACGCCATTCATCGATGTCAATCGGACATGATTCGAAGGACCGGTATCATGAATAATCTAAGGCACTATAGACTTACCCACCATACTATTCTCCGGAGATTCGACCGAAGAATTACCAAGCAAATGAAAGAAGTTGTTGCCATTGGTCCGGAGTTTTCCCGGAACACAGTCTGCACCATCACCTGTCATATGCGGCTATGCCGCAGCCGGGGTGCCACGTCCTGCCATCGCTGCACGCACCCCGCCCATGCCCACCACCAGCCGCATGTCCGCCACCACGTCCACGGCTAGCCCCTCGTCCACTGCCACGTGGTCTATCCCCATACCAATCCAGAAATCCATGCTTCTCGAAGCAAGTGGCTTCTTCATGTCCGTTGCGTTTGCAAAAATTACAAAGCAACTCCGATTTATCCCAAGCATCCAAATATGGCGTCCCACAGATAGCAGCAGGAGTTTTAACCGCAAGTGCCATAACCTCGTCCTGCTCAGAGTTGGCCTTGTGGACATGCGCAACCATTCTTCCTGTAACATGGTTTATGTCAATAAATTGGAGCGAACGTTGCCATAAAATTCCTCATTGATCCCATAAAGGAACTAATGAAAGCACTCCTCATCAACTCGTTTCTGCATCTGCTTCGGGATATCATACGTACAATTACCACAATTACACGCCTGGAAGGTTCATAAGTCCCCAACTCATCCCAAAGAATCTACCATTGGCAGAAGTAGTCGACCACGGACATGGAAACTTAGCCAACGAATTTAATATGTTGAATTTTAGTGTCATTCCCCTCGCTAAAGCGGTCCTTGAGCGAATCCCACAGGGGTTTTGTCTCCTCAAAGTACGTAGGGTATTGTCTTCTTCACCAAAACGTCAATAGTGTGCAAGATCCATTGCACAAGCATCGATTGGACGCAATAACAATCCTCCCGTTTGTCCTTCTCTGTAGGTCGATCGATAGATCCGTCTAAACCCAAATTTTCGTAGCTCGTAGAGAAAGCCGAATAGATCTCGACCATTCCTCATAATTCTCCCTACGAAACACCACGTTCATAATTATATTAACCGGATTGTCATTCAAACCAAGATAATATGGGGAGGTAGGATCGACTCTGGGTGTTGCCTGCGTAGAAGTCGCGCCACCGCCGCTCGTCATCCCGTCGATCGAAAAAAAATTCGTGCCCTAGCCGTCTGGCTCTTATACCATGTGAAGAAGTGGGAAGGTAATGACCTAATTTTTCATTAATCCGGATAACACGTATTTATACATATGCATATCAACTTGGGCCTAAGTCACATGGGCCAATCATAATATATACAATTTAATCCCAATAGTAATGCATATCCAATGAGCACAATTGTTTCTTTCTCCAGGAGTTTAGCTAACTTAAATCTAATTGTTGAAGGTATCAATTGGTATTTAAGGAAGTCTCATAAATTATTGACAATAAAAGATTTCAAATCTTTCAAATTTTAACAAATCTGAAAAATTACTTAACCCCAATATACCTAAACCTGCCACTCTCCTAGATTACTGACAACCATGTTTCTCTTTGGCATGAAGCTCACCATTAACCACACTCTCCTAGATTACTGACAACCAGGTCTCTCTTTGGCATGAATCTCACCATTAACCAACTTTTTAGGGCAACATGAGGCCGAGAGGCGGCAAAGCTCTGAAAGGCCTACAAGGGTTCAAGGTGGCGAGGCGGGATCCTCAAGACTAAGATTTTGGGAGCGCAATAGGTTGGTTAAACAAACATGTACTTATTAAAATGTACGTTAATCCAAGTCTCATGATTATTTTTGGGATGGTGGTCTGGCACATGTGAAGGAAACGCAATCGGCATGTATCTTTGAGGGTCTCTTCCTTAATATTTTGTTATACAAATAAACATAGATCCTAACGTAGATATCCTTGACACCATATGACTTATTTTGTAATCTGGGATAGATTATATTTCTAATCATTGTTTTTTTCCCAATAATATTTACAATATTTACCTTATTCGGTATATATACACGTTTTCATATATATTTTTATATATATATATATATATATATATATATATATATATATATGGAAACGTGTATATGTAAAGTTGGATGAAAAAAAAGAAAGATGTAAAGTTGGATGGATATTTAATAGGAACGATTTGCCTAAAAAAGAAACTTATTTGATATCGGGATAGGAGAATTAGGATATATTCCCAATTGAAACTTATAGTATCTTTTAAATATGAACTTAAAATCAATATAAATCCTATATATATATATATATATATATATATATATATATATATATATATATATATATATATATATATATATATATATATGATTTATATTGATTTTGAGTTCATATTTATATATAGTAGGAGGCATTGTCTCTCGTCTGTTAAGAAAAGGGACTTTCTTCAACAGAAAAAAAAAAATATATATATATATATATGATTTATATTGATTTTGAGTTCATATTTATATATAGTAGGAGGCATTGTCTCTCGTCTGTTAAGAAGAGGGACTTTCTTCAACAGACATTGTATGTGTATTAAGAAGAAAGACATATACTTAGAGAAGGAGATATGCATATAGTAAAGCTACTTTCTTCAGCAGACATGCCTGCAGCAAAACGACGACGAGCACGTGCCGAGGTTGGTGATCGGTGGTGGTCGACTCTCTTGCCTGAGCTCTTAGTTCCGATACTGCAACGTCTTTCATCCGTCCGTGACCGCATCCGTTTCAGTTGTGTGTGTAGCTGGTGGCGGTCGATACTGACAGAGGCTCGGCATCTCTTGCCTCCTACAGCTCCTCTACTATTGCTTCCTCGCAGACAAGAAGATGACCACTCGTGTCCCCGTCGACGACAAGTACTGCATGGCGACATCCCCGCCGACTGGGTCCATCGGATCCTCCTGCCGGAGTTGAAGAAGGTGATATGCGGGTCGTCTATGGGGTGGTTGTTCGTAAGGGACGGCAGCGGAGGTGTTCACTTCTGGAATCCAATAACAAAAGAGGAGATCCCACTCCCTCGAGACAAGCCCTCTTTGGTAATGGGCAAGGTTGTCTTGACATCGAATCCTTACAGTTCATCCTCTCGGCGGCGGCAGCAGCAGCAAGAAGACTGCTGCTGCACTGTCGTGGTCATTTCTAAATGCTCACGAGCATTGAGCTTCTGCAGGATCGGAGATGACACGAGTTGGACCACCATCATGGGAACCAATAGTTTCGAGGACGTAATTTGTTACCGAGGGCAATTCTACGGTGTAACATGGGAAGGATGGGTTGTGATGTTAGATGTTAATGGCTCGAGTCCAAAGATGGAAGTGGACACATATTGTGATTGGTACGACGACAATGACTATGCTGACGACGACTACGTTGAATATTACCATCAAAATTATCTGGTAGAGTCATCCGGGGAGTTGTTGAGGGTTGCAAGGCTCACCAAAAGGATCATGAACGTTGACGAGGACGAGCACGAGCATACTAAGTCGACTACAAAGTTTGTGGTTCATAAGCTCGATTTCGACACGAAGAGGTGGAGCAAGGTGGTAAGCTTGGGTGATCAAGCATTGTTTCTGGGATCCAGCTCCTCCGTGTCCGTTGCTGCCACTACCGATCATGGATACAGAAGGAATTCTATCTATTTCTTGGATGATTCTTATTATGATTTGGGAGGTGATATGGGCGTGTTTGATTTGGAGGATGGAAGCTTAACTACATTCAAGATTGATACGGATATTCTCTACCATCCACAATTTTGGATCGATCTTGCTCCATGGTAGGCAGTAAAGCAAGGAACATGGGAAAATATTGTTTATGGAGATTACATAATTGTTAAATTTTGGAATGCTTTGACTTAATTTATCTTTCAATCGTGTACTCTAATTTCTCTTAAAGTAGAAAATAAGTATATCTTATCTACAATCGTCTAAGTAAGTTTGTTGAGTCGGTAAGGAACATGGGTACCTTGTTGATGTGGACAAATGATCAAACTTAAATAAAAAAGGCATCTAAATTTAAATTTCTTATTGCACATTGTTGCTTCACAAAGGTATATATCAAGGTTCGCATTATCGGTATCGGAATCGGTATCGTCGGTATCGGCAATATCCGTAGTATCGGCGGTTTCGGGTCGGAGTATCGGACTTTTGTATCGAAAAACAAATAATTATTAACATCTAAAACATATATTTTATACATTTAAGTATAATTTTAAGTATTTCCAGTGTTATTTCTTAGTAGTTTAAAATTAAATGAAATAGTAGTCACTCTTACCGATTTACATGCAATAGATCAATTTTCTTCTTTTTATATGCCTTTACAACCTTATTATGCTTCAAACCCTTGTTGATTTGTCTTTTTCGTTCAATTTTCTTTGCCAAATTGTTCGGAAAAGAGATCCCCAAGGTCAGTATCGGTCAGTATCTGGTATCGATCGGTGTCGGATCGGAACATGCCAAACCGTATGGATACTTTAAACTATGGACTATATATAGAGAGCTTAGAATCCGGTCAACTATTTGCATTCTGCTGTGATAAGTTTAACTAATGATGATTGCGGTGCTTATAACTTTGTCAGATCAATCGATCGACTTAGTGATGAACTAGAGAGCCATGAGGATTTTGTATGGTTTGACCCCCTTCTGTCAATGTTAAGATATAGTAAGATCAAGATATAGTTTCATCAAACTCCGTTGGCCACCAGATATAGTAAGATCAAGATATCGATCATTATTAATGAGAAAAATGACAACTTACTTACAAGGTTTGTCCACTTTTATATGGGAGACAATCTAATTACCTAGTAATTAATTTTGGTATCCAGGTTGGGACCCTATCTTGTGCCCTTTGCGACCCTATCTTGTGCCCTTTGCGAATGGGAGAACGTGCGACGATGGTGCATCTGTTTTTTACCTGCCCTATTTCAAGTTTACTCCGGCGCCATCAAAGTGCAGAGTTAGGCCTGCCAGATAGAGGCCCACATGAATGGCAAGGAGTGGTGGGTGACATTCGTACGGGTAGTCGGAGGGGAGCATTGTGGTTTCGTGAAGGTCAGGTCATATTGGAGGCATTTGTTTGACATGTTTGGAGGGAACGTAACAATCGATTATTTAATGAATATTAATGATCTGATTCTCTCCTTTTCTTTTTCTTGGTATCTCTTTCTTTGGTTTTCTCTTCCTAAACTTTTTTTTCCTTTAGAGGTTTAACTTACGGGAAACTTATGGGAACACTAGACATACACGTTTCTTTGCAAATTTCTCATTTTTTCTTAAAAATTTAAATATTGTTGTGAAACCCTTACTATTCACCATTATGTCATGAGTTACACATGACCCTTGGGATCATGTAACTCATGACCCTTGGGTTATGTAACTCTTGACCCTTGGGTTGCCCCTTATCCCTATATATATGGCCCTTGCCATATGATGAAATAAGAAGAAGAAAATACTATTCTACAATATCTAGTATTCCTTCAAACACGTTATCAGCACGATTGCTGAAGCAAGAAGAATCGACATTCAGATCTCGATGTCATCCTTCCTTTTTCCCTAGTCGATCCGACCAGAGGCTGGTAACACTCCTTAAATTTTTTTTTACAAATTAATTGTTTGAATGAAAATTAGCAATATATATCTAACAATCTAAGAGTGATATTCTTTATATTGCTAACGTTCAAAACAAATTTGCTTCTTATTAAAACAAATAATCAGCTGTTTGTCATGAAACTTTATTTCTTAGTTGAATATTTCTGTGATATAATTCAAACACAAGTATTGTTCTGTGATTTTAAGTTGCAGTCAGTAGCATTGAAGTACAATAAAAAAACTGTATTTCAAAATCGTTGTTTTAATTACGATGGTTTGTTGTTGTTTTTTCATAGATCTATAGATGAAGTGTGAATGCCTTGTGGACAGCGCCTCGACGCACACAATCCTTCGAGAAAAAAACTATTTTTTATAGCTTATATGATTATGACGGTCCCGTAATTACGATATCAGGACTATCAAACGTAATAGAAGGATATGGTCCCCGTTTCTGGGAGAAACCTTGTACTACAAGGCGTGCTTTGTAGCGCACAACTATGTTGTGTTCATTTCTTTTTCTTGTGAAGATCCATTTATATCCCACAGGTTTTACACCTTCAGGTGTTTAGACTACTGGTCCAAAGACTTCGCGTTTCAAGAGTGAGTCCAGCTCTACTCATATTGCCTCGTTCCACTTTGGCTAATCGCCTCTGCGTTTACATTCCGCTAGAGACCGTGGATCGATGTCATCGTCATTTTCAGTGACGTGAACGGCAATACTGAAAGAAAAATCGTCGTCGACGACTGTGCTTTTTCTGTTCAGTACCTCTCCAGTACGTACATAATTTAATGATATTTCTCCTGTTTGTTCCTCTTTAGGGGAAACTAGGAGGGGAGAGGTAGCTGATCTGAGCTCAGCATCCTGTGTTGGGATCTTCTTAATTTCTCCAGGGTTTTTTTTACGAGGGACTTTGTCTCTCGAACCTGGTGGGCGTTGTCACGCCCCGATTCGTAGAGTCATTTATTCAAATATTTTATCTCTTGGAATTGATCGTCCTCGCTTGGGCGTGATGCCGTATAAGTCTGGTATTGCACTTGTACAAGGCAAAGTTACTGGTACATAATCGATATCTTCAATTAGGAACGCATCGCAGCGGCAGAAGCAGACAAATTGAAGTTGATAAGGACAATCTTTCTCATTGAATAGAAATACATCAGTTCTTTATAGCAGCGGAGACAAAAGAATAACTTGAAGTCACACAGAGATATATAGAACTATATTCTCTTTATTGATAATTGAAGAAGAGTACAGGACTTATATTAAAGTACAATGTTTATAGCACATCTCACTTTACATGAAAGCCAACTGAACAATGCTATACAGCTTACATTTGATATTTGGATACATTGGATTACAACTCGATATCCCAACTTGGCTTACAACTCACTGGTACAACTGATTACAATGTTCCATACATTATGCCCTTTATAAACAGAAGACATCATCTTGAACAAGGAGAGCTTCTGTATGCCCAACAAATCTTCGATGCCGCAGAACCAGTCAAGCCAATCTTCGTGTGTAGAATATCCCAAGCAAGAGCACCTGTCCACAAAACGTGGGTCAGCACATCATCTATGTACTGGCGAGCAGAATCCAACCCACTCGCATATGCCAACATTTAAGTGATCATTTAAGCAAGCATTTATTAGAATGATCTTTCTGCTTGGAGCCTAGCATCAGTTTACAGTTCATGGGCAATAATCAGAGTGAAGCATGTAAACACATTCTTAGTAGCATTCATGTGGACATATCATTATAGCATTCTTGGTGTTATCATGCAAAGGCGTCATTGAGGCATCGTTAACATTATCAGTTTAAACATGTTATGACAATTCTCACTTCAAACATCACTTAGCATGTATCTTGTATTTGAGCAGTGTACATAGCAAAGCATCTTTCTAGCATACTGAATTAACATGTTAAGCAGGTTCTCATATTGAAAGGCTACACATAACAACATTTACTTGGCACGTTAAGCACGCAAGTTAAACCAACATATATATTGAGTACATCACATTTAAGTGATTTCTTACCGATAGCCAACTTTCTCGTACCTGCATAAAAATACAGGATAATATGATATACTTACTCTGTCTACACAAAACATTCGTTAGCATGCATCCTGACTACATGGTCGTTGGTGAAACTGCACCATAAAGGACTTTCCAACGGGTATTACGATGCAACATTCCAGGGTAGGTTGTAAGCCTAGCCGAATGTCCCGTAATACCTCGTGCCACCATAGTACGACCAATGTTTCCTCCCGGGTCGAATCGGTCCCGGCGCCCCAGGTACCGTTCGAGGAAACTTACTCAGACTTGTATAAGTACGTCCATGACCATGCGAATGCGTGTCGACTCGATAACACAAATGCATGGTAAAGCAACTGAAAGTAAGCGGAGCCAACAGTTCAACATCTCATCTCAATCCCGAGCCGTATTCAACGACTAATCATTACCACCATTCTACTTGGTGATCTCCATGATCCCAAGCCTCATCATACTCATTGTTTGTTCTATTGCAACATTTTTCATTACGTTCCTTCTAAGGAGGAACAACAACATTTATTCAATTCGAAGGGACCTGTAGCATTTTATTCATTTCATAGGAACAATAGCATATTCAATTCTTTTCTCATGTATCATTCACGCAGCATCTCATTATTCAAGTGATTCATTCATTTCATCAAGATTAAGCATAAGGGACATTATCAATTCATTCTCAGGCATCAAGTTACATTAGCAGTTCGAGTGTGATTCGATCAGCAATTCAATATTTATGTCTTATTTATTTCAATAATTCTTAACATAGGCATCTCTATTATTCAGCAACTAAGACATGGAACATTTAGGGACAACTCATAGTATCATATTATTCCATTTATTAAGCATGCAGGAATAAGGAGGAAGGAGGACAGTTCTACTTGCCTGCACAAAAGGGTCTTCCTGCTCCAATCCCGCTAAGCGTAGCTCTACCAGCGAGCCATGTTCTAATACCCATTCCGTCTAGCCAGCTAAGAGAGACTGCATCAGTCTCAATTCTCTTGATTCCCAACATATGTCACGGTCTAACATTCTGATCCCATCCAACAAGCCAACCAAATGCCTCGCGCGGAGCGGGGCATTACATAATATACCACTCAGAAAAAGTTTCGTCCTTGAAACTTAAGAAAACAACTCATCTACTAGATTCACTTAATCACAATGGGTTACTCATTCAGCTTCAATTCAATATTTATTTCAGCCTACTCGGTCATTTCAAAATAGCTATCTAACTGTATCATTTTAATCCATCAACGATTCAATCCATCTTTCTCTTTTCCAAATACTTGCAACTTTTCATTGATTCACCAATATTTTTCTTGTATTCTGTCTTGGTCGTAACACATCACTTCGTTTGGATCCATACACATATTTCAGGCATCCCCAAAATATATGCATTTCAGCCAAAGTCCGTGCTAATACGATAAATTCTTCCCATAATGTTATCTCAGTCGCAACCTATCACTTCGGCTGGATCCATACACATATTTTAGGCGTCCCCAAAACATATGTACTTCAGCCAACTTCCATGATAGCACGATTCGATCAGCCATGATATACTCTCTTTTCCAAATCTGACTTAGCATCCTTTCAATTGACTTATCACTTTATTCACTTGCCACAATCACTATCTTCCAGCCCACAACACTTACATCAGGGACAACTTGGTTAAGCTCTCTATCCGGTATAATATTTCTAACATTCGATCAAGGGTCTAACTTAGAGCCAATCATATTAAGAGTTCACAACATGCAATCATATTCCTTTCTGAATCCAACAATATTTCTCACCGAGGCAATTCATCTTTTCTAAAAAATACAATCCGACATCACCAACTATCGATTACCCGATTCAGGATATAATTTTATGCAACAGTCAAGGTTAACCCAGCTACCCGACTATAGATACGATCCAATATTCCCGTCATGAGCAGTCAATTCCATCTCACGGAATAATTCACTACTCGATACATACAACTCAAGTCTCATCCCACAATTCTAGTTCCCGCTATAGGCCGACATATAATCCTCAAGGGTCAAACATCTCTAAGTTTCATATTGAAGCATATACATACAACCACTACAAAAAAACCCTTTTAATGACGCTCGACAGGGAGTTTTAATGACGGCTGATACATAAGCGTTATCAAGTTGAAAAATACCTTTTTTCTATGACGGTTTGGACTAATTTTGGACTTTTTATAACGTTTATAAAACAAAACGTCATTAATACTTTAGAGCGGTGGCAAACTTGTAATTTTTTCACTCTATAAAAGCTAAGTGGGAGAGAGAAAATTCATTTCTCATCCATTTTCTAAGGAGCAGCATCTCTCCAAACCTCTTCTCCCCCAATTTCCTCAAGAGTTAGGTTAGGATTTCTGATCGATGGATCTTAGCCGAGTGCGATCTCTCCAAACCTCTTCTCCTCCAATTTCCTCAAGAGCGGCCGTCCCCTCGGGTCCAAGAACAAGCCGAAGCCCCCGGTGATCATCACCCGCGAGAGCGCCAACGCCCTCCGCGCGCACATGCTGGAGATCGGCGGCGGATGCGACGTCTTCGGCTCCATGGCCGCCTACGCCCGCCGCCGCCAGCGCGGCGTCTGCGTTCTGAGTGGGAGCGGCGCCGTGTCCGACGTCAGCCTCCGCCAGCCCGCCGCCGCGGGCGCGGTCGTGACGCTGCGCGGGAGGTTCGAGGGGAATATTGTCTCAATTTCTTTCTCTGATAGAATATTGTCTCAATTTCCTATTATTCTTTGAGGGGAATTTATGGATCTGATGCCATTCTATAGTTTTTTTAAATACTTTTTCTTATTTATCTAGGGTTCATACTCACCATTCCCATTTTGAGTTAGGTTAAAGAGAAAATTAAAAAAAATGGTAGTGTCCGTGCACTGTTACTTAGTCATGGAATTGTGTTGTGCTTTCAGTCAGTGCATAAACCTTTTCACTTTGCTAGGTCTTGTGTCACCTGCTCAATGCAGCAACCCCCCTGATTAAATATTAGTATAGCCCCTCCGAAAGGGATTTTTTTTTTTTGCAGTGTCATTTAACAATTTTAGCCGACCCCCCAACATTCGAGATAGAGGCTTTGTTGTTGTTGTTGTCGTCGATGTTGAGTGTTTATACTGCAATTTTGTTAGGTTTCGTGACCCTAAAGCTTTCTAATTTCTCCTTGGTAACTGCTCTCCTAATTTCTCTTCTAATATTGAATGAAATTTAGATTCTCCAAATTTGATTTGCATATCTGTTTCTATCAGTTATTTGCATCCTACCTAAGTTTGATGATATCTAGATGTCTTGGTAATTTATAGACCTCAGTTCCTACTCTTGTCACATACAGGTTCATATCTAGATGTTCCCAGAAACTTGATCCTGAGGTACTTTGCATATCACAGAATTTAAGTGACTAACAATCTGTGAATGGTTAGTGCTGTATATACCTACTGTATGATACATTATAGAAAATCTCCTGGGTTACACTTGTTGGACCAGATAACCATTTGTCTATCACTTTATGATCATATGGGTTTTAATTCTAGATTGAGGTTCCGTTGGGCTAGTTATTTTGTGTGGTCCATCACCTTCAATAATATTGCCCCAGTTATTAACTTGAATTGGTTTAGGATTGTAAAAGAACTACATTAGTATCCAGTTGGGATATCGAGCTTCGGGTAAATGTGATCCATATACCCTCAGAAGAGCTAACAGTCAGTTTGCAGGGAAAAAAATATATGTGACAATGTTTAGACTTCTTTTGATAGTTACATTCATAAATAATAGAATCTTTTGGTTATCTCCATCTTGCTTACTGGTGTTAGTTCTTAGCATATATATTTTTATTTCTTTTAATTTTGTTTCGCTTCTTGTAACCTAGTTTATGTTTATTCTGCTTCTGAATATATAATGAACAGCTTGTGCTCTTTGCGGCTTGGAAGAGGCTTCTCCCATGACTGTGACTCGGTCTTTCCTCTCCTAAAGTTTGGGTAACAAGTCTTCCACACAACTTAACATGGATTTATTTAAGTTCAGTTAGCTGCCTTAGTTTCTGTTCTGTGAGCTTTTACTTGTGTTAACAAAGTATATATTAGTCTTGGATAAGACCAGTTTTATCCTCATTTAGTTGATTTACCTTTTACTTTCATCTATGTCATACTTCTGTACTTGCAAATTGACCTGAGTTACTACGGACTATAATATAACTTGAATGAAAGAATGAGCTATTTTACATATGCCAGAAAAAGCAAATACATTACATGGTAACAACTATGTGTTTGTGGTGAATCCTTGGTTGTAGAAATTGGAGTATTGGTGGCATAGATTTTAACATGGTATTAGACCAATTACAGTTTTATTTATTTAGAAGGTTCAAATCATGAATGGCATATTTTAAATTGGTTGAAAAAAAATAATTCCTTTCCCTCTATGTTGGGACTACATAATTTTTTCCCTCTATGTTTTATTGCTTGTGTTTCAAGGACTTACTTGCTTATTGGTTCATAATTTTTTCTTGACCGGTCTGGATGGCTCATTGGTTGGGGAGTTTCCTAGGTACTGTTATCCCTAACTATAAGTTACATGTTGGTGCTGCTTGAGAAGTTTGATGCTGGCTGCTTAGCTTCCAATGTAATCTTTTTTAAGCTTATTCATGTTGATTTAAGAGAATGTACTGTCAAGTTTATTCATGCTTCCAATGTAATCTTTTTTTTGTTTTTTTTCAGCTTTCCTTCTTTCATATGTGGACCAATCAATTGTAAGAGACATTAAATTCAAACAAACGAGGATACTGCTTTTTTCCATAAAGATTTTAGCAGTTGGAGGACCTTTAGTCCCTGGTAGTCCAACAGAGCTCTGGGTGCAGGTTTTTTGGTAGTTGTAAATGTATATATGTATTTGTAAATGTATATATGTATTTGGATATTCTATTTTGAGAATGTAATGAAGATGTTGATATGTACTCTATTTTGAGAAATGTAATAAAGATGGTGATATATAATGTTAATTTGATTTTTAGGCCTGACAATTATATGGACTGATTTGGATGTGCTAATTTGAATAGTATAAAGTGTTATAAATGTGCTGCATTGAGCCTATTCATGTTATCTATTCATGACATTTTAAAATTGTTCTGAATTGTGCACTATATATTAACTATTCATAACGCTTTTATAGGAACTATTCATGACGGTTATTTTATGATGCTTTTAAAAAACTTTTATAACACCCGTTTTCATGACGGTTGCTGTGAAAAAAAAAGCGTCATGGTTCGTCATTAATGACGCTTTTTAGCCGTCATTAAAAGGGTTTTTTGTTGTAGTGAACATATCATTCTTAGGTCGTACTCATCACCATCTCTCGTTCAAATGCCACAAGGTCATTCTATGGTTCGCCAACGGCCATCTATTATTCGGTCAAGTCTCTATGGTTAGCTATAACGACAGCTAAACTTAATCATTCAGGTGACTTCCCTAGAGTGGACGGCTACTAGGGATCATACTAATTTCTTATTCTCAGGCCAACATGCAACCAATTATTTGAGGCAACTCTACCCAAACCTATGGGATTAAACTCAATCTGAATACTAATGTCTATTGTCGGCTATGCCAACAATTGGTAAGTCCTCAACTGGTCGCTAGGGTCAAGTCTATCTATCCAGGGTCTTTCTCAAGGAAATAATTCCTACAGAGGCTCATTTTAGACTTACCCAACGATCGACTAAGATCGATCTATCAACATTACGGTCAGTTCCCAACCCGACATACGATTCTCATCATTCTAATAATCCATCAAGTAAATTCCTAATGATTCAATTTCTATTTCAAATCCTTTATACTCACATGAACCCATAAGCCAAGGATAACTATTCAAGGGTCATCGATTCCGATAGTTTTAACATAACTATGGAATCATACTATTCGATCTGTATGACAGAGTCACACCACTAAGTTATAAGCCAACAATCTATATCCCATCTGACAATCACATATACCGACATTATCCAACACATTTTCAATTCCTCAATCCCATTCGTTTCTCAATTATCAAACTATCTCATACGGACATTCTTAAATGTCATATCGCAAGGGTCGAGTAATTCATTCCATTCAATCCGATAATTCATGTATCAATTAACCATTTTCTATGCAACACAAATATTCAGGATTGCTACTTGTTACTTTTCTAATGCAATTCAATTCCTCAGCATACACGCACATATGCAATGACTATCCTTTGGTGATCAAGATGGATTGACATCTATTACACTGTAGGGTCAAGGCACAGATCTCTAATATTCCTTTGGTTCACCGACAATATTTCTAGAACTTTCAGCTACGCAACCAACTTTGTATTAGCCACATTTGATTTACATCCAACCAGTCGAAGTTAACATTTAGATGTTCTAAGCCACAACATTCTCTAGCCAAATCTATTTACCTATAGCATACTAACTGTCTCACTAGTCTGAGTCATCACTCGACTAAACAATTTCTAACCAAGCCACCGGTTATAATTTTCGACAATCTCGCTACTCAATATAACATCACCATTAAGGGACACTCGAGTCATCTAGCCACAATACATGACTCCCAGCTAAGTCTCGGCACTACCCAGTACCCACAGATAGTCTCCTTGCTATCCTATGGAAAGGGTCATCATACATCTCATTCTGAGGTGGTAGAGGCAATATACCACTCAGAAACGAAGCCATCCTTAAACAATACCAACCCAATTCTATTTCGAACATTCGTGATCTACAATAATCACAATACTTAACCAACATCTCGGGGTCTCAATATCACAAGCCAACATTCTTAGGATCTCAAAAGCACTAGCGAGCACATATGAGTCAACTCACTAGTTCTGCTGAACTCATCCATCAATTATTCATTCCCAAATCTTTCCCAACATCACATGCAATTCTCAACTCGTTACAGCATACATAGCCACTTTTCTTTATTCCCACAATTCCAAACATCATTCATACTATAGCATACTATGGCATCGAGTCATGGTTGGGTTATTTGTGTCCAAACCAACAACAATCATTCATTCAAGGGCATCACAATGTATATAGACTTATTGTATGGAACATCCAGTGAGCAGCCAAGAGGGTCAACGAACTTTCAAGCACAAATAACATAGGATGATTACAGAACAACAACAGCATAATCGCGGAAGCAATCTTTGATTTAATCTCGGAAGCAACGTTGAGTGATCGCGGAAGCAACTTTGGTTAATCGCCGATGCAACTTTGATTTGAAACGAATCAAAGAAGAGACCAAGGACGTAAAGCTGTGCTCTGATACCAAATTTGTCACGCTCCGATTTGTAGAGTCATTTATTCATATATTTTATCTCTTGGAATCGATCGTCCTCGCTTGGGTGTGATGCCGTACAAGTCTGATATTGCACATGTACAAGGCAAATGTGGTACATAATTGATATCTTCAATTAGGGACACATCGCAGCGGCAGAAGCAGACAAATTGAAGTTGATAAGGATAATCTTTCTCATTGAATAGAAATACATCAGTTCTTTATAGCAGCGGAGACAAAAGAATAACTTGAAGTCACACAGAGATATATAGAACTATATTCTCTTTATTGATAATTGAAGAAGAGTACAGGACTTGTATTAAAGTACAATGTTTACAGCACATCTCACTTTACATGAAAGCTAACTGAACAATGCTATACAGCTTACATTTGATATTTGGATACATTGGATTACAACTCGATATCCCAACTTGGCTTACAACTCACTGGTATAACTGATTACAATGTTCCATACATTATGCCCTTTATAAACAGAAGACATCATCTTGAACAAGGAGAGCTTCTGTATGCCCAACAAATCTTCGATGTCGCGGAACCAGTCAAGCCAATCTTCGTGTGTAGAATATCCCAAGCAAGAGCACCTGCCCACAAAACGTGGGTCAGCATATCATCTATGTACTGGCGAGCAGAATCCAACCCACTCGCATATGCCAACATTTAAGTGATCATTTAAGCAAGCATTTATTAGAATGATCTTTCTACTTGGAGCCTAGCATCAGTTTACAGTTCATGGGCAATAATCAGAGTGAAGCATGTAAACACATTCTTAGTAGCATTCATGTGGACATATCATTATAGCATTCTTGATGTTATCATGCAAAGGCGTCATTGAGGCATCGTTAACATTATCAGCTTAAACATGTTATGACAATTCTCACTTCAAGCATCACTTAGCATGTATCTTGTATTTGAGCAGTGTATATAGCAAAGCATCTTTCTAGCATACTGAATTAACATGTTAAGTAGGTTCTCATATTGAAAGGCTATACATAACAACATTTACTTGGCACGTTAAGCACGCAAGTTAAACCAACATATATATTGAGTACATCACATTTAAGTGATTTCTTACCGATAGCCAACTTTCTCGTACCTGCATAAAAATACAGGATAATATGATATACTTACTCTGTCTGCACAAAACATTCGTTAGCATGTATCCTGACTACATGGTCGTTGGAGAAACTGCACCATAAAGGACTTTCCAACGGGTATTACGACGCACCATTCCAGGGTAGGTTGCAAGCCTAGCCGAATGTCCCGTAATACCTCGTGCCACCATAGCACGACCAATGTTTCCTCCCGGGTCGAATCGGTCCCGGCGCCCCAGGTACTGTTCGAGGAAACTTACTCAGACTTGCACAAGTACGTCCATGACCATGCGAATGCGTGTCGACTCGATAACACAAATGCATGGTAAAGCAACTGAAAGTAAGCGGAGCCAACAGTTCAACATCTCATCTCAATCCCGAGCCGTATTCAACGACTAATCATTACCATCATTCTACTTGGTGATCTCCATGATCCCAAGCCTCATCATACTCATTGTTTGTTCCATTGCAACATTTTTCATTACGTTCCTTCTAAGGAGGAACAACAGCATTTATTCAATTCGAAGGGACCTATAGCATTTTATTCATTTCATAGGAACAATAGCATATTCAATTCTTTTCTCATGTATCATTCACGCAGCATCTCATTATTCAAGTGTTTCATTCATTTCATCAAGATTAAGCATAAGGGACATTATCAATTCATTCTCAGGCATCAAGTTACATTAGCAGTTCGAGTGTGATTCGATCAGCAATTCAATATTCATGTCTTATTTATTTCAATAATTCTCAACATAGGCATCTCTATTATTCAGCAACTAAGACATGGAACATTTAGGGACAACTCATAGTATCATATTATTCTATTTATTAAGCATGATGGAATAAGGAGGAAGGAGGACAGTTCTACTTGCCTGCACAAAAGGGTCTTCATGCTCCAATCCCGCTAAGCGTAGCTATACCAGCGAGCCACGTTCTAATACCCATTCCGTCTAGCCAGCTAAGAGAGACTGCATCAGTCTCAATTCTCTTGATTCCCAACATAAGTCACGATCTAACATTCTGATCCCATCCAACAAGCCAACCAAATGCCTCGCGCAGAGCGGGGCATTACAGGCATCCTCTTTTTAATTGAGGTATTACCATTTCTGCTGCCGGCGGATTGCATCCATCTTTGGGGATGTTAATCCTAGCTGGCATATTGGCAGCAGGGACGTGTGATCTGACAATCTTCTGGTTGTCAGTAAATGTATTTGAAAGTAGATGTACAGTGTTCTGAAGATGTAATATCTTCAGGATCTCATCTTCACATTGACTTGTATGCGGATCAAAATGAGACAAAGTTTTTGTGTCCCAAGAAATTGTCTTAGAAGCTTCTGGCTTCTTAGACTGTGTGCCCAGTTTAGGAAATAATCCTTCATCAAACTCACAGTCATCAAGACGTGCCTTAAATACGTCACCCGTCAGGGGTTCTAGGTATCTAATTATAGAGGGTGAGTCAAACCCAACATAGATACCTAATCGACGTTGTAGACCCATTTTGGTCTCTGTGGGGGAGCAATGGGGACGTAAACAGCACAACCAAAAACTCTCAAATGAGAGATATTTAGAGGTAAACCATAAGCGAGCTGCATCGGAGATAGAATATGACCTCCAGAAGGCCGTATTCTAATAAATGATGCGGCATGCAATATAGCATGACCCCAAGCTTCCACAGTCAACTGTGACTGCATCAATAATAGACGAGCAATCCATTGTAATATCTTAATAAGAGATTCTGCTAACCCGTTCTGGGTGTGAACATGAGCTACAGGTTGTTCAACTTCGATGCCAGTTGCTTGGCAATAGTCTTGAAAGACCTATGAAGTAAATTCACCCGCATTATCAAGTCTTAATTTTTTGATATGGTTATCGGGGAAATAAGCCCGCAACTTAATTATTTGTGCCAATAGCTTAGAAAAAGCTAAGTTGCGGGTGGACAAAAGGCACACATAAGACTATTTAGTAGATGCATCGATAAGTACCATAAAGTACCTAAATGGACCACTTGCGGGATGGATGGGAATACCTTCAAATTCCTGATCAGCCTCTCTTCTCTGAAAAGCCTAGAAATGCAGCTCATGGACGTTGTGACTGCATATCTTTATGGCAATATAGATAAAGATATCTATATGAAACTCCCTGAAGGATATAAAATTTTACCAGAGAAAACATATAGACCTCGGGACACCTATTCTGTAAGGTTACAAAGATCATTGTACGATCTTAAACAATCAGGAAAAATGTGGTATAACAGACTAAGTGAGTTTCTTGCTACGCAAAGATTTACTAATGATAAAGTCTGCCCGTGTATCTTTATAAAAAGATCGGGAACATGATTTGTTATGGTCGCCGTTTATGTCGACGATTTAAATCTCATTGGATCTCCTGCAGAGATCACTGAGATATCTGAAAGCCTTAAGACAACTTTTGAAATGAAAGACCTAGGGAAAACAAAGTATTGTCTTGGCTTACAGATCGAACACCTAAAGGGTGGTATCCTGTTACACCAATCTACATATACACGAAGATTACTTAAACAATTCCACATGGATAAATGCCATCCCCTTAGTACACCAATGGTCGTTCGATCATTGGACGTAAAGAAGGACCCTTTCCGTCCACTGGAAGAGGGGGAGGAATTATTAGGTCCTGAAGTACCTTACCTAAGTGCTATTGGGGCACTACTCTATATAGCTAACTGTACGCGTCCTGATATAGCGTTTTCAGTTAACTTATTAGCCAGATACAGTGCAGCGCCCACAAAGCGCCACTGGAATGGAGTGAAGCATCTTCTGCGCTACCTCCAAGGGTCTATAGACCTAGGACTATATTACCCGAATAGTGGGTCTTCCACTTTACTTGGTTATTCAGATGCAGGTTATAGATCAGATCCCCACACAGAGAAATCACAAACTGGATTTGTGTTTACTTTCGGTAGTATGGCTATCTCCTGGAGGTTCGTCAAACAGACCAGTGTGGCTATCTCATCCAACCATTCTGAACTCCTGGCAATCTATGAAACAAGCAAGGAGTGTGTTTGGCTTCGCTCCGTCATTCGACACATTTTGGCATCTACTGGCCTGAAGACTGGTAAACTTGAGCCTATTACCCTTTTTGAAAATAATGCAGCATGCGTAGCTCAACTTCAGAAAGGATACATAAAGAATGACAAGACGAAGCACATATCCCCCAAATTCTTCTGGACGCACGAACTTGAAGAGAAGGAACAAGTCAAAATACAACAAATTCAATCTTGTAATAACTTAGCAGATTTGTTTACCAAAATACTGCCACGATTTACTTTTGTAAAGCTTGTAAGAGGAATAGGGATGAGGCAACTAAAAGACCTGCAAGCCTGAAGCTTGTATAGATTAGGGGGAGTAAAACTATAGGATTGTACTCTTTTTCCTTAGGACTGATGGTTTTTCCCACTGGGTTTTCCACAGCCAAGGTTTTAATGAGGCAAACCAAGTTTACTCTTGATCCAGCAGTATCCACCCCTTTAGCTTATTGAATCCTGAAGTATTTCATAAGTTGATCCAAGAAAATGGATGAATAAGGGGGAGTGTTGTGAAACCCTTACTATTCACCATTATGTCATAAGTTACACATGACCCTTGGGATCATGTAACTCATGACCCTTGGGTTATGTAACTCTTGACCCTTGGGTTGTCCCTTATCCCTATATATATGGCCCTTGCCATATGATGAAATAAGAAGAAGAAAAATACTATTCTACAATATCTAGTATCCCTTCAAACAAATATCTCTTTTTAAAAACAAATTTATTTTTTTAAAAAAAAGAGTCACATCCATCAATTTAATTTTAAAATATAGATTGATTCTTTTTTTTAATAGAGATAGATAGATTTTTTTTAATATAGATAGATTTGTTTAGAAAAGCTAAAAAAACAATATCTTTCAAATACATCAATTTTAAAAATACTATTATCATTTTTCATGTTAATGTTAGTTTTGTTAGTATTAAAATTAAAACTAACACAAAAATAAAATTTAATATTAAAATTAACATCGATATTATAATTAAAATTAAAAGTAAAATTTAAATTAAATTAAATTAAAAATAAAACAAAAATTAAATGAAAATTAATATTAAATTAAATTAACAAAGTTAACATTAACACTTAAGTTAAAATTAAAATTAAAATTAAAATTAAAATTAAAATTAAAATTAAAATTAAAATTAAAATTAATTGAAATTAAAATAAAATAGCATCAAATTAAAATTTACATTAACATTAATTTTCAAATTAACATTAACATTAATATTAACATTAATAATATTATTAACATTAACATTAATATTGTTATTAATTAATATTAATATTAATACTAATATCAATATATTAACGTTAAATTTAATATTTTAAATATTTATTTATTTTTAAAAATATATTATTTAAAAATTTATCTAAATTAAAATCTAAAATAAATGTAAAATTAAAATTAAAACTAAAATTATAACTAAAATTAGAACTAAAATTAGAACTAAAATTAAAACTAAAACTAAAATGAAAATTAATATTAATATTAAACTATATTAAAATTAAAATTAAAATTAGTATTAATATTAACATTCAATTTAATATTTTTAATTATATATTTATTTTTAAAGATATATTGTTATCATTCCGGTATAAAAGGAATATTCAATATAGGGAAGAGAAAAAAAAGTTATGGAAGGAAAAAACTGAAAAAAGAGAAGAAGAAAAAATTGGAAAGGAGAGAATTTGATCATTAATATTAAGTATTAAGTATATATCCTTTTGTGGTCAATATTATATATATCCCTTCCTTGGTAATTAGGATTTGCAATAATATTAATATTAACATTAATATATATATATATATATATATACATATATATATATATATATATATATATATATATATATATGAGAGCGGATCAAAAGCATACTAAGTCGACTACAAAAGTTTGTGGTTCATAAGCTCGATTTCGACACGAAGAGGTGGAGCAAGGTGGTAAGCTTGGGTGATCAAGCATTGTTTCTGGGATCTAGCTCCTCCGTGTCCGTTGCTGTCGCTACCGATCATGGATACAGAAGAAATTGTATCTATTTCTTGGATGATTCTTATTATGATTTTGGAGGTGATATGGGCGTGTTTTATTTGGAGGATGGAAGCTTAACTACATTCGAGATCGAGTCGGATATTCTCTACCATCCACAATTTTGGATCGATCTTGCTCCATGGTAGGCAGTAAAGCAAGGAACATGGGAAAATCTTGTTTATGAAGATTACATAATTGATAATTTTTGGAAAGCTCTGACTTAATTTCCCTTTCAATAGTGTACTCTAATTTCTCTTACAGTAGAAAATAAGTATATGTATATCTCATCTACAAGTGTCTAAGTAAGTTTGTTGTACTCCATTTGTAGCACCTATAACATTGCCAAGTGCTAGCATCCCCTTGTTGATGTGGACCCTTGAACAAAGTTAAAAAGACGAGTTGTTATTGAGATACCTAAGGAGTGTCAGATAAATGATCAAACTTATATAAAAAAGGCATCTAAATTTAAATTTCTTATTGCACATTGTTGCTTCACAAAGGTATATATCAAGGTTCGCATTATCGGTATCGGAATCGGTATCGTCAGTATCGGCAATATCCGTAGTATCGGCGGTTTCGGGTCGGAGTATCGGATTTTTGTATCAGAAAATAAATAATTATTAACATTTAAAATATATATTTTATACATTTAAGCCTAATTTTAAGTATTTTCAGTGTTATTTCTTAGTAGTTTAAAATTAAATGAAATAGTAGTCACCCTTACCGATTTACATGCAATAGATCAATTTTCTTCTTTTATATGCTTTTTCAACCTTATTATGCTTCAAACCCTTGTTGATTTGTCTTTTTCGTTCAATTTTTTTTGCCAAATTGATCGAAAAATAGATCCCCAAGGTCGGTATCGGTCGGTATCTGGTATCGGATCGGGACATGCCAGATCGTATCGGTATCGGCCGTATCGGATTGGTATCGGCCGATACTTTAAACTATGTCACTAATATAGAGAGCTTAGAATCGGGTCAACTATTTGCATTCTGCTGGGATAAGTTTAACTAATAATGATTGCGGTGCTTATAACTTTGTCAGATCAATCAATCGACTTAGTGATGAACTAGAGAGCCATGAGGATTTGGTATGGTTTCATCAAACTCCTTTTGCCACCAGATATAGTAAGATCAAGATATCGATCATTATTAATGAGAAAAATGACAACTTACTTACAAGGTTTGTCCACTTTTATATGGGAGACAATCTAATTACCTAGTAATTTATTTTGGTATCCAGGTTGGGACCCTATCTTGTGCCCTTTGCGACCCTATCTTGTGCCCTTTGTGAATGGGAGAACGTGAGACGATGGCGCATCTGTTTTTTACCTGCCCTATTTCAAGTTTACTCCGGCGCCATCAAAGTGCAGAGTTAGGCCTGCCAGATAGAGGCCCACATGAATGGCAAGGAGTGGTGGGTGACATTCGTACGGGTAGACGGAGGGGAGCATTGTGGTTTCATGAAGGTCAGATCATATTAGAGGCATTTGTTTGACATGTTTGGAGGGAACGTAACAATCGATTATTTAATGAATATTAATGATTTGATTCTCTCCTTTTCTTTTTCTTGGTATCTCTTTCTTTGGTTTTCTCTTCCTAAACTTTTTTTTTTCTTTAGAGGTTTAACTTACGGGAAACTTATGGGAACACTAGACATACACGTTTCTTTCCAAATTTCTCATTTTTTCTTAAAAATTTAAATATCACTTTTTTAAAAACAAATCTATTTTTTTAAAAAAAAAGAGTCACATCCATCAATTTAATTTTAAAATATAGATTGTTTCTTTTTTTAATAGAGATAGATAGATTTTTTTTAATATAGATAGATTTGTTTAGAAAAGCTAAAAAAACAATATCTTTCAAAATACATCAATTTTAAAAATACTATTATCAGTTTTCATGTTAATGTTAATTTTGTTAGTATTAAAATTAAAATTAACACTAAAATAAAATTTAATATTAAAATTAACATCGATATTATAATTAAAATTAAAAGTAAAATTTAAATTAAATTAAATTAAAACTAAAACTAAAATTAAATGAAAATTAATATAAAATTAAATTAACAAATTTAACATTAACACTTAAGTTAAAATTAAAATTAAAATTAAAATTAAAATTGAAATTGAAATTAAAATTAAAATTTGAAATTAAAATTAAAATTAATTGACATTAAAATAAAATAGCATCAAATTAAAATTTACATTAACATTAATTTACAAATTAACATTAATATTATTATTAACATTAACATTAATATTGTTATTAATTAATATTAATATTAATTCTAATATCAATATATTAACGTTAAATTTAATATTTTAAATATTTATTTATTTTTAAAAATATATTATTTAAAAAATTTATCTAAAGTAAAATCTAAAATAAATGTAAAATTAAAATTAAAACTAAAATTAGAACTAAAATTAGAACTAAAATTAAAACTAAAACTGAAATTAAAATTAAAATTAAAATTAAAATTAAAATTAAAATTAAAATTAATAGTCAAATTTACATTAAAATTAAAATTAGTATTAATATTAACATTCAATTTAATATTTTTATATATTTATTTTTAAATATATATTATTATCATTCTGGTATAAAAGGAATATTCAATATAGGAAAGAGAAAAAAAAAGTTATGGACGAAAAAAACTAAAGAAAGAGAAGAACAAAAAAATTGGAAAGGAGAGAATTTGATCATTAATATTAAGTATTAAGTATATATCTTTTCGTGGTCAATATTATATATATCCCTTCCTTGATAATTAGGATTTGCAATAATATTAACATTAATATATATATATATATATATATATATATATATATATATATATATATATATATATATATATATATATATATATATATATATATATATATATATATATAGCAAATGACCTCTAGGCCAGTGGTTAAGAGAGATGCATGCGGCCTGAGTGGTCAGGAGATCGATTCCCGGTGGGAGCATTCTCCACAATTACCTTCTTTCAATATATATATATATATATATATATATATATATATATATATATATATATATATATATATATATATATATATATATATATATATATATATTTGAAACAATGGGGAATTGTGTAGAGCCTAGAGGTCATTTGCTATATATATATATATATATATATATATATATATATATATATATATATATATATATATATATATATATATATATATATATATGCAACTGACCTCTAGCCTAGTGGTTAAGAGAGATGCATGCGGCCCAACTGGTCGGGAGTTCGAGTCTCAGTGGAGGCGAGTTCGCCACAAGTACCCATTGTTTCAATATATATATATATATATATATATATATATATATATATATATATATATATATATATATATATATATATATATATGTTAGATTATATGTGTAATGTAAATATGGCCCATAAGCCCAAATGTAAACACTATAGATATTCTAACAAACCCTAGCAATGAGAACAGGGCATTATTATTCCCTACATGGTATCAGAGGCTCCCGAAAAATCCTAGCCGCCAAGACTCTATATCTCCCTTCCCCTCCCGGCTCCGACTGAGCCGTCCACCGATCCTGCTCCCGCCGATCCGCCGATCCCCGCGTCTGACAGCGCCGATCCACCGCCGTACACGCCCGCCGCCGTACGCGCCGACCCACCGCTCTCAGTACAGGCTTGAAGTCCTCCTGAGTGAGTTATCTGTGATCGGGCTGCTTCAAAATTGTGTATATATGGGTGGCTATATCCATCGTCATCATGTTGCTATTAATCCAATAGTTAATGTATCCCTTGTTATGGTTCCGAGGCAGTCAAGATCAATTTTTCTGAAAAGAGCACTGGAAAAGAATGATGGCAGTTTACAGATGTCCTTCACAACTGACTTGAATTCTTGAACTTGAAGTCCATCCAGGGTTGGAATTTTTATAGAGCACTCTGTACGCGTCGACCCGTCGCCGTACGCGACATCTCCCGCCCGATCCTGATCCCGACAGCGGCGATCCGCGTCGATCCTGACAGTGTCGATCCGCGTCCGACCGTACCGATTTGCGTGCCTGACTGTGGCAGCCCTGCCACCGACCCAGAACCGCTGCTCCCGCGCCTGATCGCGCCAGATCCGGCGCCGACCGCGACCGATTCGCCGCCGACCCCATCCATCAGCGGCCGCTTTGTCGGAGTTGTACAAAATTTTGTACACCCGACCTCTACGTGCCAGATCCGGCGCCCCTGACCGCAGCCGATTCGCCGTCGACCCCGTCCATCAGCGGCCGATTTATCGGAGTTGTACAGAATTTTGTACACCCGACATCCGCGATGGCAGATGATGCTGCGTCCAGCTACTCCATCACGACTGGCGGTGGCGGTGCACCCAACCCAAATTATCCTAATCCAAAGGATCCATATTTTCTGAGTTCTGCTGATCAACCAGGAAATATTATTACTCCTATTGTTTTTCGTGGACCGAACTATGCTGAGTGGTCTCAGTCGATACGTCTCTCCCTGATCTCTAGGCGAAAGATCACTTTTCTGGAAGGTACTGAAATCAAACCTGTTAATGATGCTAATAAATTGCTTGATTGGAAATGTGTGCAAGCACTATTGGTTCAATGGGTTCTTAATACCATTGATCCGTCTCTGAAGAAATCTTTGCCGTACTTTGAAGAGGTTTATCCATTGTGGAACTTGTTGGAGAAAAAATTTGTTGTTAGCAATGGCACTCGGAAGCAACAAATTAAGGTGGCTTTGGCCGAGTGCAAACAAACGACGTCGATGTCTGCGAAAACCTACTTTGAAAATTTACAGTCTTTATGGGATGAACAAGCTGCTTATTTCCCATTGCCTACTTGTACCTGTGGTGAACTTGTTGCGAAGCTACAGGCTATGAGGGATGCAGACCACTTTTAGGACTTTTTGTATGAGTTGAATGCTGAGTTGTATGGTCATACCCGATCTAATCTTCTGGCTTAGGATCCTCAGCCAAGTTTAGATCGGGCATACCAGGCAGTCCGTGAGGAGGAGAATATGCAAAAATCTTAGGTCCAATCCGCTACTGAGGAGGTGTTGGCGCTGGCTATCAAGACTTCATCTCGTCTTTCTACTACTTCTAATAGTAGAACCTCAGATTCCAGGGACAAATCAGGTATCTGTACTCATTGCAAGAAAATAGGTCATAATGTTACAACTTGCTTTGCCAAGATTGGCTATCCAGAGTGGTAGGAGACTCGTCCTCGGCGTGAGGGCGGACGTGGTGCTGGTGGTGGCAGAGGCCCGGCACCACAGCAGAGACGTGATGGGGGACGCGGTGCTGGTGGCGCATGGGTTATTCATCATGTCGTCGCTGCTGGGCATGGTGTCCCTGCTGGTCTTGCTGGGTGTTCGGCAGAAATGATGCATAGAGGGTATCCTTCACCACTCTCAGGTGAACAATGGCAGAAACTGATGAACTTGCTGGGTAACGACAATCCTTCCAACCCTGGTCCTTCAAACTCTAATCGTCTGATGGGTAAGAATTCTTCTGTTCCTTGGATATTCGATACTGGGGCTACTCTTCATGCGACAGGTTCTCGTAATTGTTTAGTTGATTGCTTTGAGGGCCCTGTCTGTCCTGTGACTTTGCCTGATGAGAGCACTATTGAGGCTGTTCTACGAGGCAAAGTATTTTTGACTGCTTCATTGGTGTTGACGGATGTTCTTTACGTTCCGACATTGACTTGCAACTTGATCTCTGTCTCACAATTGATTGGTGCCAGAAATTGTGATATGTTATTTACTCCTGATTTGTGTTTTGTTCAGGACCGAAGTACGAGGATAGTGATTGGAGCAGATAAATAAAAGGGTGGACTTTACTTCTTGGGGGAGGTTCCAGCTTCTTTGGCTTCGGTAATCCTGGCATGCAGAGAGAGTGATTCCGAGGTTTGGCATAGTAGACTGGGGCATCCTTCAGATAAAGTAATGCAGACTTTACCTTTTCTCTCTGGTAGTAGTGTGTTTTCTCATAAGGCTTGTGATATTTGTCATCAAGCTAAAAAGACTCGTGATGCTTTTCCTGATAGTATTAGTCGTGCTTTGAGATGCTTTGAACTTATACACTGTGATCTGTGGGGACCATATCGTGTTCCGTCATCTAATGGGGCACGACATTTTTTGACTTTGGTAGATGATTTTTCTAGAGCTGTTTGGGTTGTTTTGTTGGAGGATAAGTGTGCTGTCTATTCTATGTTTCTTAAATTCATTGCTATGGTGAAGCGTCAGTTTGGGGCCGATGTACGTCGTGTGCGGAGTGACAATTGTAGTGTCCCGCTCCTAGCGGTTCACTATGTAAGGCTTGTGGCTTGGCTAACTAGGTCGGAACCGAGTATTGGAAAAACTTATCGTCGGCACCGAATCGATCACGGACAAGTGCATAAGAACCTTTCCAACTAATGGATTGGTTTATCTTGAAATGCGTCCAAGAGTTTTCCCTGGATGTTTTGCTGCTAGTTTTGTTGCTTGGTTTTGATGGATGCTTTTCTGAATAATTTTTGATGATTTGATTCCTGCCCGTTTTCATCGATTTGCATAGCATTCATTCTTGAGAATTCTGAGAGAAGAGAACACAACGAGACGGATTATTAACCAAACTTTTGGTGCCAATGCAGACTGACGCGTGACAGAAGGCTAAGCGTGCAAGTGTTCCTCTCTCTCTCTCGGCGATTCTCTAATTTGGTGAGTGTGGATCTCTGTGGTGGTATTGTCCCTCTCGCTATTCCTTCATGCCAACTAAATAATTGTCTTGCAACATCCATTAATCGATATCAAGTTGATAAATGCCACAAGTCAATACCACTAAGAAGCTAGAAATGGAACATAGAACATTGAAATGAATGCTAGTCCATAGAATATTGAAATGAATGCTAGTACATAGAACATTGAAATGAATCGATTACACTGTTAACAACAATTGAGATTATGCTTGTCCACTGAACATTGAATTGAGATGGAATTGATGCCTAGAATGATGATGAAATGCTGCGAAATGAACAAGTTGTCTATTTACTTTCAAAAACTACCATTCACTGTATGCTTATCGAGTCGGTCCCGCATTCGCATGGTCATGGACAACTTGTGCACAAGATTTGGTGGTGTGTTTCCTCGAATCGGTACTGGGGCGCCGGGACCGATTCGGCCTAGGAGGAAGCATTGGCGTGCTAATGGGAGCACGGGTATTGTGAGGCATCCTTAGGGGCTAGCTACCTACTTTGGAGTCATTGCATTACCTTGAAGTCCTATAAGGCAAAGAGATGTCCATATGGTTTAACAGCGCCAGTGGCCATGTAGTCAGGATGCATGCTAATGATTATTTTATGCAGGGGCGGTAAGTATATTATTATTATCCTGTATCTTGTGCAGGAAAGCTGGATTCGGCTAATGGTAAAGTAGACATCGTTTATTCCATGTTACATTTATTGTGAATTTACTCTGAATGTAGCCTGTCCCTAATAAGTTCATATCTTTAAAATGCTTGTCATTAATGAAATATTGGTTTAGCTGAGTGGGCCAACGGGGCTCACCAGCGCATTGTTATAATGTGCTGACCCCTCCTCCACAGGTACTGGAGAAGGCTCAGGCGCACGTCCGAATTAAAGCTTTCTGAACTGCTGTTTCCTTTCAAGTTGTTTTTCCCTAAAAGACGCACAAAGTATTACGGAGCTTTCAAAGATAGCTGCTTATAATTCAAAGTACTAAAGGGGCATGATGTATGGAACGGGAAATTATTTCATGGCAGCGTATCAGTTGTACTTCTCTTCATGAATCAATGTAGCCGAAATGGCATTTCAAATATTATCGAGAAAAGTTGTATTCTGACTACAATTATGAATAAAATGAGTATTTCTTCTTCCTATATTGTGTCCCAATATTTCCGCAACTGTGGCTTATTTTCAAATGTTTCCAATTGATATAAATGTGCATGTTCTAGCCATGTACAAGTGCAACTCCAGACTTGTACGGCATCACACCTTAGCGAGGACGATCGATTCGGTGTGAATCGAAGCAAAGCGAGCGATTCTCCGAATCGGGGCGTGACAAGTTGGTATCAGAGCACGGTTTAGAATCCTCAGATTTCAAAAATATTTTTCAAAAAAGAAGTTTTGATGCAAATTTTCTCGATTGATGGTGTCGATAGCGCTGGCATGAAATAATGTTCCATACAATAAGCCCATAAATATTTTATGAGTGCTAATGGAATTATTTTTTTGTTGTAGAATGACCAAGGGTGATAGCTCAAAGACGAATTCATCGTCGGACCCGATTGAGAAACTGATTAAGCAAATAGAGGCTCAGAGGAAGCAGAGCGAAGCTCAACATCGTGCACTTCAGGAGCAGCTTCAGTATCAGTTTCAGGAGCAGCTGGATGCTCAACAAAAACAAGTTGATAGTCTAACTCAGATTGTCACCAAGTTGACGGCCGATTCCAATATTTCTGCAAAGGCCGCAACAACCGAGACCGTGGAAGTGCCGGCAGAGAAATCTGAGACGCCGACACGGAAGAGACCGAGCTTCAAGTTCTCTGAATTTAAGAGTTGCGACCCGCCTGAATTTAATAGGAAAGAGGAGCCAGATGAGGTGATAGGCTTCTTGAACACACTAGAGGGCTATTTCCGAATGTTAGAGATTCAGGGCAGCAAGAGAGTGGAGTGTACCGCTGTACAACTTCGTCTCAAGGCCCAGGAATGGTGGATTTCGCAGAGACAGGCACTTTGCAAAAATAGTCAGGATATGAAGATGTCTTGGGAGGCCTTCAAGCAGGCTTTCATTATCCAATTCATCCCACCTGCTGTCCATCAACAAAAAGAGAATGAGTTCATTGCACTTCGACAGGGCAGTATGTCAGCTACGAGACAGAGTTTTTGAAGAGAGTCGCATTCGCTGGGTACATGGTACCGAATGACGATACCAAGCGAGGAAGATTTGTGTAAGACTTGAATGAAGGCATGGAGCGGGATGTTCTAAGTCGAAAATGTACGTCTTACCGGGAGGCGTACGAGACAGCTCTCGAGATGGAGAGATTTCACCAACCGGCTAGTCGTGGGACAATGCAGAGCAACCAAGGACTCAATAATCAGGAACGACCTTGGTCTGCAGGAAGAAATGACGTGCCTAAGCGTCCGAATACGGGCAATAACAAAGGACCGTATCAGGAACTGCGTTGCAATAGGTGCAATCGAATTGGTCATCGTCGCGAGGACTGTCGCGTCGGGTGTTACAAATGTGGGGGAATTAATCACAAGGCATTTGAATGCAGAACTAGGGGAGAGAACCAGTATCCTCCTCGTGGAAATAACAACAATCACTATCGTGGGCATAACAACAATCAGAACCGGGGCCAACACAACAACCAGCATCGTGGCCAAGCGCCACCAGCCTTGCCAACTCCAACTGGGAATGCACCGAATCAACAAGGTGGCCAAGCAAGGGTTTATGCCTTGACTCAGGCAGAGGCCCAGATCGCAGAGAATGTTATAACAGGTATGTTGCTGTACAAAGGCATACCTGCAAGAGTACTTTTTGATTCTGGCGCTACTTATTGCTTTATCTCTTCTGATTTTGCAACAAAAAATAAATTTTGTATGACTCAACTAAAGACAACTTTGTGTGTTAGTACTCCTTCGGGAGTAGATATGCCTGCAACTTTGATTTGTAGGGACGGCTACATTAAAATTGGAGGCAAGACTTTATCTTTGGACACAATTGTACTCGACATCAATGAGTACGATATCATATTGGGAATGGACTGGCTCAGCGCCTGTCATGCAACTATCGACTGTGCGGATAAGAGAGTTGTGTTTCGCCTACCCGAAGAAATGAAATTCTCTTATTCGTGCGGCTTAGCGTTCCAAGGACCCATGGTCATATCAGCAGTTACAGCAAGGCACATGTTGTACTCAGGGTGTGAAGGCTTTCTCGCTTCTGTCCAAGACACTCGAATGAAGAGTGTAGGCTCGAATCAGACCGAAATTGTGGCAGAGTTCCCCGATGTGTTTCCGGATGAGATACCTGGAATGTCGCCGGATAGAAAAATTGAATTCATAATTGTTACATTTCCGGATACTCGTCCGATATCAAGGGCGTCGTACAGGATGGCTCCGACAGAATTGAAAGAATTAAAGGTACATCTACAAGAATTACTAGACCGGGGATACATTCGCCCAAGTGTATCTCCATGGGGAGCTCCAGTACTGTTTGTAAAGAAGAAGGATGGGACGATGCGGCTATGCATCGATTACAGAGAACTGAATAAGGCAACCATCCATAACAAGTATCCCTTGCCAAGAATAGATGATCTATTCGATCAGCTACAAGGGGCGACCGTGTTTTCTAAAATTGATCTTCGTTCTGGATACCATCAGTTGAAGATCAGACCCGAAGATGTTCCTAATTCAGCATTCCGTACGAGATACGGACACTATGAGTTTTTGGTCATGCCATTCGGTTTGACCAATGCTCCAGCAGCCTTTATGGATTTAATGAATAGAGTGTTTCGACCGTTCTTAGACAAGTTCATTGTCGTGTTCATCGATGACATCTTGATCTACTCAAAAGACAGGGAGACTCATGTCAGACACTTGAGAGAAGTACTTCAGACGCTGTGGGACAACCAGCTCTATGCAATGTAATGCCCCGCTCCGCACGAGGCATTTGGTTGGCTTATTAGATGGAATCAGAATATTGGACCGTGACTCAAGTTGGGAATCAGGAGAATTGAGACTGATGCAATCTCACTTTAGCTGGCTAGACGAAATGGGTATTGGAACGTGGCTTGCTGGTGGAGCTACGCTTAGTGGAATTATGGGTGAGTGGAACTGTCCTTCCTCCTCCTTACTCCTTCATGCTTAATAAGTAAAGTATTGAAAGGCTATGAACTGTCCCTAAATGTCCCATATGTTAGTTGCTGAATAATAGAGATACTTATGTTGAGAATTATTAAAATGAACAACACATTGAACTACTAATGTAGATTTGAGGCCTGAGATTGAATTGATAACATTGCCCCTTATGCTTAACGCTGCTGGAACAAGTAGACACTTGAATAATGAGATGCCTTATGAATGATAGAATAAGAAATGAACTGGCTATGCTATCGAATCAATGAACTGAATGAAACACTAGAATCATGTACTCTCTATATGTCTGTTGCAAGAATTTAAATGCTGCCTGTCCTTTATAAGAAATGAATGAATGAATAAATGTCCCTATGAAATGAATGAATGTTATGTTCCTCTTAAGAAAGGAATGAAATGAGATACGTTGCAATGAAGCAATGAATGAGAAATGATAAAACTGGGATCGTTGAGATCACCGAATGAAATGATAGAAATGATGAAATGAATAAGTCATTGAATATGACTAATGATGCACTGTTGCCTTTACTTTCCTTAATACATTTTACCATGCGATTTTGTTCATAATCGAGTCGGACACGCATTCGCATGGTCATGGACAACTTGTATACAAGGTTTGAGTAATAATTTCTTCGAACGGTTCCTAGGGCCCTGGGGACCGATTCGGCCTAGGAGAAAATAATGATGAGTGCTATGGGAGCACGGATAAGGCGGGGTAGCATAGAGGCTCGCCACCTACTATGCTGACCACATTATCTTGAAATGAAATGAAATGAAAAGAGTCCATATGGTTTAACAACACCAGTGACCATGTAGTCAGGATGCATGCTAATGAATGTTTTATGCAGGCAGCGTAAGTATATCTGATAACCTGTATTTGATACAGGTATGAGAAGTCGGCTATTGGTAAGAATCACATAATTGTGATATTGTATATATTGGTTCAACTTGCCTGCTTAACATGCTAAATGAAAGAATGCTGTGTTGTTGCCTTTAAGAAATGGGACTCTATAACATGCTCAACATGTTAAATACGAATTTGCTAATGCATTGCCTTTTTCATCAATGCCATAACCTGTTGAATGATAACACTTAGTATGCTTAGATGATGCCTTACACAAAGAAATGATATTCCATGCTAAGACATGTTTACTTACTTCAATGTTTCTGCTCAAGAACTGTAAACTAATGCTAGGCCCATGTAGAAAGATCATTCTAATAAATGCTGCTTAAATGATTACTATAATATTGGTTTAGGCGAGTGGGTTGGATTCTGCTCGCCAGTACATAGATGATGTGCTGACCCATATTTTGTGGGCAGGTGCTCGTGTTTGGAATGTTCTACACTCGAAGATTGGCTTGTTGGTTATGCGGCATCGAAGATTTGTTGGGCATCCAGAAGCTCTCCTTGTACGAGATGATGTCTTCTGTTTATAAAGGGCATAATGTATGGAACATTGTAATCAGTTGTACCAGTGAGATTGTAAGCCAAGTCAGTATATCGAGTGGTCATCCAATGTATCCAAGTATCAAATGTAAACTTTGTAGCATTGCTCAGTTGGCTTCCATTTTAAAGTGAGATTGGTTGTAAGCATTGTACTCCAATACAAGTCTTGTACTTTTCTTCAATTATCAATAAAGAGAATAAAGTTCTATATGTCTCTGTGTGGCTTTAAGTTGTCCTTTTATCTCCGCTGCTATAAAGAATAAATATACTTCTACTCAATGAGAAACATTGTCCTCATATACTTCAATTTATCTGCTTCTGCCGCTGCGATGTGTTCCTATTTGAAGAAAATCGATTATGTACCATCTTTGCCTTGTACAAGTGCAATGCCAGACTTGTACGGCATCACGCCCAAGCGAGGACGATCGATTCCAAGAGATAAAATATGTAGATAAATGACTCTACGAATCGGGGCGTGACAAATTGGTATCAGAGCACGGCTTTACATCCTTGGTCTCCTCTTTGATTCATTTCAAATCAAAGTTGCATCGATGATTAACTAAAGTTGCTTCCGCGATCACTCAACGTTGCTTCCGCGATTAAATCAAAGATTGCTTCCGCAATTATGCTATTGTTGTTCGGTAATCATCCTTATGTTATTTGTGCTTGAAAGTTCGTTGACCCTCTTGGCTGCTCACTGGACGTTCCATACAATAAGTCTATATGCATTATGATGCCCCTGAATGAATGATTGTTGTTGGTTTGGACACAAATAACCCAACAATGACTCGATGCCATAGTATGCCATATTGTGAATGCTGTTTGGAATGTGGGAATAAAGGAAGTGGCTATGTATGCTGCAACTAGTGAGAATTGCATGTGATTCTGGAAAAGAATTATGAACGGGATAATTGATGGATGAGTTCAACATAACCATTGAATTGACTCATGTGCGTCGGCTAAGTGCTTTCGAGATCCTAAGAATGTTGGCTTATAATATTGAGACCCCGAGATGTTGGCTAAGTGTTGTGATCATTATAGATCACAAAAGTCCGGAATAGATTGAGTTGTTTTTGTTTAAGGATGGCTTCGTTTCTGAGTGGTATATTGCCTCTACCACCTCAGAATGAGATGTATGTTGACCCTTTCCATAGAATAGCAATAAGACTATCTGTGGGTATTGGGTAGTGCCGAGACTTAGCTGGAAGTCATGTGTTGTTGCTAGATGACTCGAGTGTCCCTTGACGGTGATGTTATATTGAGTAGCGAGATTGTCGAAAATTGTAACTGGTGGCTTGGTTAGAAATTGTTTAGTCGAGTGATGACTCAGACTAGTAAGACCGTTAGTATGCTATGGGTAAGTGGATTTGGCTAGAGAATGTTGTGGCTTAGAATATCTGAATGTTGATTTCGAATGGTTGGATGCAAATCATATGTGGCTAATACAAAGTTGATTGCTAAGCTGGAAGTTTTGGAAAAGTTGTCGGTGAATCAAAGGAATATTAGAGATCTGAGCCTTGACCCTAAGGTGTAATAGATGTTAATCCATCTTGATCACCAAAGGATAGTCGTTGCATATGTGCATGTATGTTGAGGAATTGAATTGCACTAGAGAAGTAACAAGTAGCAACCCTGAATATTTTGTTGCATAGAGGATGGTTAAGTGATACATAAATCGTCGGATTGAATGGGATGAACTACTCGAACATGGCTGCATGAGAATTAAGAATGTCCATAAGATAGTTTGATGATTGAGAAACAATTGGGAACGAGAAATTACAAACGTGTTGGATAATGTCGGTATAGGTGATTGTTGGTTGGGATATAGATTGTTGGCTTATGACTTAGTGGTGTGACTTTGTTATACAAACAGAATAGTATGATTCCATAGTTATGTTAAACTATCGGAATCAATGACCCTTGAATAGTTAGCCTTGGCTTATGGGTTCGTGTGGGTACAAAGGAATTGGAATAGAAATTTGGATCGTTGGGAATTTACTTGATAGATTTTTGAATGATGTGAATCATATGTCGGGTTGGGAATTGACCGTAATGTTGATAGATCGATCTTAGTCGATCGATGGGTAAGTCTAGAGTGAGCCTCTGTGGGAATTATTTCCTTGAGGAAGACACTAGATAAATAGACTTGACCCTAGAAACCGTGGGCTGCTTGACCAATTGTTGGCATAACCAACAATGATGATTAGTTATTCAGACTGAGTTAATACCCATAGGTTTGGGTAGAGTTCCTTAGAACTGTTGGTTACTTGTTGGCCTTAAGAATAAGAAGTTAGTATAACCCTAGTAGCCGTCCACTCTAGGGAAGTCACCTGAATGATTAAGTTTAGCTGTCAGTGTAGCTAACCTTAGAGATTGATTGAATAATAGGTGACCATTGGAGACCCATAGGATAACCTTGTGGCATTGAATGAGAGATGGTGCTAATGAGTATTGACCTAAGGGAAAGTATGCTTCAACTTGTGCCGTAAGATATGTTTGACCCTTGAGGATTATATGTCGGCCATAAGTGGGAATTACAATCGTAAGGTAAGACTTGAGTGTACCTATAGTCGGGTAGCTAAGTTAACCTTGACTGTTGCATAGAATTATACCCTGACTCGGGTAATCGATAGTGGGTGACGTCGGATTGTATCTTTCAGAAAAAGATGAATTACCTCGGTGAGAAATATTGTTGGATTTGGGAAGGAATATGATTGCATGTTGTGAATTCTTGATATGATTGGCTCTAAGTTAGACCCTTGATCGAATGTTAGAAATGTTATGCATGGGTAGAGAGCTTAACCAAGTTGCCCTTGATGTTAAGTATTGTGGCTTGAAGGATAGTGATTGTGGCAAGTGAATAAGGTAATAAATCAATTGAAAGGATGCTAAGTCAGATTGGAAAAGAGAGTTATATTGTGGCTGATCGAATCGCACTAACATGGAAGTTGGCTGAAGTACATATGTTTTGGGGACGCCTAAAATATGTGTATGGATCCAGCCGAAGTGATAGGTTGCGACTGAGATAACATTATGGGAAGAATTTATTGCACTAGCACGGACTTTGGCTGAAATGCATATGTTTTGGGGACGTCTGAAATATGTGTATGGATCCAAACGAAGTAATGTATTGCGACCAAGATAGAATGCAAGGAAAATATTGGTGAATCAATGAGATGTTGCAAGTATTTGGAAAAAAGAGAAAGATGGATGGAATCGTTTATGGATTAAAATGATACAGTTGAATAGCTATTTTGAAATGACCGAGTGGGCTGAAATCAATATTGAATTGAAGCTGAATGAATAACTCGTTGTGACTAAGTGAATCTAGTAGAAGAGTTATTTCCTTAAGTTTCGAGGACGAAACTTTTTCTGAGTGGTATATTATGTAATGCCCCGCTCCGCACGAGGCATTTGGTTGGCTTATTAGATGGGATCAGAATATTGGACCGTGACTCAAGTTGGGAATCAGGAGAATTGAGACTGATACAATCTCACTTTAGCTGGCTAGACAAAATGGGTATTGGAACATGGCTTGCTGGTGGAGCTACGCTTAGTGGAATTATGGGTGAGTGGAACTGTCATTCCTCCTCCTTACTCCTTCATGCTTAATAAATGAAGTATTGAAAGGCTATGAACTGTCCCTAAATGTCCCATATGTTAGTTGCTGAATAATAGAGATGCTTATGTTGAGAATTATTGAAATGAACAACACATTGAACTGCTAATGTAGATTTGAGGCCTGAGATTGAATTGATAACATTGCCCCTTATGCTTAACACTGCTGGAACAAGTAGACACTTGAATAATGAGATGCCTTATGAATGATAGAATAAGAAATGAACTGGCTATGCTATCGAATCAATGAACTGAATGAAACACTAGAATCATGTACTCTCTATATGTCTATTGCAAGAATTTAAATGCTGCCTGTCCTTTATAAGAAATGAATGAATGAATAAATGTCCCTATGAAATGAATGAATGTTATGTTCCTCTTAAGAAAGGAATGAAATGAGATACGTTACAATGAAGCAATGAATGAGAAATGATAAAGCTGGGATCGTTGAGATCACCGAATGAAATGATGGAAATGATAAAATGAATAAGTCATTGAATATGACTAATGATGCACTGTTGCCTTTACTTTCCTTAATACATTTTACCATGCGATTTTGTTCACAATTGAGTCGGACACGCATTTGCATGGTCATGGACAACTTGTATACAAGGTTTGAGTAATAATTTCCTCGAACGGTTCCTAGGGCCCTGGGGACCGATTCGGCCTAGGAGAAAATAATGATGAGTGCTATAGGAGCACGGATAAGGCTGGGTGGCATAGAGGCTCGCCACCTACTATGCTGACTGTATTATCTTGAAATGAAATAAAATGAAAAGAGTCCATATGGTTTAACAACACCAGTGACCATGTAGTCAGGATGCATGCTAATGAATGTTTTATGCAGGCAGCGTAAGTATATCTGATAACCTGTATTTGATGCAGGTATGAGAAGTCAGCTATTGGTAAGAATCACATAATTGTGATATTGTATATATTGGTTCAACTTGCCTGCTTAACATGCTAAATGAAAGAATGCTGTGTTGTTGCCTTTAAGAAATGGGACTCTATAACATGCTCAACATGTTAAATACGAATTTGCTAATGCATTGCCTTTTTCATCAATGCCAAAACCGGTTGAATGATAACACTTAGTATGCTTAGATGATGCCTTACACAAAGAAATGATATTCCATGCTAAGACATGTTTACTTACTTTAATGTTTCTGCTCAAGAACTGTCATGTAGAAAGATCATTCTAATAAATGCTGCTTAAATGATTACTATAATATTGGTTTAGGCGAGTGGGTTGGATTCTGCTCGCCAGTACATAGATGATGTGCTGACCCATGTTTTGTGGGCAGGTGCTCGTGTTTGGAATGTTCTATACTCGAAGATTGGCTTGTTGGTTCCGCGGTATCGAAGATTTGTTGGGCATACAGAAGCTCTCCTTGTACGAGATGATGTCTTCTGTTTATAAAGGGCATAATGTATGGAACATTGTAATCAGTTGTACCAGTGAGATTGTAAGCCAAGTCAGTATATCGAGTTGTCATCCAATGTATCCAAGTATCAAATGTAAACTTTGTAGCATTGCTCAGTTGGCTTCCATTGTAAAGTGAGATTGGTTGTAAGCATTGTACTCCAATACAAGTCTTGTACTTTTCTTCAATTATCAATAAAGAGAATAAAGTTCTATATGTCTCTGTGTGGCTTCAAGTTATCCTTTTATCTCCGCTGCTATAAAGAATAAATGTACTTCTACTCAATGAGAAACATTGTCCTCATATACTTCAATTTATCTGCTTCTGCCGCTGCGATGTGTTCCTATTTGAAGAAAATCGATTATGTACCATCTTTGCCTTGTATAAGTGCAATACCAGACTTGTACGGCATCACGCCCAAGCGAGGACGATCGATTCCAAGAGATAAAATATGTAGATAAATGACTCTACGAATCGGGGCATAACATGCAAAGCTGAGCAAGTGCGAGTTTTGGATGAACAGCGTGTCGTTCCTTGGATATGTTATTTCGGCGGAAGGTGTTGCCGTCGACCCAAAGAAGATTGAGGCAGTTGTGGACTGGAAGCAGCCTGCATCAGCTAGTGAGATACGGAGTTTCCTTGGTTTAGCCGGGTACTACCGTAGATTTATGAAAGACTTCTCGAGAATCGTATCGCCTTTGACTCGCCTAACTCAGAAGGGAGTCGCATTTAAGTGGACCGATGACTGTGAGAGTAGTTTCCAAGAACTCAAGCAGCGGCTCGTCACAGCTCCAATTTTAGCACTTCCGGAAGGCTCCAAGGGATTTCAGATATACAGTGACGCATCGGGACGTGGTTTGGGATGTGTTCTTATGCAACGTGGGAAGATAATATCTTATGCATCGAGACAGCTCAAACAGCATAAGAAGAATTACCCAACACATGATTTGGAACTGGCGGCGATTGTGTTCGCGTTGAAATTGTGGCGACACTATCTCTATGGTGTGTCCTGCGAGATCTTCACAGATTACAAGAGCCTGAAATATATATTCACACAGAAAGAATTAAATTTGAGGCAGCGGCGTTGGTTAGAATTGATCAAGGACTATGACTTGACAATCTCCTACATGCCGGGTAAAGGAAACGTGGTAGCTGATGCCTTGAGTCGAAAATTTATTGGGTCGCTAACAATAGCAAAAGAGGTACTACGGGATCTTGAAGAGATGGGCATCGAGTTCAGGATCCGTCTGCAGAATGTGCAGTTGGCTCAGTTACAACTTGAGCCGAGTCTCTAGGGAAGGATTAAGATTGCTAAGAAGGATGACCCGTTTCTGCAGAAGATACGCGAGTTGATTCTAGCAGAAAAGGCGTCAGACTTTACCGTTGAAGATGGCACTATTCGTGTCAAGGGAAGATTGTGCGTCCCTAAGGATGAGAATATCAGGAAGGAAATACTGACCGAGGCTCATTTTACGAAGTATTCCTTGCATCCGGGAAGCACGAAAATGTATAAAGATCTGCGCACGATATTTTGGTGGCATGGCATGAAAAAGGATGTGGCACTATTTGTGTCACAATGCATGGATTGTCAGCGTGTGAAGGCCGAACACCAACGGCCAGGCAGAGAATTACAAAATTTGGCTATTCCACTGTGGAAGTGGGATAATATCTGTATGGATTTTATAGTCGGCTTGCCAAGAACTCAGAAGGGAAATGATGCGATTTGGGTTATCGTGGATATATTAACCAAGTTGGCACATTTCATTCCAATAAAAGTTACATGGGGAGTAGAACGGTTGGCTCAGATCTACATAAACGAAATTGTCCGATTGCATGGGGTGCCAGCTTCTATAGTATCGGATAGAGATGGAAGATTCTTGTCGCAATTTTGGATAAGTCTGCACTCGGCAATGGGCACAAAGTTGAACTTCGGTATGGCTTACCATCTGCAGACTGATGGTCAGACAGAGAGAGTAAATCAGATTCTTGAAGATATGTTGAGATTGTGCGTGCTCGATTCGAAGACAAATTGGGATGCACATCTCGCACTAGCAGAGTTTGCCTATAACAACAGTTATCAGGCAAGTATTCAAATGGCCCCGTACGAAGCCTTGTATGGACGGAAATGTCGATCACCGATATGCTGGGATGAAGTCGGTGAACGGCAAGTGCTCGGACCAGAACTTGTGGAACAGGCCGTCGAGAGGGTTCGTTTAATTCGAAAAAGACTTAGAGTTGCTCAAAGTTGACAGAAGAGTTATGCGGACGTACATCGACGACCTTTGAAATTCACAGCAGGGGATCATGTCTTCTTGAAGGTCACACCCATGCGAGGTGTGATGCGGTTTGGGATGAAAGGAAAGCTAAGCCCGAGATTCGTTGGACCATTCGAGATTTTGGAGAAGGTAGCCTCAGTGGCTTATCGACTTGCACTACCTCCGGCCTTGGCTGATGTGCACGATATCTTATATGTATCCCAACTGCAGAAGTACGTGCATGATCCAGGCCATGTAGTGAACTTCGATTAGCTGCAGCTGAGTGCTGACCTATCCTACACTGAAGAGCCTGTCCAGATTTTGGACAGAAAAGAGAAAGTTCTGCGGAATCGGACAGTATCTTTAGTTAACGTGCTGTGGCGGAACCATGCTGTCGAGGAGTCGACGTGGGAGTTAGAGGAAGAGATGCGGGTGAAATACCCCTCGCTGTTTGATAATTTTGAGGTAGAACTTTTGCTTTAAGTTTCGAGGACGAAACTTTTTCTTAGTGGTATATTATGTAGTGTCCCGCTCCTAGCGGTTCACTATGTAAGGCTTGTGGCTTGGCTAACTCGATCGGAACCGAGTATTGGGGAAACTTACCGTCGGCACCGAATCGATCACGGACAAGTGCATAAGAACCTTTCCAACTAATGGATTGGTTTCTCTTGAAATGCGTCCAAGAGTTTTTTCTGGATATTTTGCTGCTGGTTTTGTTGCTTGGTTTTGATGGATGCTTTTCTGAATAATTTTCGATAATTTAATTCCTGCCCGTTTTCATCGATTTGCATAGCATTCATTCTTGAGAATTCTGAGAGAAGATAACACAACGAGACGAATTATTAACCAAACTTTTGGTGCCAATGCAGACTGACGCGTGACGGAAGGCTAAGCGTGCAAGTGTTCCTCTCTCTCTCTCGACGATTCTCTAATTTGGTGAGTGTGGATCTCTGTGGTGGTAGTGTCCCTCTCGCTATTCCTTCATGCCAACTAAATAATTGTCTTGCAACATCCGTTGATCGATATCAAGTTGCTAAATGCCACAAGTCAATACCACTAAGAAGCTAGAGATGGAACATAGAACATTGAAATGAATGCTAGTCCATAGAATATTAAAATGAATGCTAGTACATAGAACATTGAAATGAATCGATTACACTATTAACAAAAATTGAGATTATGCTTGTCCACTGAACATTGAATTGAGATAGAATTGATGCCTAGAATGATGATGAAATGCTGCGAAATGAACAAGTTGTCTATTTACTTTCAAAAACTACCATGCACTTTATGCTTATCGAGTCGGTCCCGCATTCGCATGGTCATGGACAACTTGTGCACAAGGTTTGGTGGTATGTTTCCTCGAATCGGTACTGGGGCGCCGTGTAGTGCCCCGTCCCACAAAGTCAATCGGAGAAATCGAAACGCCGACGGCGTTGGAACTTAGCCTTGCAACGGCTGCTCGAAGGCTCGCTCGTCCGAGGCGACTCCTCGCTCAGGTGGGGGAGTTTCGGTGAACTCGTTCCATCTTAGCCTTCACTTAATAATGTGCATGTTTTCAACTTGCACTGGTAGGCTAATCTAAAAGTTACGCACCAACATAGCTAAGAGAATAATCCCGTCGGGTCGAAATGTCCTAGAACATAGAAAATGGTCCCACGGTCAACATAGAAGTCGGCTCAGCGTGCTTTCAAATGACACTCGGTCCTTCGATCCCGTGGCTTGGGAGAAGGACGTTGGCTTAAGTTGTTAAGTTGCCCCGACACTTGAAATAGCCTAAGTCTTAGGCGTCGCCTGCGTAAATGCTTGCTAAAGCAGGCACGGTCCCGTTGTGCAAGGCTTGGCATAGCCTTCGCATGTCCCGTTGGTCCCGTCGATTCGTCCCGACACTCGAATTTGCCTAAGTCATAGGCGTCGCCCCCATGAATGCTTAACAAAGCATGCACGGTCCTGTCCCGCAAGGCTTGGCATAGCCTTCACACGTCCCGCAAGTTAAGTCGTCTTGCACGGCTCGTTGGCTTAAGTCTAGGCACCCAGCAGTTTGTTGTTCAAGTCGACCCCGTGCCTAGCACGTTCCCTCGACGCGGAGCTCGGCGTAGCCTTCGCTCGTCGAGTCGTTGCCTGAACAAGTTAGACAAGTGTTGTGCTGGGCTATCAAAGCCATTTCTAGCACTGTCCCGCTCTATCTGCGGTTGTCAAGTCCCGTAGTCCCTTGAGAACAAGGCTCGTCATATAAGTCTATGACTTGAGCGTTAGCGTCGCCTATAGAACCAGGCCTGTCTAAGGCACGAGTTACGGTTGGTTTAGTGAAAAGCTTGCCACGAACAAAGGAAGTCCAAGCGACTTGTTGTCGCCGAGATCGGTCCCGCAACTTGGGAGTCTCGCCATGTCTTGATATGTCCCGCACACGAGATCGGTCCTCCGGCTTGGGAGTCTCGCTAAAGTCTTGATAGGTCCCGCACACGAGATCGGTCCTCCGGCTTGGGAGTCTCGTAAGTCTTGATTGAAAGAAGGAAAAGCATGTTCATGTTAAGGAAAGACTGGTAGATCGAGTTTAGACTTGCATGGTCATGGACAACTTGTCGACAAGGTGTAGTCTTCTCGAATGATTACCGGGGCGCCGGAATCATTCGTCCCGGGGGAAGCGAGTGTGGCTCAACCTGCATGCCGGATAACCGCATGGGAGTATCGGCGCTTCCGGGGCTAGCTACCCTTAGAAGGGCGGACCGATACCCCCCGCCGAGCCAGTCCAAGATAGCTTGAAATTGCTAGTGATCACCTCATGTAGATGCGTCGGCAATAGCGGCATACCGCATGTATGCCTTTGGATTGAGTCTAGAACTTGAATGCTTGTCTAGTCGGGAACACAATGTCTGGGCCTAAGATTGGGCTGCAGTATAGGTACCGTGCTTGGCACGATAGATTGGCGTCGGGATGTTCAGAAAGTGATACTATGGTCCACAAGTCTTGTCTAAGTTAGCAAATGGGTCTAACAGAAGGGTCGCAAGGCGGCAGCATGATAAGTCTTGATAACTTGCGAGGCGCAGCCTCATCTTGAAGCACGAACAAGTTTAAGCAAAGTCTAGAGAAACGGCCTGCACGAGTCGTTCCATTGCCGTCCTTGGCACTTGAATCGTTGGCACGAGAATTGGCCTAGTGAACTTGAGTTTAGGTGAAAGTCTTGGCACGACCGAGTTCGCGTAAGTTGCTCCTCGGCATAATGTTGTCTTGAATGTGTCTAAGTTACGAATAGAATATGGCACGACCCTGCCGTCCTGACTTGAAGTTCGGTCAAGTACCTAGTCGATGAGGCATTGCCTCGATCGGAACACACGTCGGTATTGTAGCACGACCCTGTCGTTGCGCGTCGAGTTGGTAGACGTCCAGTCTTAATACTGATCCTAAGGTAAGACTAGAAAGACAATTGAAAGGGTTTAAGCTGCACAAAAGTAAATGAAACGTGTCGGTTCTGTATGGGTGGGCGAAAAGCTCACTCCACCAGTACAGTGGTACTGACACCCACACAGTGTTTCATGTGCAGTCTCAGTTAGAAGCTCGTGGCGTGGAGCTCGCTTGGATGCGTCGAGGCACGGAGTTCCTTGGCGAGTCGAAGCGTGCGGCCGCGTGATCTGAAGACTTATACAGGACATAATGTATGAACATCGTCTTCCGAAGCTTCCGCTGATATCAAGTATTGTATCGAGAGATGAGAGAGAGCAGAATGACTTGTAAATGAGAGAAAAGTGAGCACGAGGGACTTGTAATTTGGCCTTGCGCCCACATATGTAATCTTGTATTCAATATCAATAAAGAGATTTCTTTTGAGTTACTTGTGTTCATGTGTTCTTCTTTAAATTCCGCTGTAATATATTCAATGTTTCTGCTTGGGACTTCTGGGCGACGACCCCGTCGCACGCCGATGTAATCGGCCGTTATGGAACTGCCTTGCACGAGCGCAATCTAGGCTCGTGCGGCATCACGCCTTAGCGAGGACGATCGCTCCTACGGGAGCGGGGCGTGACATAATGGTATCAGAGCACGGCTTTACGTCCTTGGACTTCAAATCGAATTTTCAGTTTTGAAAGCTCGTCGTTGAAAAAGAAGTGCGCGCTCTCTCTCGATTGTCCCTCGGCATGTCCATACAATAAGTCTAAATATTTTTGAAAGCTCGTACAAGCGTTCAACCAGACGCATCTGTAGGCCTTTGTGCCGAACGATATAAACTTGACTCGATAGAAAACGCATGCTAAAGTTAACAAGTCGCGTGCATACCTAATTAGTCCAACGTTGACCTTAGCATGTGAGCATGCAAACTCGAATAAAAGTCCGCACGGGATAGCCATGTGCACGGCCTTTTGGCTAAGTTGCGTCGCGTATCGCGCACCTCAATTTTTGGTGCAAACGAGTACGAGCGATACCAAGTACCGCTCGGTCGGGAATGAGCTGTGCTTAGAGTGTCTATCGATAGGAACGCTATCGAGTTAACGCTTAGGCGTACACGAAGGATTGCCTTGGATTTCGAGAAAATAGTACGAACGACTTAGCGCGTCGATATGACGCGAACGATTACGCTAGCGATTCGTCAAATGAATCCGAAGGATATCTTAGAGAATGATGCGAACGTGATTGAGGACTAGATCGGATGGCTCGAATCCGAGTGGTGTATGGTTTGTTTTGGAAATCATTCGAGCAAATATTGAGGATTACGAGTACGTCGGCGAGGTGATACGATCGCGCAAAGCCTTAGAACGCGTCACGCTTTGTTGATCGTGATTTCGAATGTTCCGAACGAGCATCTCGTTCGGATAACTTACGAATAGGCAACGCGAGTTAGAAAATTATTCGGAACGATAAATGAAAATGAATGGTCTTGATCGAGGAAACTTAGAGGATCGCGCATACGATATCGGATTGATGCAAATGAAATATGACTTGAGTTTTGAACGACGATCTTGAAACGAGCTTGAGGAATTGCGATCGAACTTGATCTTGAATATCGAGGAAATTATGGGATATCCAGTCCGAACAATAACATCAGTCGCACGACTCAAAATTGGTTGCAAAGGAAGATCGTCAGGTTACGCATATCGTCGATGGTATTGAGGCGTATCAAAAATCGATATGCAATAACTCGGGGGTACTCTGACTCGGCGATGATGATCGTGCAAATGTCATTGTTTCGATGGATGCTATACTCGGATATTGAAATGTGTCAAAGAAAGGATAAAACTTGGCTCGAGGATTTTCTGGTTGAATAAATGACGGTCGGACTATCAAATTGAAATCGTGGCTTGGATGAAAACGAAACGTTTGGGTTTGCTTCGTCGATAACCACAACTTCGACATTCTTGTCTTATGCGAGCGCAACTCCAGCCTCGCACATGCGTCGCACCGATTTGAGACGATCACTCCGCGTGAGCGCTGGTATGGTGATTCATACAGCGGGGGTGATTGACCTAGCTTGGCGTGACACTTTGTGTGCTTCGATTTGTGGTTTGACGCGAAGGTGACTCGAGAATAAATTTGTGTGCTTGAAGAATCGAATTTGAGGATTGCGTAGGTCCAATCCGCGTATCGAAAATGAGTTAGTCTAAACTCAAACAAGAGTTACACCCCGATGAGGATGATTATTCCGTGGGTGCGTTGCGTGGTGATTCATGAACCACCGTGGATAATCGGACTCGCGTGAGATTGGGACGCAACGTATTGTCGAGCTAGATGACCTCGTGATCGAATACATGAATTGGTTAGAAATGGTAATTTGAATGGATTCGAATTCGCGCAACGAACGTATTGATGCGAATAGGTGATCGTGCTCGATGTTTAGAAATCTGAGTGACGCGAGCTTGGGTAGAAAACCCAGTATTACCGAACCTGGTTTGACCCTAGGATTGGGGTCAGTGTTGGCATTATTGTTGGGGAACTATGATTCCAATCCTGATATTAACTTAGCCTCGTAAAGATTGGCCTAGCGGTTAGGTGAAACGCCCCTGTTACAAGAGTTATCAATCGAAGAATTGATCTTGAGGATTGGTTTGAATGGATAGCATGAGTCACGAACGTAGGAAACCCTGCTCACGAGACTCGGCTGACATGCATATATTTCAGGGACGCCTGGGTATGTGCACGATACGACTCAAGTGAGAATGACAAATTCTCTATCATGCGGCTTGGCTGAATGCATGTATTTTGGGGATGCTTGGAATGCGTGTACGATCCAGCCAAGTGATGCAATGAGTTCAAGCAAGACTTGAAAGATGGGAGTGTGTCAAGATCTGGAAATCGTGTTAACGAAAAGAACGATAATAGTACGAGCGTGGCTCGGACTCAAGGAAATGCGTAGGCGTATCTCGCTCGACTGTTATAGTCCCGTGTCTAGGCTCGATTAAGTCTTGGCCATAGAAATGGTAGGATGGCTTGCCCTCAGGAAAGTCTCGAGGACGAGACTTGTTCTGAGTGGTGTATGTTGTAGTGCCCCGTCCCGCAAAGTCAATCGGAGAAATCGAAACGCCGACGGCGTTGGAACTTAGCCTTGCAACGGCTGCTCGAAGGCTCGCTCGTCCGAGGCGACTCCTCGCTCAGGTGGGGGAGTTTCGGTGAACTCGTTCCATCTTAGCCTTCACTTAATAATGCGCATGTTTTCAACTTGCACTGGTAGGCTAATCTAAAAGTTACGTACCAACATAGCTAAGGGAATAATCCCGTCGGGTCGAAATGTCCTAGAACATGGAAAATGGTCCCACGGTCAACATAGAAGTTGGCTCAGCGTGCTTTCAAATGACACTCGGTCCTTCGATCCCGTGGCTTGGGAGAAGGACGTTGGCTTAAGTTGTTAAGTTGCCCCGACACTTGAAATAGCCTAAGTCTTAGGCGTCGCCTGCATAAATGCTTGCTAAAGCAGGCACGGTCCCGTTGTGCAAGGCTTGGCATAGCTTTCGCATGTCCCGTTGGTCCCGTCGATTCGTCCCGACACTCGAATTTGCCTAAGTCATAGGCGTCGCCCCCATGAATGCTTAACAAAGCATGCACGGTTCTATCCCGCAAGGCTTGGCATAGCCTTCGCACGTCCCGCAAGTTAAGTCGTCTTGCACGGCTCGTTGGCTTAAGTCTAGTCACCCAGCAGTTGGTTGTTTAAGTCGACCCCGTGCCTAGCACGTTCCCTCGACGCGGAGCTCGGCGTAGCCTTTGCTCGTCGAGTCGTTGCCTGAACAAGTTAGACAAGTGTTGTGCTGGGCTATCAAAGCCATTTCTAGCACTGTCCCACTCTATCTGCGGTTGTCAAGTCCCGTAGTCCCTTGAGAACAAGGCTCGTCATATAAGTCTATGACTTGAGCATTAGCGTCGCCTATAGAACCAGGCCTGTCTAAGGCACGAGTTACGGTTGGTTTAGTGAAAAGCTTGCCACGAACAAAGGAAGTCCAAGCGACTTGTTGTCGCCGAGATAGGTCCCGCAACTTGGGAGTCTCGCCATGTCTTGATATGTCCCGCACACGAGATCGGTTCTTCGGCTTGGGAGTCTCGCTAAAGTCTTGATAGGTCCCGCACACGAGATCGGTCCTCCGGCTTGGGAGTCTCGTAAGTCTTGATAGAAAGAAGGAAAAGCATGTTCATGTTAAGGAAAGACTGGTAGATCGAGTTTAGACTTGCATGGTCATGGACAACTTGTCGACAAGGTGTAGTCTTCTCGAATAATTACCGGGGCGCCGGAATCATTCGTCCCGGGGGAAGCGAGTGTGGCTCAACCTGCATGCCGGATAACCGCATGGGAGTATCGGCACTTCCGGGGCTAGCTACCCTTAGAAGGACGGACCGATACCCCCGTCGAGCCAGTCCAAGATAGCTTGAAATTGCTAGTGACCACCTCATGTAGATGCGTCGGCAATAGCGGCACACCGCATGTATGCCTTTGGATTGAGTCTAGAACTTGAATGCTTGTCTAGTCGGGAACACAATGTCTGGGCCTAAGATTGGGCTGCAGCATAGGCACCGTGCTTGGCACTATAGATTGGCGTCGGAATGTTCAGAAAGTGATACTATGGTCCACAAGTCTTGTCTAAGTTAGCAAATGGGTCTAACAGAAGGGCCGCAAGGTGGCAGCATGATAAGTCTTGATAACTTGCGAGGCGCGGCCTCATCTTGAAGCACGAACAAGTTTAAGCAAAGTCTAGAGAAACGGCCTGCACGAGTCATCCCATTGCCGTCCTTGGCACTTGAATCGTTGGCACGAGAATTGGCCTAGTGAACTTGAGTTTAGGTGAAAGTCTTGGCACGACCGAGTTCGCGTAAGTTGCTCCTCGGCATAATGTTGTCTTGAATGTGTCTAAGTTACGAATAAAATATGGCACGACCCTGCCGTCCTGACTTGAAGTTCGGTCAAATACTTAGTCGATGAGGCATTGCCTCGATCGGAACACACGTCGGTATTATAGCACGACCCTGTCGTTGCGCGTCGAGTTGGTAGACGTCCAGTCTTAATACTGATCCTAAGGCAAGACTAGAAAGACAATTGAAAGGGTTTAAGCTGCACAAAAGTAAATGAAACGTGTCGGTTCTGTATGGGTGGGCGAGAAGCTCACTCCTCCAGTACAGTGGTACTGACACCCACACAGTGTTTCATGTGCAGGCTCAGGTAGAAGCTCGTGGCGTGGAGCTCGCTTGGATGCGTCGAGGCACGGAGTTCCTTGGCGAGTCGAAGCGTGCGGCCGCGTGATCTGAAGACTTATACAGGACATAATGTATGGACATCGTCTTCCGAAGCTTCCGCTGATATCAAGTATTGTATCGAGAGATGAGAGAGAGCAGAATGACTTGTAAATGAGAGAAAAGTGAGCACGAGGGACTTGTAATTTGGCCTTGCGCCCACAAATATAATCTTGTATTCAATATCAATAAAGAGATTTCTTTTGAGTTACTTGTGTTCATGTGTTCTTCTTTAAATTCTGCTGCAATGTATTCAATGTTTCTGCTTGGGACTTCTGGGCGACGACCCCGTTGCACGCCGATGTAATCGGCCGTTATGGAACTGCCTTGCACGAGCGCAATCTAGGCTCGTGCGGCATCACGCCTTAGCGAGGACGATCGCTCCTACGGGAGCGGGGCGTGACACGCCGGGACCGATTCGGCCTAGGAGGAAGCATTGGCGTGCTAATGGGAGGGTTGCATTACCTTGAAGTCCTATAAGGCAAAGAGATGTCCATATGGTTTAACAGCGCCAGTGGCCATGTAGTCAAGATGCATGCTAATGATTATTTTATGCAGGGGCGGTAAGTATATTATTATTATCCTATATCTTATGCAGGAAAGCTGGATTCGACTAATGGTAAAGTAAACATGGTTTATTCCATGTTACATTTATTGTAAATTTACTCTGAATGTAGCCTGTCCCTAATAAGTTCATATCTTTAAAATGCTTGTCATTAATGAAATGTTGGTTTAGCTGAGTGGGCCAACGGGGCTCACTAGCGCATTGTTATAATGTGCTGACCCCTCCTCCACAGGTACTGGAGAAGGCTCAGGCGCACGTCCGAATTAAAGCTTTCTGAACTGCTGTTTCCTTTCAAGTTATTTTTTCCTAAAAGACGCACAAAGTATTGCGGAGTTTTCAAAGATAGCTGCTTATATTTCAAAGTACTAAAGGGGCATGATGTATGGAACGGGAAATTATTTCATGGCAGCCTATCAGTTGTACTTCTTTTCATGAATCAATGTAGTCGAAATGGCATTTCAAATATTATCGAGAAAAGTTGTATTCTGACTACAATTATGAATAAAATGAGTATTTTTTCTTCCTATATTGTGTCCCAATGTTTCCGCAACTGTGGCTTATTTTCAAATGTTTCCAATTGATATAAATATGCATGTTCTAGCCTTGTACAAGTACAACTCCAGACTTGTACGGCATCACGCCTTAGCGAGAACGATCGATTCGGCGTGAATCGAAGCAAAGCGAGCGATTTCCCGAATCGGGGCGTGACAACAATGGCACTGAATTTAATTGTTTACGAAATTATTTTTCATCTCAAGGTATATTGTTCCAGACATCCTGTGTTGGGACACCTCAACAGAAAGGAAGGGTGGAAAGAAAATATCGACATATTTTAAATGTTGCCAGGGCATTGCGATTTCAGGGTTCTCTTTCTGTGGATTTTTGGAAAGAATGTGTTCTGAGTGCATGTTATCTGATAAATAGAACATCTTCTAGTATCCTGTATTTTAAGTCTCCTTATGAAGTTTTATATGGTTCGGCTCCTTCGTATGATCATCTACGTATTTTTGGTTGTCTGTGCTATGCGTATGATTTGAAATTCTGACATGATAAATTTGCTAGCAGGAGTAGAAAATGTATCTTTGTTGGGTATCCACTTGATAAAAAGGGATGAAAACTGTATGATTTGGAGACTGGTGAATACTTTGTGTCCCGTGATGTAACTTTTTATGAAAAAGAATTTCCTGGCTGTGGCTCTGCTAGCGAGATGTCTTCTGCGACACGCTATACATCTGTTGAGGTGCCGGGAGACGATATAAAGGCTTTTGGGATGGTGCCGGCTATGGTGGCTGAGGCCGAAGTGGTTGCTGGTAGCTCGGCACCGAGTGGCGAGGATGCACAGGTAGCTACAGAAGTATTGACAGGAGAGTCCGCTCGGGGTGATGCGGATACTACTAATGATACAGGGGATACAGTGTTGCCAGAGGTGCCCGACGAGGTAGTATTGGAAAGAGAAATGAGAAAGAAATCACAGCCAGTGCGATTACAGGATTTTGTGACGAATGTTGTTCGAAGTAAAAATCTCTCCCTTCACCACAGTTCATCTGCTCCCGTCACTTCCTCAGGTACTTCGTATCCTCTAACACAATTTCTAAGTTATGACATATTTACTGCTGGACAGAGATTTTCTTGCAGCCATCACTGCAGGTGTTGAGCCTACTTCATATCGCCAGGCCACGCGAGATTCAGGCTGGCGTGTGGCTATGCAAACTGAAATACACGCTCTGGAAGATAATGGGACATGGAGTCTTATCGATTTGCCTCCTGGGAAGAAAGCATTGGGAAGTCGATGGGTGTACAAAATCAAGTACAAATCCGACGGAAGTGTTGAGCACTTAAAGGCACGGCTGGTTGTGTTCGGTAATCATCAGGTTGAGGGGATCGATTATTCAGAGACATTTGCCCCGGTAGCTAAGATGCCTACAGTTCGGGCGTTCTTGGCTGTTGTAGCTGTGAGAGGCTGGACTTTGCACCAGATGGATGTGCACAATGCTTTTCTTCATGGAGATATGACAGAAGAAGTATATATGAAGTTGCCGCCCGATTTTTCGTATAGTGAACCCAATAAAGTGTGTCGCATGCGTAAATCTCTATATGGATTGAAACATCCACCACATTGTTGATTTGCTAAGCATGCTGCTTCTCTGATATCCTATAGATTTATTCAATCTCATTCCGATTATTCCCTTTTCTCTCTTTTTAAAGGGAAGGTAGAGTTGCATGTTCTGATCTATGTGGATGATATGATTGTGTCTGGTAATAACTCAGGTGCTTTAGATGCTTTCAAAAAGTACCTTAGTTCTTGCTTTCACATAAAAGACCTTGGTGTGTTGAAGTACTTTTTTGGTATAGAGGTGGCTCGGAGTGCAGAAGGAATTTTTTTGTGTCAAAGGAAGTATGCTTTGGATATCATCTCCGAATGCGGCTTGATGGGGTCTCGACCTGCTGGTTTTCCCATGGAGCCCAATCACAAGCTGGCAGAATCGACTAGTCCAAAGATGGCGGATACAGAGCCTTATCGGAGGCTGATTGGGAGGTTAATTTATCTATCATTTACTCGTCCTGACTTAGCCTATGCTGTGCATATCTTGTCTCAATTCTTACAGGAGCCTCGACAAGATCATTGGCATGCTGCTTTGAGAGTTGTTAGATATCTCAAACATGCACCGGGACATGATATTCTTTTGAAAGCTGATTGTGATCTCCGTCTTTCTGGTTGGTGTGATTCCGACTGGGCAAGTTGTCCCTTGACTCGCCGCTCTGTTACGGGCTGGTTGGTGTTCCTTGGGGGGTCTCCTATTTCTTCGAAGACCAAGAAGCAATCAACTGTTTCCCGATCTTCCGCTGAAGCTGAATACCGATCTATTGCTGCGCTTGTTTGTGAGTTGAAATGGTTGAAGGAGTTATTGGTGTGTTTGGGCGTTCTCCAGGAGTCTGCTATGTCGGTGTATTGTGACAGTTAGTCAGCTCTGCACCTGGCTCAAAACCCGGTATTTCATGAGCGCAGTAAGCATATTGAGGTGGATTTGCATTTTGTTCGCAATACTATTAGAGATGGCACCGTAATAGCCTCGCATGTTCCTATGTCTTCTCAACTGGCTGACATCTTCACCAAGCCCCTTGGAAAGCATGTGTTTGATTCTTTCCTTCCCAAGTTGGGCATTTGTGACTTGCATGCTCCAACTTGAGGGGGGGTGTTAGATTATATGTGTAATGTAAACATGGCCCATAAGCCCAAATATAAACACTATATATATTGTAACAAACCCTAGCAATGAGAACAAGGCATTATTATTTCCTATAATATATATGTATATATGGGAGCGGATCAAAAGCCTCCCTTAGAACCCCCCCTAAAAACCCCCTCACTCTCAATGTTAATATTAATGTTAATATTAATGTTAATGTTAATATTAATGTTAATATTAATATTAATATTAATGTTAATGTTAATGTTAATATTAATTTTTATTTTTATTTTTATATTAATGTTAATGTTAATGTTAATGTTAATATTAATGTTAATGTTAATGTTAATTTTAGTAGTTAATGTTAATATTAACATTAACATTAACATTAACATTAATATTAACATTAAAATTGACATTAATATTAACATTAAGAGTGAGGGGGTTTTTAGGGGATTTTCTAAGGGGGGCTTTTGATCCGCTTCCTCTATATATATATATATATATATATATATATATATATATATATATATATATATATATATATATATATATATAGAGTTGGATGAATATTTATATATATATATGAAAAACGTGTGTATATGTAGAGTTGGATGGATATTTATAGGAACGATTTGCCTAAAAAAGAACTTAGACCATCTCCAATGGTGATTTCTAAAATTGAGTTCTTATCCTACTTGGCATTGTACTTTAAGGATATTTCTATCCTAGTTGGAAGAGTTTCTACATAAAAATTGTAGACATACAAAAATGCTCTCCAATGGTTCTCCATTTCTATCCTATGTGTCACATAATAAAAGGACCGATTTAATGGTGTGGGGCCCAATAATAATTGTTATGAGAGAGATGAGAATTTATATGAGAGTTTCTATAGAAACTCTCCTAGAAAGTTTACATCCTACATCATTGCCACCTAGGATAGAAATGGAGATAGAAATCGCCATTGTGAGAAGTTTTTTTCTAAAATGGATTTCTTCCATAGAAATAGGGAAGATAGAAACCCTCATTGGAGATGGTCTTATTTGATATCGGAATTAGGATATATTCCCATATTGATTTACTTATCGTATCTTTTAAATATAAACTCAAAGATAATATTTACCTAAATCCTTTAAATATAATCCAAATCCTATCAAAGATAATATAATCCAAATCCTTTAAATATAATCCAAATCCTATCAAATCCTTTAAAGATAATATTTATCCCGTATTGATTTACTTCAGAGATGTTTACTTGTGGAATCCTATAACGAAGGAGGAGATCCCACTCCCTCCGCCTCCTTGTAATTTCTCTTGTGGATTTAACAAGTCCGATCCTCTTGTGTGGACAAGGTTGTCTTGTCCTCGAATCCTTCTTCTTCGTCCTCCCAGCTGCTGCAAGACCAAGATTGTTGCACGGTCATGGCCATGCGTCAATGCTCACGTAAGCTTCTACAGGATCAGAGATGATGACAGTTGGACCACCTTTGAGGAAGCCACTGGTTTTGGTATTGGTTTCCATGGCGAATTCTGTTTCATGGACGTAATTTGTTACCGAGGGCATTTCTATGCTGTAACATGGGGAGGAGGGGTTGTGATATTAGATGTTGGCCCAAATCCAAAGATGGCAGTAGCTGCGGATTGTGATTGGTACAAACCGACGGACGACAACGACGGTCGCTACTTTTATCAGTATTATCTGGTGGAGTCATCCGGGGAGCTGTTGAGGGTTGCAAGGGCCACCAAACAGATCACGGACACTGACGAGCTTGAGTATACTAAGTCGACTACAAAGTTTGTGGTTCATAAGCTCGATTTCGATACAAAGTCGTGGAGCAAGGTGGTAAGCTTGGGTGATCAAGCGTTGTTTCTGGGATCCAGCTCCTCCGTGTCCGTTGCTCCTACTGATACCGGTCATGGATACAAAAGGAATTCTATATATTTCTTGGATGATGTTTATGATCCTTGTTTGTTGGATGGTCGCTTGGAAGGTGATATGGGTGTGTTTGATTTGAAGGATGGAAGCGTCACTAGGTTCGTGATCGATAAGTACACATGCAGCAGTGCGTCGAATAAGAACTGCTCGATGTCGCTTCTCTACTATCCACAATTTTGGATCGATCTTGCTCCATGGTAGGTAGTCAAGCAAGTGAAGTACTGATCCTTGGAAAATCTTGTTTTTGAAGATTACATAATTGATATTTTTTGGAATGCTCTGGCTGGTTGTATTTAATTTCTCTTTCAATAGTGTACTCTAGTTTCATTCCTCAATTTAATTCCTATGAACACATACTAGCTAGAATTCATGTCCTAATTTGCTTTGGTGATTTGTAAATTGAATTATGTGTGTATGTGATGTGAACCCCTGATGTTGCAAACAGTTGCAAGCTACTTGTATCTTTATGTACCTATAACATTGCCAAGTTCTAGCATCCCCTTGTTGATGTGAACCCTTGAGCAAAGTTAAAAAGAGGAGTTATGTATTGAGATACCTAAGGAGTGTCAGATAAATGATCAAACTTAAATAAAAAAGGCGTCTAAATTTAAATTTCTTATTGCACATTGTTTCTTCACAAAGGTATATATCAAGGCTCGCAGTATCGATATCGGAATCGGTATCGGACCATTCCTATGAGTATCGGTATCTGCGATATCGGTAGTATCGGCGGTTTTGGATCGGAGTATCGGATTTTTGTATCGAAAAATAAATAATTATTAATAAATTATTAACATTTAAAAATATATTTTATACATTTAGCATAATTTTAAGTATTTCCCATGTTATTTCTTAGTAGTTTTGAAATTAAATGAAATACTAGTCACCCTTACCTATTGGTTCATATGCAATAGTTCAATTTTCTTCTTTTGTATGCTTTTACAACCTTATTTTGCTTCAACCCCTTGTTGATTTTTCTTTTGGTTGAATTTTCTTTGCCAAATTGATCAGAAAAGAGAACTCCAATGTCGGTATCGGTCATTATCGGGTATCGGTAGGTATCGGATCGGGACATGCTAAATCGTATCGGTATCGGCCGTATCGGATTGGTATCGGCCGATACGTTAAACTATGGAGTATATATAGAGAGCTTAGAATCCGGTCAACTATTTGCAGTGTGCTTATAACTTTGTCAGATCAACCGATCACTTAGTGATCAACTAGAGAGCTAGCCATGAGGATTTGGTATGGTCTGACTCCCTTCTATCGATGTTAACAACAGTTCTAAAAATGCACCTGAAAAGTTCTAATGGAGCTTGGCATAGTTTCATCAAACTCCTTTTTGCCACCAGATATAGTAAGATCAAGATATCGATCATTATTAATGAGAAAAATGATAACATATAGGGAGGCAATCTAATTACTAGTAATAATTAATTTCTAGCATATTTTATATGGGGAACAATCCAATTACCTAGTAATTTATGTTATCTAGAAGTTAATATTTGAATATAAACATATAACAAATCCTAAAATAAATTAATATTCAAATTATATTTAAAATTTTAAACTAAGTATATGGTATTATCTAACTAGACACATATCCAAAATTCTAAAAGCATATCTATAACAAATCTAAGTTAAAATATATTCAAATCAAAATGAAAATATTTTAATAAATTTTAAATTTTAATCTATTTTTTTTTATCAATATTTCTTTTACAATGCAATGTAAGTGAACATGACTAGTATATATATAGATATAATGCACATTCAACGAGCACAATTATTTATATCCGTAAGATTTTTAGCAAACTTAAATCTAATGGTTGAAGGTATCAAATTTGTATGTAAGGAAGTCTCATAAATCTGGAAATTGCTGAGAAACCCAATTTCGGGGTGGGCTTTTATGAAATGCCCACCCGCTGGATAAGTTTTATGAAATACCCAGAATTAAGTATTTTCACGTTAAATATTCTAAGATTCCCTTTTAGATGCCACCCGCTAGAAACGGCTATTTTTATAATACCGAAACTACCCCTCCGCGCGAATTGGTCATCTATATGTATTGAATTCAAAAAACTCAGATCTGGATTGCGATTTTTGTCTTCTTCTTCTTCACGGGAAATCTGAATTCCATTGCTCTCATATTCAGCAGAGATCGCAAAGATCGTTCGTAGTTCGGTGTGTTTTTCTTCAGTCGAACTCAGATCATCGCTCGTCATCATCATCACCATCATCATCATCTTCATCGTGGAGACATTTGAACTCAGATCTTCAATTGTGGAGAGAAGATCTTTCTTCTTCTTTTCCATAAGAATTATCATCGCTTTGAAAGAAGAACGAAACTCTTTATTCCTGAAAAAACTAAATTACACGTTTTAACACTGGAAATGACCATTCTCCGTCTTAATTAGGACGGAGAATGGCATTCTCCGTCCTAATTAGGACGGAGAATGCCATTCTCCGTTTTATTTAAGACGGAGAATGCCATTCTCCGTCCTAATTAACACGGAGAATGACATTCTCCGTTTCCGTCTTAATTAGGACCGAGAATGTCATTCTCCGTCTTAATTAGGACGGAGAATGGCATTCTCCGTTTTATTTAAGACGGAGAATGGCATTCTCCGTCCTAATTAAGACGGAGAATGGCATTCTCCGTGTTTCTAACACGGAGAATGGTCATTCTCCTGCGTTTTAACACTAGAATGACCATTCTCCGTGATAAATTACACGGAGAATGGCATTCTCCGTCCTAATTAAGACGGAGAATGGTCATTCTCCGTTTAATTTAGCACGGAGAATGGCCATTCTCCGTCTTAATTAGGACGGAGAATGCCATTCTCCGTTTTATTTAACACGGAGAATGACATTCTCCGTTTCATTTAACACGGAGAATGGCATTCTCCGTGTTTCTAACATGGAGAATGGTCATTCTCCTGCGTTTTAACACTGGAATGACCATTCTCCGTGTAAATTAAGACGGAGAATGTCATTCTCCGTCCTAATTAAGACGGAGAATGGTCATTCTCCGTGTAAATTAAGACGGAGAATGCCATTCTCCTGCATTTTATGGTTAGCTGAAACTTTGGAGGGCCATAACTTTTGACTGGGAGGTCGAAACGAGGTCCCGTTTGTCGCAAAATGAGCGTATCGTCGAGGAAACTGAAAGTAACCGCTTCACCGTTAGACGGCCTTCCGAAATTTTAGATTCGCAAAAAAAATGATGTTTGGACCTCCGTTTTTGCACTTTTGTCGTTCGTCCCGGTCTTTCCGAAATTTTTCGACGAGTTTTTGAAGATTTTTGAGGAGAAAACCTAGATTCGAAAGTGAGCAGCGTATGGAAGAAGATGGAGTATTGAAACATTTTTTTAAGAGCAGGTTTGTGGGTGTTTCCAATAAATTAAAAGGAAGGGCAAAAGGGTCATTTGGAACCCGCTTTGGATAAGTTTCTCTAATTCTGGGCACGCGATGAAAGTTTTTTTAGCGGTGGGTTTTACATAAAACTTTTTTAGTTTTTGGGCATTTCATAAATCTCCCCTCATAAATTATTGAGAATAAAAGATTTCAAATCTTTCAAATTTTAACAAATCTCAATAAATTACTTAACCACACCCCCAAAACGTAGGTATGGGATCCGTGGATCATACCACTTTCAAACATAGATAAATAGATATCCGAAAGAAATAGGATCCTTTAAATAATTCCAAATCCTATTATACTTCAAACTTATATATATATATATATATATATATATATATATATATATATATATATATATATATATATATATTTGGATTTTAAATATATATATATATATATATATATATATATATATATATATATATATATATATATATATATATATATATATATATATATTTAAAATCCAAAATATATATATATATATATTTTGGATTTTAAATATATATATATATATATATATATATATATATATATATATATATATATATATATATATATATATATATATATATATATATATAATCCAATTTTTCATGGTTGTCTCCGTCTCTTTAAGGAGGGAGATATATGCCTGCAGCAAAACGACGACGGTTTTGTGCCGCAGGTGGCAATCGGTGGTGGTCGACTCTCTTGCCTGAGCTCTTAGTTCGGGTACTGCAACAGCTTTCGTCCGTCCGTGACCGCATCCGTTTCGGTTGCGTATGTAGTTGGTGGCGGATGGTACTAACGGAGGCTCGACATCTCCTGCCTCTTACATCTCCTCTACTATTGCTTCCTTACACAGAAGATGATGACCACTTGTATCCCCGTCGACGACAATACTGCATGGCGGCATCCCCAACGTCAACTGGGTTCATCGGATCCTCCTACCAAAGTCGAAGAAGGTGATATGTGGGTCATCTATGGGGCGGTTGTTAGTAAGCGACGGCCGCGGAGGTGTTCACTTGTGGAATCCTATAACAAGAGAGGAGATCCTACTCCCTCGATGCAAGTCCTCCTCTTGGGTGGGCAAGATTGTCTTATCCTCGAATCCTTGCAGTTCATCCTTCCAGCAGCAGCAACAACAACAACAAGACTGCTGCTGCTGCACTGTCGTGGCCATTTCTAAATTCTCACAAGCATTGAGCTTCTGCAGGATCGGAGATGACACGAGTTGGACCACCTTCCGAGAAAACAACAGCTTCGAGGACGTAATTTGTTTTCGAGGACAATTCTACGGTGGGAGGAGGGGTTGTGATGTTAGATGTTAATGGCCCAAGTCCAAAACTCGCAGTGGCCGCATATTGTGATTGGTACGACGACAACGACTATGTTGACGACGACTACGTTGAATAATACCATCAGAATTATCTGGTGGAGTCATCCGGGGAGCTGTTGAGGGTTGCCAAGGCTCACCAAAAGGATCACGAACATTGACGGGGACGAGCACGAGCATACTAAGTCGACTATAAAGTTTGTGGTTCATAATCTCAATTTTGACACGAAGAGGTGGAGCGAGGTGGTAAGCTTGGATGATCAAGCATTATTTCTAGGATCCAGCTCCTCTCTGTATCCGTTGCTGTCGCTACCGATCATGGATACAAAAGAAATTCTATTTATTTCTTGGATGATTCTTATTATGATTTGGGAGGTGATATGGGTGTGTTTGATTTGGAGGATGGAAGCGTAACTACATTCCGGATCGGTACGGATATTATCTACCATCCACAATTTTGGATCAATCTTGCTCCACGGTAGGCAGTCCAGCAAGTGAAGTACTGATCCTGGAAAATCTTATTTGTGGAGATTACATAATTGACAAGTGCTAGCATCCCCTTGTTGATGTAAACCCTTGAACAAAGTTAAAAAGTTATGTATCGAGATACCTAAGGAGTGTCAAGATAAATGATCCTGGAAATTCTATTTTATGATGATTACATAATTGATAAATTTTACCATGATCAAATTAAGGCATGCCAACTCTGATGTCAGGGGAAACTAAGGTGGAGGACCAGCCATGTCCGAAGGAATTTGGGGAAATTCGAATCCCCATCTCGACCTGGAAAATTCGTCCATTAACCAACCGAATTTAGTACTCAAAGGTTTGGATGGTACCTTCAATTGCTAAGAACCTTCTTTCTCCATTCATTATCCATAGCCTGTTGATTCCCTTGTGATCCTCTTGTGGAGCCATGGCTCCTCGAACCATGTTCTCTACTGGCTTCGAGTATCGGCTCCAAGGTCTCTGATACCAAATTGTTGACACCTCTTGCACCGGACCGGGATTGGATAATTGAGGTGTTCGAACATGAGAAGCCATGATCTGAGCTCTAACAATGTCTTGTGTGGACAAGGTTGTCTTGTCCTCGAATCATTCTTCTTCCTCCCAGCAGCTTCAAAGCTGCTGCACTGTCATGGCCATTCGTAAATGCTCACGAGCATTGAGTTTCTGCAGGATCAGAGATGACATGAGTTGGACCACCTTCGAGGAACCCACTAGTTTCGAGGACGTAATTTGTTACCGAGGAAAATTCTACGCTGTAACATGGGGGGGAGGAGAGGTTGTGATGTTAGATGTTGGCCCAAATCCAAAGATGGCAGTGATCCTGCAGGAAAATCTTGTTTATGAAGGAGGACTACATAATTGATAACTTGTTTATGAAGACTGCATAATTGATAACTGAATGTGGAAAGCTTTCACTGTAGGTTGTTAATGCCAGGAGAATTATAAATTTATGTATTGAATTTCTCTTTCAATTGTTCATTCTAATTCCATCTTTAAATCTTGGGCCCTGCCCTTATTAATTAGATTATGAAAAGATAGTCAAGCAATTTCTGTAGTTTCATCATATTATCAACTAAGATTGAAACAAAAGCAAGGTAACAAACCCCTTACCTAGCTAGAATTGTAGCTAGGTCTTATATATATTATTGGAAAAACGAACGTGTGACATGATTTTCCCAATGACCCCTCTCATAGGTAAGCTCCATTTCCTTGACATGGCTGATGTAACACTCAAGTTATGCAACTTAATGACATGATCTTGGCTTCTACAGAGATGGTCCGCCTGTAGCAATTGCGCAAAATTGATAATACGAAGGACGTTTGGAGCTACGTGTCGAAACACACAGTCGCATCGAGCCTTCCAAGTCTCGCGTCCAACCCCATCTCTATGTCGATGATCGCAGCTTTTGGGCAGAGTTGGAAGCTGTTCATCTTGGCATTCTTCTAGCACAGCATATTAAGGCAACAGAATTCATCATTGAGGGCGACTCACTATCGGTCATCAGGATCTTTAATGGAGAATTAGACCTCCTACCTTGGAGGATGTATGATCTTCACTGTCGTATTCATGACGACATGGACAATCTCCCTAAACGGCCTATTTTCGAGTTCGTCAGACGTCAAGGGAATCAGGTGGCTCACTCATTAGCCTCCTTTGCTTTACACAATTCTGCTTGAGAATTTTATGTAACCCCTCCGGAGTGCATTATTGCCCCATTGGAGGAAGATTGTACTGCCTCTCTTTCTGATCCTAGTGCAATTCAGCAATAAAATTTAGTATTCCCATCCAAAAAAAAAAAACATGATTTTCCCAAAAGAACTCGGAAATAGGTCATATATTTCCAACATATATTGAAACTTATCACCTAAATATAAACCTAATACAATTATATATATTTCCGCATTGAAACTTAGGATATATTCCCATATTGAAACTTATCGTAATCTTTTAAATATAGTCCATTTAAATATAATTCAAATCCTATTCTACTTCAAACCGACTTATATATAGGGGGGCAGGCATTGTCTAATCGTGTATTAAGAAGGAAGATATATACTTATATACTTAGAGAGGGAGATATGCACGCAGTAAATCGGCTTTCTTCAACAGACATGCCTGCCGCGGGTGGTGATTCTGCAACGCCTTCCGTCCGTCCGTGACCACATCCGTTTTGGTTGCGTGTGCAGTTGGTGGCGGTCGGTACTAACGGAGGCTCGGCATCTCTTGCCTCCTACCGCTCCTCTGCTACTGCTTCCTTACATAGACGAAGATGATGATCCCTTGTATCACCCCGGACACGTGCACGGCATCCCCGTCAACTGGGTTCATCGGGTCCTCCTACCGACGAAGAAGGTGATATGCGGGTCATCTATGGGGTGGTTGTTAGTTAGAGACTGCGGCGGAGATGTTCACTTGTGGAATCCCATAACGAAAGAGGAGATCCCACTCCCTCGACCTCCTTGTAATTTCTCGTGTGGATTTAATAAGTCCTCCTCTTGTGTGCACAAGGTTGTCTTGTCCTCAAATCCTTCTTCATCCTTCCAGCAGCTGCAAGACCAAGGCTGTTGCACGATCATGGCCATTCATAAATGCTCGCGAGCATTGAGCTTCTGCAGGATCAGAAACGACATGAGTTGGACCACCTTCAAGGAAACCAATCGTTTCAATGACGTAATTTGTTACCGAGGACAATTCTATGCTGTAACATCGGGCTCAGGGATTGTGATGCTAGATGTTGATGGCCCAAGTCCAAAGATGGCAGTAGCTGCCGAGGATTGTGATTGGATCGACGACGACAACTACGTTGACGACGACAACTACGTTGACGACGGCAACTACGTTGAATACGACTATCGGGAATATCTGGTGGAGTCATCCGGGGAGCTGTTGATGGTTTCAAGGGTCACCAAACAAATTACGGACGATCTTGAGGATACTAAGTCGACTACAAAGTTCGTGGTTCATAAGCTCGATTTCGATACAAAGTCGTGGAGCAAGGTGGTAAGTTTGGGTGATCAAGCATTGTTTCTGGGATCCAGCTCCTCCGTGTCCGTTGCTGCTGCTACCGATAATGGATACAAAAGGAATTCTATCTATTTCTTGAATGTCGATCCTTATCGTTGTTGTTATCGCGATCCTTATCGTTATTGTTGGTGCCCGACAAGTGATATGGGCGTGTTCGACTTGGAGGATGGAAGGGTAACTCCGTTCGGGATTGACATGGAACTTCACTACTATCTACAGTTTTGGATCGATCTTGCTCCATGGTAGGTAGTCAAGCAAGTGAAATTAGGGTCCTCTGTCATTTTTGTTTGAAGTCACAAGTAGAGTCAGATATTAGTCCTCTGTCATTTTTGTTTTTAAGTCACAAATACCTCCTGTAGGTGCTACTACTAAAACCTTGAAATCTTCTGGTTGTGTTAAGAAAAGACGGGCTCCTCTTAGGAGGCCTGCCGGCAATATAATAGCAAGCCCTTGACTTGATGAGAAGTCTAAGTTGTAGATTGCATTGTGATCCAAGTTCAGTTTTCAACAGCTGTATGTATAACTCTGATCAGGAGTTCTATAATTTAAAAGAATGTCCCGCAGGTGGGTTTTATGAAATGCCTAGAATTATATATTTTCACGTTAAATATTCCAAGATTCCTGCTCTGTATTTACAAAATTGATATTTTGATAATACCATAAATACCCTTCGCATAAATTTGGTCATATATAAATGAGTTTGAATTCACAAACTCAGATTTGGATTGCGATTTTCGTCTTCTTCTTCACGAGAGATCTGAATTCTATAGCTCTCATATTCAGCATAGATCGCAAAAAAATTTCGTAGTTCACTGTGATCTTCAGTCGAACTCCGATCATCGCTCATCATCATCGATCATCATTATCATTATCATCATCATCATCATCATCATCATCACCATATATATTGAAACTTATCCTAATCTTCCAATTATAAACTCAGGATATATATATATATATATATATTTAGGATATATATTATATATATATATATATATATATATATATATATATATATATATATATATATATATATATATATATATATATATATATATACAAAGATGATAAGTATAGTAGGATTTGGATTATATATAGGTTATATATATATATATATAATCCAAATCCTACTATACTTATCATCTTTGTATATATATATATATATATATATATATATATACAAAGATGATAAGTATAGTAGGATTTGGATTATATATAGGTTATATATATATATATATATATATATATATATATATATATATATATATATATATATATATATATTGCAATTTTCCATGGTTGTCTCCGTCTCTTTAAGAAGGAAGTTACACTTATAAGAGAGGGAGACATATGTCTGCAGTAGAGCCGAGACGCATCATCATTGTGTTCTTCAACAGGCGTGCCTGTACCGAAACGACGACGGTCGCGTGCTGCGGATGGCGATCGATATCGGTGGTGGTCGACTCTCTTGCCCGAGCTCTAATTAGTTTCGATACTGCAACAGCTTCCGTCCGTCCGTGACCGCATCTATTTCGGTTGTGTGTGTACTTGGTGGCGGTCGGTACTAATGGAGGCTCGGCATCTCCTGCCTCCTGCTGCTCCTCTACTATTGCTTCCTTACATAGAACTGTATCCCCGTCGACGAGTGCATGGTATCCCCGTCAACTGGGTCCATCGGATCCTCCTACCGGACTCGCAATACATGTCATATCAGACACAACAAGAAGAGTACACTACCGATGTCACCATCGACCGAAGAAGGTGATATACGGGTCATCTATGGGGTGGTTGTTAGTTAGCGACCGCAGAGATGTTCGCTTGTGGAATCCTATAACGAGAGAGGAGATCCCACTCCCTCTGCCTCTTTGTAATTTCGATTGTGAATACGAGTCCTATTGCATAGGCCAGGTTGTCTTGTCCTAGAATCCTTCTTTGTCCTCCCGGCTGCTGCAAGACCAAGACTGGTGCACGGCCATTCGTAAATGCTCACAAGTATTGAGCTTCTGCAGGATCATAGATGATGACATGAGTTGGACCACCTTCGGGGAAGCCACTGGTTTTGGTATTGGTTTCCATGGCGAATTCTGTTTCATTGACGTAATTTGTTACCGAGGGCAATTCTACGCTATAACATGGGGAGGAGGGGTTGTGATGTTAGATGTTGGCCCAAATTCAAAGATGGCAGTAGCTGTGGATTGTGATTGGTACCGACCGACGGACAACAACGACGCCGATGACGACGACTTTGACGGCGATCGCTACTCCAATCAATATTATCTGGTGGAGTCATCCGGGGAGCTGTTGAGGGTTGCAAGGCTCATCGAACGGAACATCAACATCGACGAGCATTGGCATGAGCATACTAAGTCGACTATAAAGTTTGTGAATCATAAGCTCGATTTCGACACAAAGACTTGGAGCACGGTGGTAAGCTTGGGTGATCAAGCATTGTTTCTGGGATCCAGCTCCTCCGTGTCCGTTGCTGCCACTATCGATCATGGATACAGAAGGAATTCTATCTATTTCTTGTAGACTGCAATTTGCTCCAAGTTCTGTTTTCAATAGCTGTATGTATAACTCTGATCAGGAGTTCTATAATTACCGAGTAATTTATGTTAACTAAAAGTTAAAAGAATGTTCTGTAGTTTTACTAAGGTTGACCACATTTCTTCATATCAAACTCCACAAGGCAAAATTCATATATGTCATCTAAAACCTTATGTAATTGTTGCCTCCACAAGCCATATAAGTTGCCCGAGCATTCACAAAAGATATATCCATAGGAAAGATATATTTGTATAGATAAAAAAAAATTTGAAAATAAAATAATCAATGGAGGCGGCATTTCACATTCTGGCTAATTCACTATCATGCCTTTCCTTTAACTAAGGCTTTTTAGTTGCTGCTATTTCCTTTCAAGTTACTTTCAGTAAAAACGCACAAAGTATTACGGAACTTTCAAAGATTGCAGCTTAGATTTCAAAGTACTAAAGGGACATGATGTATGGAACGATAAGTTATTTTATGGCAGCTTATCAGTTGTATTTCTTTCATGAATCAATGTAGCCGAAAAGGCATTTCAAAGAACATTTCAAAAAAAAAAAACAGGCATTTCAAAGAGTACCAAGAAAAGTTGTATTTTTGGCTACAATTATCAATAAAAGTGAATATGATTTCTTCCTATTATGCGTACTCATTGTCTCTACAAATGTGGCTTATTTTAAATGTTTTGAAACGACACAAAGGTACACGTTCTTGCCTCATACAAGTGCAACTCTAGACTTGTACGACATCACGCCTTAGCGAGGATGAACGATTCGGCGTGAATTCAAGTGAAGCGAACGATTTTCCGAATCGGGACGTAACAATATGGGACCCAGTGATAACAGGAGGGCCAGTGGTTGGCTGCCATGGGGCTCTGTGGTCACAAACCGCGGACAAAATATCATTTCCGTAGAGAAGAAGAATCTATTCACCTCAGTTTTTTTGAGAAGGTATGGAATCACTATAACAATCCCAGCTAGCATAGCCCTGATAATTAAATCAAAAATCTACCTTTTAACTGCTCACCATATGAAGAATAGCATGAGATCAATAAGAAATATCCATCACAAGCTCCAAAAGTAAGAGGCACTCCCTTATTGACGGAAGCAAATAGGGGGGAGAAGGAATTGGGGAAGACATGAGCGAATAGGAGAGGGTCACATGGCCGAGGGATATGGAGGGATAGAATTTTTGAGGTACATATAGTATTTTTCCCAAAAGTATAATAAAAACTAATGATCTATCGCCTCCATACAATGACTCCAAAAGTAAACTAATGATACAAAATGTTTCAAAATTGGAACAAGAATTTGTCGTGCAACAAAGAAACATGCCTGAACGAGAGAGAGAGAGAGAGAGAGAGAGAGAGATATGAAAGTGCATCATCTTACATGGATGTTGGTAGTGCATCATCTTACATGGATGTTGGTATCTAAAAGTCACTGAACAATAAGCAAATAAAGATACCAACAAAATCTCAGGATATCGGAAATATATATATACAGTTATATTTCCAAATATATTGAAACTTAGGTTCCTTCAAATATAATCCAAATCCTAATACAATTATATTTCCATATATATTGAACTGGAAATTGCTGAGAAACCCAATTTCGGAGTTGGTTTTTATGAAAAATCCACCCGCGGGTGGGTTTTATGAAATGTCCAAAATTATATTTCTACGTTAAATATTTCAAGATTCCCTTTAGATGTTCTGTATTTGCAAAATTGATATTTTGTAAATACTATAAATACCAACTCGTATATATATATATATATATATATATATATATATATATATATATATATATATATATATATATATAGAATGAGGGAGGTAGGGTGCCACCTCACGGGGGGGTCTACTTGTCACCCCCCATGCTATCATCAAGCACATGGGTGCATAATGATAGCATGTGGGGGGTGACAAGTAGACTCCCTCCATAGGGTGGCACCTCACCTCCCTCATCCTATATATATATATATATATATAAATGGTTGACCTAGCTCCCGAGCGAGGCGCCCCCAAACCACCTCTCGCGGCTCCGTCTACCTCCCTGCGGCTGGAGGCTGCTGGTCTGGATCCTCAGCCAGGAGGCCTCCGGAGCCACCGCCTCCTTCCTATGCGGCGGCGCTTGCGCGGCCGCCAGACCCGCCTCCTCCCCCCCTCGATTCCTCACAAAAGCTTCAACTCTTTCAATGGCTTCCCGGCGATCACCTTCGATCTTCTGGATGAAGCCGCCCTAATTACTCCCCTCAAATTCGCGCTTGTGGGTAAATTCTCCCAGCCCGCATCCCTCTCGCTCAGCTGCGCCAAGTCGTCGGCGCCATGGGATTCAAAGGTAATATTGCTATTGGATCGCTGGATGCGAGACACTTCCTGTTCAAGCCAAGCCTGGAGATTGACTACCTACGGCTGAGATCGAGAGATCTTTGGATGATTGGTAAATGCCCCATGCGTCTATTCAAATGGACGCCGGATTTTTCCCCCTTTGTCGAAACGCCCCTTGCTCCGGTCTGGGTCTCACTCCCAGACCTGCCTCCCCATCTGTTTGCCAAAGAAGTCCTCTTTAACATTATTGAATGCATAGGACTGCCGCTGGCTATCGACAAAGCCACCTCATTAGGCTCCCGGCCTAACTATGCCAGGATTCTCGTGGAGGTGGACGTCAGCTCCAACTTGCTCCACAAACTGCGCATTCACCTGCCGGGGAACAGGAGCTACTGGCAACCCATCTTCTATGAGAACCCGCCAAAGTACTGCAGCAATTGTAAGCACAGGGGTCACATTGCCGAAGGATGCAAAGCTAGCCAACCTGTCACCAAGCTAGGGAGCCGGGATAGTGAGGGGCACACCACCAACACAGAGCAAGCAGGCAACATCCCAGTTGATGTTTCACTCAGGGGGAGCGCAGGCCGGATCATCCTGGGAAGCGAGTCAGGGGAGGCCTCGACGGTGGAATAAAAGAAGGATTGGTTGTGGACAAAGGAAAGAAACTAATGGTGATTAGAGAAGAAACGGATACAGAGCTAGCTACTAGGATAAGGAAGACGATGGGGCAGGGCTTGAAGATGGAGAGATTCGTACTCCTCTACCTGTAGCAGCTAAGCATAGGGGTAAGAACAGAGGAGGCACCACCACCATAGCATTGAAGGGCAAGTCGACATAGATGAAAGGATTGAGGCGACTAACCAACCGAGACTACAAAAACCCATAGCAGAGAAGATAGGGACCTCCTGCTCTGATTCGGTGAAGGATGGAGAGACTAGCACCCTTAGCATTGATGCCCAGGTCAACCGCGACACCATGCCAGCCACCCTCTATAAGCATTGGGGAGAGGAGCAGGACAGTGAAGAAGAAACATCAGAGCCTCAAAGGGATACTACCAGGAGAAACGAGCCAACCCAGACAATTAGGAGCAAAAAGAAGAAGAAAAAGGCTAGCAAACGGAATGTCAGCAGAGAGACATCGACTTCCTCTGAGCAAGGAGACCTCTCCCTGCTGGTCAAAGCCCAACCTAACCTCCAAGCCCACTCTCCATGAATAAGCTCCTCCTTTGGAACGTTCGTGGGATGGCCAACAAACGCACTCTTACTCGTGTGACGGCTCTCTGCAAAATTCACAATGTGACTGTTCTTGCCATTATTGAACCCAAGATGGAGGCGGACAAACTTCTGACATACAAAATGAAGCTCAATCTCCCTATTGGCATTGCTGGATGCAAGGATATCTGGCTTTTTGCTAAGGAGGATTTCAAAGTTAGCGTTATCGACGACCATGATCAAGCCCTTACTGTTACCATGGAAGAAACAAGTACGAATAATATATTACTCCTCACTATTGTTCATGGTGGCAACAGTGTGCAGAACAGAAGATTGCTCTGGGACAGACTCCTCCAGATTCGCGGCGATAGAGACGATTGCCCCTGGCTGTGTGGGGGTGACTTCAACGCCATTCGTAGGGTGGATGAGAAAGCGGGAGGCCTCCCCCCATATACAGATCCATGGAGGAATTTTCCACATTCATTTTCCAGGCCAATTTGGAGGAACTGAACTATAGGGGCTCTCGCTTCACATGGACCAATAAACAGGAGGGAGATAGGAATCAGAGATCGCGCTTGGACAGAATCCTTGGGGACCAGCTCTGGAAGGACTCCGTCTACCGATCCTCGGTGGAGCATCTCAATGATCTTGAATCCGATCACTGCCCTTTGCTGCTTACGATCAAGGTCAGCCCCCCTACCATTAAGCCATTCAGATTCTTGAACTTTTGGACGAACCACCATGGGTTCATTCCGGTGGTGCAAGAAGCTTGGAATGAAGTCTCCCACATCAACCCCCTGACGAGGATTGCTATCAAAATCAAAAATGTTAGATCGCTCTGGGGAAATGGAGCAAAGGCACCTTCGGCGACATTTTTCAGGTCGTTAAGGACGCTGAAGATGAAGTTCTTCGAGTTGAAGCTAGCGCGGGCACGGACGGGCAGGGGAGAGCGTCTATTTTCGAGGCTAGAGCGAAGCTCAAGCTCTGCTTGGCCAGGGAATCCTATTGGCGCCAGAAAGCCCGTATCAAGTGGGACAGCGACGGGGACAGGAATACAAAATTCTTCCACGGCTGCGTTAGAAGCAAGAGACAAAAGCTCCACATCCATCACATCATCAACGATGGGCTGAGCCACACCGGACAAAAGGAGATTCAAGACGCGGCCAAGAGCTTCTTTGAAAAACTCCTAGAGCGGGAAGGACCTGCTGAATTGGGGGACCTCCTTACTCATGTCCCTAATCTCATTACTGAAGAGGAAAACTTCATGCTCTGTGAGGACCCGACCATGGAGGAAGTTAAGCACACTGTGCTTTCAATGGACAGGGACAGTGCTGCGGGCCCTGATGGCCTTTCCGGCCAATTCTACCATAGTTGTTGGGACATTATTGCTCAAGATACTACGAAGCAACTCTTGCGTTCTTCCAGGGTCTCTCTCTTCCTAGAGCGATCACGAGCACTCTCCTTCCCTCATTCCTAAAAATGATAACCCGACGTCTTTTGGGGACTACAGACCTCTGAGCCTATGTAATTTCATTAACAAGATCTTCACAAAACTTGCTGCGAGCAGATTGGCGCGTCCTGCCGAGGATCATTTCGGCCGAGCAGAGTGCCTTTGTGAAAGGCCGTGAAATTGTGGACAACATCCTTATGGCTCAAGAATTGATTAGCAGCATGAACAGCAACCAGTGCGGGGGCAATGTGGCTATCAAATTGGATATGGAGAAGGCGTTCGATAGAGTGGACTGGACTTTCCTCAACAGTGTGCAACGGGCCTTCGGATTCGCGGAGAAGTGGATTGACATTACGTGGAGAGCGATCTCCAACTGTTGGTTTTCTCCTCTTATCAACGGCGTGGCGCTGGCTTCTTCAAGTCCAGCAGAGGCATCAGACAAGGTGACCCTATCTCTCCTTCGCTTTTCATCCTCGCGCGGACGCACTGAGCAGGAGACTCAACAAGCTTCGGGACGTGAAGGACTTCGTCTCTTACTCCACGCCTAGAGGCTGCCCATTCATCTCCCACCTCGCGTTTGCCGACGACGTGCTCCTATTCTCGGCTGGCACTGCTTCGTCTGTCCGTGCCATTATGCAGGCGGTCACAGACTACACCACCGCTTCGGGCCAGAAGATCAACTCGCGGAAGAGCAGAGCTTACATCCATCATAGCTGCACTACTGCCAGGAAGCGCACAATCGAGCGAGCTTCTGGCTTCCTGGCGGATAGCCCCCCTTCATCTACCTTGGGTGCCCCATCGCCTATGGGAGGAGGCGCGCGATTTTCTTCACCGACCTTGTTGAATCTGTTAAACGGAGAATTGCTGGATGGGCGTACAAAATCCTTTCCCCGGGCGGTAAGTTGATTTTAATCAAGCATGTGCTGAGCTCCCTTGCATTGTACACGATTGCAGCTTGCAACCCTACAGTAGGGATCATGAAACTCATTGAAAGACTCTTCGCTTCCTTTTTCTGGGGTATCAAAGACGGACAAGCCAAGCATGCATGGGCTGGATGGAATAGCGTGACGAAGCCTATCGCCGAAGGTGGTCTTGGCATCAGAAGCATCAAGGAGATCGTCGACGCCTTCTCTATCAAGCTTTGGTGGAAGGTCCGCATTCAAAACTCCCTTTGGGCTTCTTTTATGAAAGCTAAATACTTCAAAAAATGCCACCCATCGAAGGCTATCGCCAATAGCAACTCTTCACGCATCTGGAGGAGACTTATTCAGGGCAGAGATTTGGGGGAGCAGCATATTCAAATGAGGACGGGAAGAGGCGAACATGACATCTTCGAGGAAAAATGGATCGGCAACCGTCTCCTTTCCCCGATCTACACTGGTATGGCTAATATCTCTGCTCGCCAGGTTTGGATGGAAGGGCGGGGATGGGACTACCCGGCCCTTGTTGAGTTTTTGGAGTGGAGGGAGTTGAGGAATTCAAATCCTCTCTGCCTCAACTTAAGGATGAGGATGATAGACTTGTGTGGACTCCGAACAATACTGGAGCCTTCTCGCTTAGATCGGCATGGGACATAGTGCGGAAAAAATGGAGGCTGACCCCATTTTGGCGGGCTTGTGGGGCAGGACTATTCCTATTAATGGAGTATCCTGTTTGGAGGAGCCTTAAAAAGAAACTCCCGACTGATGACAGGCTTCTGGAGTGGAGTATTCCCTGTACCTACCTCTGCCATTGTTGCTCCAGGGGGGCTCCCGAATCGGCATCGCACGTGTTATCGGAAGGCGACACCCCTGCGGATGTTTGGTTCCACTTCGGCGATTCTTGGAGTCTGCCCCATGCAACGATCACGCTCATGGAACGTATCACTCTATGGTGGAGTCTCCCTAGGCCGGGCGAGGCTAGAATTACTGCTACGGCTACCATTTGGGTATTGTGGAAGAATAGAAACAAATCACGGTATGAGGGCTACACTTACAATACCAGACAGGTGATCTCAGAGATTCAGAGGCAATTCCAAAGTTGGCTGCACTGGGTAACGTCGGCTGTTCCTTTTGCTTTTGGGCCTTCCCATTTTGTTTGTAGGGGGGTGTCGGGTATACTTGTTCATCATTTTGGGGTATACGGGCTTTTGCTTCTTTCTTATTCCTTCTTTTCTGTTCCCGGGCCTGCTTGGCCTGTTTGTAGCTCCTTCGGTTTTGGTCCGGCCTTGTTGGCGCGGCTTTTTATATATGCTTTTTCCCTAAAAAAAAAAGAAAAAAAAAAATATTATATATATATATATATATTATATTATATATATATATATATTATATATATATATATATATATATATATATAGTTTCAATTCACAAGCTCAGATTTGGATTGTTTTTCGTCTTCTTCTTCACGAGAGATCTTAATTCCATTGCTCTAATATTCAGCATAGATCGCAAAGATTTTTCGTACTTCACTGTAATTTTTTTTCAGTCGAAATCCGATCATCGCTCATCATCATCGTTCATAATTATCATCATCATCACCATATATATTGAAACTTATCCTAATCTTTATTATATATATAATTATTATATATATATATATATATATATATATCACCTAGATTTGAATCCTTTAAATATATTAATCCAAATCCTATTATACTTCAAACTTATATATATGAGCAAGACGCATCATCTTTGTGCAATTTTCCATATATATATATATTATATTATATATATATATATATATAATATATATATATATTATATATATTGCAACAACGAATAATATTATAATATATATATATATATATATATATATATATATAATATATATATATATATAGTGCAACGACGTGCCTGCAGACATATATATATTAACCCCTCTCTTCCTTTATATATTAACCCCTCTCTCCCTTTATATATATGGGTTGTCTCCGTCTCTTTAAGAAGGCATATGTCTGAAGTAGAGCGAGACGCATCATCTTTGTGTTCTTCAACAGACGTGCCTGCAGCGAAATGATGACGGTTGGGTGCTGCGGATGGCGATCGATATCGGTGGTGGTCGACTCTCTTGCCCGAGCTCTTAGTTTCGATAATGCAACGGCTTCCGTCCGTCCGTGACCGCATCCGTTTCGGTTGTGTGTACTTGGTGGCGGTCGGTACTAATGGAGGCTCGGCATCTCCTGCCTCCTACTGCTCCTCTACTATTGCTTCCTTACACAGAAGATGATGCACGGTATCCCCGTCAACTGGGTCCATCAGATCCTCCTACCGGACTCGCAATACATGTCAGATCAGACACAACAAGGAGAGTACTACCGATGTCACCATCGACCGAAGAAGGTGATATGCGGGTCATATATGGTGGTTGTTAGTTAGCGACCGCAGAGATGTTCGCTTGTGGAATCCTATAACGAGGAGGAAATCCCACTCCCTCTGCCTCCTTGTAATTTCGATTGTGAATACGAGTCCTATTGCATAGGCAAGGTTGTCTTGTCCTCGAATCCTTCTTCGTCCTTCCAGCTGCTGCAAGACCAAGACTGTTGCACGGTCATGGCCATTCGTAAATGCTCACAAGTATTGAGCTTCTGCAGGATCATAGATGATGACATGAGTTGGACCACCTTCGAGGAAGCCACTGGTTTTGGTATTGGTTTCCATGGTCAATTCTGTTTCATGGACGTAATTTGTTACCGAGGGCAATTCTACTCCGTAACATGGGGAGGGGTTGTGATGTTAGATGTTGGCCCAAATCCAAAGATGGCAGTTGCTGTGGCTTGTGATTGGTACCGACGGACGACAACGACGCCGATGACGATGACTTTGACGGCGATCGCTACTCCTATCAATATTATCTGGTGGAATCATCCGAGGAGCTGTTGAGGGTTGCAAGGCTCATCAAACGGAACATCAACATCGACGAGCATCGGCATGAGCATAATTCGACTATAAAGTTTGTGATTCATATAAGATCGATTTCGACACAAAGACTTGGAGCACTGTGGTAAGCTTGGGTGATCAAGCATTATTTCTTGGATCGAGCTCCTCCGTGTCCGTTGCTGCTGCTGATGGATCATGCAAAAGGAATTCTATCTATTTCTTGGATGATTCTGATGATGACTATTGTTCTTGCTTGGAAATGGAAAGTGATATGGTGTGATTGATTTGGAGGATGGAACGTCACCTGGTTCGGGTTGGGTACTTACACATGTTCGTCGTTGAAGGAGAACTGCTCCTCGCTTTTCTACTCTACAGAATTTTGGATTGATCTTGCTCCATGGTAGGTAGTCAAACAAGTGGAGCAGTGATCCTCAAGAAAAAATCAATTTTGTTTACGAATACTGCATAATTGATAACTTGATTTGTAAAGCTTTCAATTGTTGTTAGTGTCCTGAGGAAGCGACAAAGAACAACCTTAAGACCAGGAGTATTATAAATTTATGTATTGGATTTCTCTTTCAATTGTTCATTCTAATTCCAACTTTAAATTTACAATTATGCTATTTGGCTCCCAAAATATTTAGGTGATGCCATCTCCTTATGTGGCATCTGACATGACAGCTGACATAACAACTGACATGACAAATTTTAACCCAAAACATTAATTATCCAAAAAAAATTTAATGTTAATGTTAATATTAATTATATTAATATTAATGCTAATTGTTAATGTTAATATTAATTTTAATGTTAAGATTAAGATTAATTTTAATATTAATATTAATTTTAATTTTAATGTTAAAGTTAATCTTAATCTTAATTATAATGTTAATTTAATATTAATATTAATTTTAATATAAATTTTGCCATGTCAGCTGCCATGTCAGCAATCATGTCATATGTCACATAATGGGAGATGGCATCACCCATATATTTTGGAAGCCAAATAGCATTTTTGTTAAATTTAATTTATATGAACATGGTTGGTCTAGCTGGCAGGTCGCAGTTGGTTTCCTGACTGGAATGGGTTGTGAACTTGCTGGAGATTGGATTTGCTAACTGAGCTTTTGGAATCAGCTTCCTGAAAGTAATGAACTCTTCATTGTCCTGTGGGAAAAGGTATGTTATGTTGTCCATATATCTATGTTAGGTTTTATGTCGTGACAGATATGCTTTACACAATTCGGACATGTCAACCAAAGTCTCTATTGTGTTGTTACTAATAAATTTTGTTTCGGATCGCATGACTTCATTGGAATCTATGTCATATATAGCTTCCACATAAGTCACGGCAGAGGCAGAACTAGTAAGGGGCTGGGGTCCAAACAAAATTTTCTCCTTTTTTTTTCCACACATATATATATATATATATATATATATATATATATATATATATATATATATATATATATATATACTTTTTCATGAGTCAGCACATACCTAGCCCACCCTATCCGACTTCAGCCTACCCAAGATCAAATTTTTGGTTCCACCCTTGAGTCACGGGATCTTCACTCTCTGATACTAGCATCACCATCTCCTTCGATCTTGAAACCATAGTATTGTTCTTGAATGATGGATGCTCTTTTGACATACTTGTAGGTTGTGTATTAGTAGGTTGGGTGTTATTGAGTTCGGGTATTGGCTAAAGTTGACATGTTTTCTTGAACTTCTTCAAGATACCTTGGTCCCACTAGCCTATCATAGTAGCAACTCTTTCTCTAGAATCGTGGCATGTTTCGAAACAATTACCCCTTTTGTTTCTATGTGAGGTAGTAGTATCCAACGGTTTCTTTTGGATATCCATGTCTAAATCAGCTATTAATTGTCTCTTCATCTTCACATCCACAAAATAGAACTTGCAGTTGCGCTTCCAGTGACCATCTTGTCATACATTCTGTATTCTAGAAACTGAAAAATATAAAAAAAATCTGACCGAGACTTGAACTTGGTTCAATGTCAAGACAATATTCACCACGCACGTGTGGTTACGGTTGAATGGAGAGTTAGTCTCCCAGGATACAACGAACTCCTCCTCCAGTAGAAACACTTCACACTGCAGGAATTGGTTGAAGCATTCTCTCGGACTGGGTATTGGATTGTATGAAAATTAATTTCTCAAACACTGACAGGATTGTGCATTTTATAAATGATGAAGAGATACAAAAATATATTTTCCGCTACCTTAAGGGTACTACGGACTTGGGCTTGTTCTATCCCTACGCGGTTTTGAGTGAGTCCAACGCTCTTGGCACTCAAAGCAACGCGACCCTTGTTGGCTACGCCGATGCGGGATACTTATCTGATCCGTACAAGGGGCGTTCCCAATCTGGTTATGTCTTTACCATTGGGAACACGACGATTCTTGGAGGTCTCGCAAACAGACCTTAGTGGCTACTTCAACGAACCACTCTGAGCTACTCGCGCTTTATGAGGCGACTAGAGAGTGTGTATGGCTTCGAGCTGTTATTGGCCATATTTGAAGTACATGTGATCTTCCATATGACCCAGATGAACCTGTTGTCGTATATGAGGACAATACCGCTGTTATTGATCAAGCAAAACATGGTTACATCAAAGGGGATGCTACCAAGCACATATCGTCCAAGTTGTTCTTTACACATGAACAACAAGTGCTTCAGAAGATTGAAGTGCAACACATTGGATCGGAGAATAACCGTGCAGACTTGTTCACCAAGTCACTGCCAAAATACTCGTTCCAGAAACATGTCAAAGCGATTGGACTTAGGAAGCTTTCAGAGCAGCCTAAGTGAAACATGTTTCCCGCACCCTGTTGTGTGCATGTGAGGGGTAGCGCCCCAACGAGCGCCTCCAAACGCCCTGTTGTGCGTATATCCCGCCCTGTCGAGTGCGAGTGAAAAGGGGAGCATCCTGATGTATGCTTGTGTACTCTTTTTTCCCTTAGACCAAGTTTTTTCCCATTGGGTTTTCCTTGGCAAGGTTTTTAACGAGACACATTTCAAATCTCTTATTCACTAAGGACTATTGGGATCAGGGGGAGTATCCAGTGTATACTTCAAAACCATCGTGTACTCTTTTGTCCTTCGATCAACGGTTTTTTCTACTGGGTTTTCCCTGACAAGGTTTTGACGAGGCACCTTTGCAATGGTTAAGTTTACCCCCATCACACTGACCTGTGTGTACTCTTTTGTCCTTCGACCAAAGTTTTTTTCCCACTGGGTTTTCTTTGGCAAGGTTTTGACGAGGCACAAGTAGATGGTCAAACTTGAAGATGCAAGCTACAGACAGACGAAGAAACTCAGAGATGTTTACAAGCAGAATTTATGGAGAGCCAAGGGGGAGTGTTGTAACTCATATGGCTTCTCACCTTTCATCTCCTTGTAACCTACATGACCTTTGGCACTTCATTTCTTCATAACCCCCCAACCTCTCTCCCTATATAAAGAGAGGTAGGGATAGCTTGTAAGAGGCAATTGAGTGGTTGATAATATACGAGAAAGCTTCGTCTCGTGTGTTTGAGCTTTTGCCTTACGACAAAAACCATAAAAAGTGACCAATATTGATAAAAAAAATGACTAAAAACAAAAAAATTGACAAAAAACAACAATAAATGAAAGGAAAAAAGACGAAAAACGACAAAAACAAAAACAAAAAAATACAAAAGACACAAAATCGACAAAAAAGATTTAAAAAGTGCAAAAGCGACAAAAAATGGCAAAAATGTGCAAAAACGACAAAAATCGAAAAAAGGCCCAAAACGAGCAAAACCGACAAAAAATAAATAAAACGAACAAAATGACAAAAAACAAACAAAAACGCCAAAAAAAACAACCAAAAACTAAAAAAAAGGCAAAAAACAACAAAAACGACAAAAAAGGACAAAAACAACAAAAAGACAAAAACGACAAAAAAAAAAACAAAAAAACGAACAAAAATGACAAAAAACGAACAAAACAAAAAACGACCAAAAACAAACAAAAACAACAAAAATGACCAAAACAACAAACAAACAAAAATAACAAAAAATGACCAAAACGAACAAAAAGACCAATTATAGCATACCAACCTGCCGCTTAAGTTGTAATGTAATGCGATTACATAGGTTTTATTATGTAATTGAGTTTAGAAGAAACTGATGTAATGTAATCAAACTTTAATCGTGATTACATTTCATCTAATTTTTTTTCCAACCAAACACCTGAATTAGATTGACAACGTAATCTCAATTACATTACGTTGTCCAATCCTGCAAACCAAACGGTTTGTATGATATTAGCTTGCTCCACAATGCGCCGAGGAATGCGAGGAGAGCATCCTGCACTTGTTTCTCTTTACCATGCATGCCTCTAGTAAGGTATGTAAAGAGTGCTGATTTGTAATTCTGAGACCCAATGGGCTCGCAAACCAAGCTTCTCGAGTGATGTTGCAGTGCATAAACATGATCCGTATCTTCGTCATGGAGTAGGCAGAACGGATAGAGGGGGCTTGCACTAGGTAACCGTTTGTTGATTGCGGAGTTTAGGGGAAGGGCATTGTTCAGTATCCTCCATGAAGAGCTGGATTCGAGGAGATCATATTTGTTTGATACTCCATAGGTTTTTTCCAAATTGATTTTGTGTAGTTGATCAACTGGCCTGACCATGAGCCAAGGTGTCCAGAATGGTTTGGATAGTTATGTATTAATTACCTTAACATATTTATCAAGTGTTGATAACAATTTCAAAGTAAAAAAAAAGTTATGTATTAATTACCTTAACATGTGTTAACAAAATCCATAAATGGGATAGAAAACTCGTCTTTCACAGTGCTTTGGTTTATGCATAGCCTGTCGATTCCCTTGTGATCCTTTGTGCGGAGCCATGGCTGCTCGAACCATGTTCTCTACTGGCTTCGAGTATCACTCCAAGGGCTCTGATACCAAATTGTTGACAACTCTTGCACCGGGATTGGGTAATTGAGGTGATCGAACAAGAGCCATGATCTGAGCTCTAACAATGACATATCTATGTAAAGAGAAAATGCAATCGAACTGTAACTACTTTTGTATTGATCAAGAAAATGATTACAACCCACCTCCTTTCTCTTACTTGCACAGAGTAGGACTGTGTCACATAATCTGAAGATTAACTTCTTCTCTTATATAAAGTGTCTACAAAATTAAGTCACTCTGACCAAAATGGATATAACCATAGTTGCTGTAATATATATCAAAAAGGTCACTAGATTTTTTCTTTTTTATAATATTTTTCCATATGTATCTCTGCCGTAGTTAAAAGAAATAAAAATTCTAAAATTCTTCTGACTACTAAACATATAACAAATTAAAATAAATTCATATTCAAATTATATTTAAACTATGGTATTATCTAACTAAACACATATCCAAAATTCTAAAAGTATATCCATAACAAATCCTAGTTAAAATATATTCGAATCAAATTGAAAATATTTTTAAGAAAAAATTAAATTGTTAACTATTTTTTTAACCATATTATAGTTTTTGTGTACGGTGAACATGACTAGCGTATATGTAGATATAATGCATATCCAATGAGCACACCTCCTATCTGTAGGATTTTAGCTAACTTAAATCTAATGGTTGTGGAAGGAATGCTCATAAATTATTGACAATAAAAGATTCCAAATCTTTCAAATTCTAACAAATCTCAATACATTTTACAAAGAGTAATGCTCTCCCTATATATAATTGATGGTTGTCTCCGGCTCTTTAACAAGGAAGAAATAAGAGAGGGAGATATATGTCTGTAGCAAAGGGAGACGCATCTTTGTTCTTCAACTGACATGTCTGCAGGAGGGAAACGACGATGGTCGTGTGCTGCCGCGGGGCGACCGGTGGTGGTCGACTCTCTTGCCTGAGCTCTTAGTTCCGATACTGCAACCCTTCCATCCGTCCGTGACCGCGTCCGTTTCGGTTGCGTGTGCAGTTGGTGGCGGTCGGTACTAGCGGAGGCTCGGCCTCTGCCTCCTACAGCTCCTCTGCTATTGCTTCCTTACGCAGAAGATGATGACCACTCGTATCCCCGTCGACGACAAGTACTGCATGGTGGCATCCTCGACGTCAACTGTCACGCCCCGAGTCGGCAACGTTCGTCCCCGATGTTAATTTTGCCGATTCGATCGTCCTCGCTAAGGCGTGATGCCGTACGAGCCTGGAGTTGCGCTCGTGCAAGACAAGATAACAAGTTCTCAAACGGTTATCTTTTGATTTTGATATTAATATGCCAAGTCGAAACTTCACAAATCACATCAGAATATAAGACGCAGTATAAGATAGAAATGCTTTTCATTCATAGCTTGCAACGAAGTGCAAGTCGTAATTTACATTGGATACCGTTGCGGCTATATTGATTGAAAACAGAAAGAAAATACATTCGACAAGTTGCCTGAACTACGCTTGCCGTCCCATACATTCGCCCCTTTATATATAAGCCGTCGATTTGAATTGGCTTCAAATACTTCAGCATAGGAAGAGCTTCAAAATGCCTCTCCGCACTTCAGCTTCGTTTTTAGGTTGGAGCGCCCGCCGCACATGGGGAAATTGGGGAAGGGGATTAGCACACTTGCTAAGTGGACGAGACGAACCAACTCGTCTAAACCGACCTGATTTGTTAGGATAGGCATGCTTTAGAGTTGTCTTTCTATTAGAACTAAATGAATTCAGTTCATATTCGATAGCCATCTTTGAGTATTAAAGCATACAACATAACATCGCAGTTTAACATATTTCTTACCACGGCCGTGCTCGTCCCTGCATGAAAACAGAGATAATATTTACACCTGCATAAGACAATAGGTAGCATGCAACTATCTTATATGCGTCATTGGTGCTACGCACCACTAGGGACTTAATCGAAGTTGGCATGCGACGCAACCCGTTCAGCCTAGGTTGCAAGCCTTACTGAAGGTCCCGCATGCCTCGCGCCGAAGCACGATAAATATTCCCCTAGGACGAATCGGTTCCGATGCCCCGGATACCGTTTCGAGGAAAACGAACTTGTGCACAAGCTGTCCATGACCATGCCTATGTGCGAATAGTTTCATATATGCGAACAGTTTTGTATAGCGCGGATAGTATCGAACGACATTATCATTTCTCGCAACTCATGCAACGATTCATTTCTCCAAAGCCGTACACCGATTTAGCGTCCCGTGTGCACCAAATTGTCCGAGGCATCATAACCCATGATCGACGTTTCATAATATTTTGCAGCAGATAAAATAGTCTATCTTTTTACTAGAACCTTAAACTTTTCCAGTTATGTGAGAAACTTGTATTTTTCCGAGTAGATTACTCAAAATCGATACGTTTTTCCCGAGTTCTTGACTTAGTGGATTGGCATGCAATTAACTTGGCATCGTTCGATTTGAATGAATTCGAAACAAGAAATAAGTTTACGGGACAGAATAGAAAGAAGGCCGAATCACCCACCGATTACTTGGCTTCGTGCAGGTCGTCGAGCGCTACGCAATGTCAATCCTCAGTTACGCGAGCTCCTGCAATGCATCAACACTTTATTAGATTCTTCTTTCCTCCTTGCATCGAAATTGTAATTGCATCCTTGAAAACGACGCGAAAGCACTTCAATCAAGCCCAGCGGCAAAGCTCCAAGAAAACCATACAGCGGTCCGGTCCCGTCGAAGAAACTCTTAGAGAGAGCTCGTGCGCCGAGACGCAGCCCGCTGCATCTAAGACTTGTTCCAACAGAAGTCGTTCCATTAGTTGGATCGATTCTCGTATCTTCCGTCCAAATCGAATTGAATCGATGCCGCAAGGCGTTATCATTTACCAAGCTTAGCGATCAAGTCAGATGGCCATCTAAGTTCCCGGCCGATCTGACTCAGCGCTAGCATATTATGAAGTTCCGTCGCCTATCGAAAGCGGGCGCTACATAATATACCACTAAGAAAAAGTTTCGTCCCGAAACTTAAGAACAAGGGTCGGACCTTAATTTAGACGAACAACGTAGGGTACTTGTCCTTCATCTCCGCCTTCATCTCCCACGTCTACTCCTCGACTGTATGGTTCCGCCAAAGCACGCGGACCAAGGACATCGACCGATTCCGTAGCACCTTTTCCTTGCGGTCCAAATTTGAATAGGCTCCTCCGAGTAAGACAAGTCAGTACGTAGCTCCAACTGATCGAAGCTAACCACATGACTTGGATCGTGCACGTATTTTCGAAGTTGTGAAACGTGGAAAACATCGTGTACATCAGCTAAGGCAGGAGGTAGCGCGATCCGATAAGCAACCGTTGCAACTCGCTCAATGATCTCGAAGGGGCCTACAAATCTCGGGCTCAATTTGCCTTTAATGCCGAACCGCATCACTCCGCGCATGGGCGTTACTTTCAGAACACATGGTCCCCGGCCAAAAACTCTAGCGGTCGTCGACGAAGATCTGCGTACTCTTTTGTCGACTTTGCGCGATGCGGAGTCTATCTCAAATCAAGCGGACCTTTTCGACGGCCTGCTCAACTAGTTTCGGTCCCAGCACTTGTCGCTCTCCGACTTTATCCCAGCATATCGGCGAACGGTACTTCCTCCCGTAGAGCGCTTCGTATGGGGCCATCTGAATACTCGACTGATAGCTGTTGTTATACGCAAACTCCGCAAGCGGCAAATGCGTATCCCAACTAGTCTTTAGGTCGATCGCACACAGACGCAACATATCTTCTAAGATCTGGTTGACTCTCTCTGTCTGGCCGTCTGTTTGAGGATGGTACGCCGAACTAAGTTCAGTTTGGTCCCCATCGCCGCTTGGAGGCTCGTCCAGAAACGCGATAGAAATCGCCCGTCTCTGTTCGAAATTATTGAGGCCGGTACCCCGTGCAGTCGAACAATCTCATCGACGTAGATTTGTGCTAACCGATCGACGCTCCATCCTACTTTAATTGCGATGAAGTGAGCCGACTTGGTTAATCTATCAACAATGACCCAAATCGCGTCATTCCCCCGCGGCGTCTTCGGAAATCCCACAATGAAATCCATCGAAATTGTCCCACTTCCACTCGGGAATGGAGATGTTCTGCAGCTCTCCGCCGGGCCTCTGGTGTTCCGCCTTCACCTGCTGACACGCCATGCATTACGATACGAACGTAGCCACATCTTTCTTCATGCCGTGCCACCAAAAGTTTGTGCGTAAGTCCTTGTACATCTTGGTGCTTCCAGGATGTAACGAGTACTTCGCATAGTACGCCTCCGTCAGAATTTCTTTTCTGAGTTCGGCAGTTTCAGGAATGCAGAGCCTTCCCTTTAGTCGCATCGTCCCGTCTCCGTCTTCCGCAAAGTCAGTCGCCCTTCCCGTTGAAATCAGCTCGCGTATTTTCTTCAAGAATGAGTCATCCTCCTGTGCGGTCTTTATCTTGCTAAGCAGGCTCGATCCTAACTTCAGTTGAGCTAGGTGCAGGTGTCGATACTCAATTCCAAGTTCGATACCCATTGCTTCAAGGTCTCGCTTTATCTCCTTGTTTATGGCCAGTGTTCCCATAAACATTCTGCTGAGTGCGTCGGCCACCACGTT
>JANAVB010033017.1:31130726-31330420 GCA_029216955.1 Iris pallida
TTATTATGTAATTGAGTTTAGAAGAAACTGATGTAATGTAATCAAACTTGTAATCGTGATTACATTTCATCTAATTTTTTTTGTCCAACCAAACACCTGAATTAGATTGACAACGTAATCTCAATTACATTACGTTGTCCAATCCTGCAAACCAAACGGTTGTGTATGATATTAGCTTGCTCCACAATGCGCCGAGGAATGCGAGGAGAGCATCCTGCACTTGTTTCTCTTTAATCCATGCATGCCTCTAGTAAGGTATGTAAATAGTGCTGATTTGTAATTCTGAGACCCAATGGGCTCGCAAACCAAGCTTCTCGAGTGATGTTGCAGTGCATAAACATGTGATCCGTATCTTCGTCATGGAGTAGGCAGAACGGATAGAGGGGGCTTGCACTAGGTAACCGTTTGTTGATTGCGGAGTTTAGGGGAAGGGCATTGTTCAGTATCCTCCAGATGAAGAGCTGGATTCGAGGAGATCATATTTGTTTGATACTCCATAGGTTTTTCCAAATTGATTTTGTGTAGTTGATCAACTGGCCTGACCATGAGCCAAAGGTGTCCAGAATGGTTTGGATAGTTATGTATTAATTACCTTAACATATTTATCAAGTGTTGATAACAATTTCAAAGTAAAAAAAAAAGTTATGTATTAATTACCTTAACATGTGTTAACAAAATCCATAAATGGGATAGAAAACTCGTCTTTCACAGTGCTTTGGTTTATGCATAGCCTGTCGATTCCCTTGTGATCCTTTGTGCGGAGCCATGGCTGCTCGAACCATGTTCTCTACTGGCTTCGAGTATCAACTCCAAGGGCTCTGATACCAAATTGTTGACAACTCTTGCACCGGGATTGGGTAATTGAGGTGATCGAACAAGAGAAGCCATGATCTGAGCTCTAACAATGGCAATATCTATGTAAAGAGAAAATGCAATCGAACTGTAACTACTTTTGTATTGATCAAGAAAATGATTACAACCCACCTCCTTTCTCTTACTTGCACAGAGTAGGACTGTGTCACATAATCTGAAGATTAACTTCTTCTCTTATATATAAAGTGTCTACAAAATTAAGTCACTCTGACCAAAAATGGATATAACCATAGTTGCTGTAATATATATCAAAAAGGTCACTAGATTTTTTCTTTTTATAATATTTTTCCATATGTATCTCTGCCGTAGTTAAAAGAAATAAAAATTCTAAAATTCTTCTGACTACTAAACATATAACAAATTCTAAAATAAATTCAATATTCAAATTATATTTAAACTATGGTATTATCTAACTAAACACATATCCAAAATTCTAAAAGTATATCCATAACAAATCCTAGTTAAAATATATTCGAATCAAATTGAAAATATTTTTAAGAAAAAATTAAATTGTTAACTATTTTTTTAACCATATTATAGTTTTTGTGTACGGTGAACATGACTAGCGTATATGTAGATATAATGCATATCCAATGAGCACACCTCCTATCTGTAGGATTTTAGCTAACTTAAATCTAATGGTTGTGGAAGGAATGCTCATAAATTATTGACAATAAAAGATTCCAAATCTTTCAAATTCTAACAAATCTCAATACATTTTAACAAAGAGTAATGCTCTCCCTATATATATATTGATGGTTGTCTCCGGCTCTTTAACAAGGAAGAAATAAGAGAGGGAGATATATGTCTGTAGCAAAGGGAGACGCATCTTTGTGTTCTTCAACTGACATGTCTGCAGGAGGGAAACGACGATGGTCGTGTGCTGCCGCGGGTGGCGACCGGTGGTGGTCGACTCTCTTGCCTGAGCTCTTAGTTCCGATACTGCAAACACCTTCCATCCGTCCGTGACCGCGTCCGTTTCGGTTGCGTGTGCAGTTGGTGGCGGTCGGTACTAGCGGAGGCTCGGCATCTCCTGCCTCCTACAGCTCCTCTGCTATTGCTTCCTTACGCAGAAGATGATGACCACTCGTATCCCCGTCGACGACAAGTACTGCATGGTGGCATCCTCGACGTCAACTGTCACGCCCCGAGTCGGCAACGTTCGTCCCCGATGTTAATTTTGCCGATTCGATCGTCCTCGCTAAGGCGTGATGCCGTACGAGCCTGGAGTTGCGCTCGTGCAAGACAAGATAACAAGTTCTCAAACGGTTATCTTTTGATTTTGATATTAATATGCCAAGTCGAAACTTCACAAATCACATCAGAATATAAGACGCAGTATAGGAAGATAGAAATGCTTTTCATTCATAGCTTGCAACGAAGTGCAAGTCGTAATTTACATTGGATACCGTTGCGGCTATATTGATTGAAAACAGAAAGAAAATACATTCGACAAGTTGCCTGAACTACGCTTGCCGTCCCATACATTCGCCCCTTTATATATATAAGCCGTCGATTTGAATTGGCTTCAAAATACTTCAGCATAGGAAGAGCTTCAAAATGCCTCTCCGCACTTCAGCTTCGTTTTTAGGTTGGAGCGCCCGCCGCACATGGGGAAATTGGGGAAGGGGATTAGCACACTTGCTAAGTGGACGAGACGAACCAACTCGTCTAAACCGACTCTGATTTGTTAGGATAGGCATGCTTTAGAGTTGTCTTTCTATTAGAACTAAATGAATTCAGTTCATATTCGATAGCCATCTTTGAGTATTAAAGCATACAACATAACATCGCAGTTTAACATATTTCTTACCACGGCCGTGCTCGTCCCTGCATGAAAACAGAGATAATATTTACACCTGCATAAGACAATAGGTGAGCATGCAACTATCTTATATGCGGTCATTGGTGCTACGCACCACTAGGGACTTAATCGAAGTTGGCATGCGACGCAACCCGTTCAGCCTAGGTTGCAAGCCTTACTGAAGGTCCCGCATGCCTCGCGCCGAAGCACGATAAATTATTCCCCCTAGGACGAATCGGTTCCGATGCCCCGGATACCGTTTCGAGGAAAACGAACTTGTGCACAAGCTGTCCATGACCATGCCTATGTGCGAATAGTTTCATATATGCGAACAGTTTTGTATAGCGCGGATAGTATCGAACGACATTATCATTTCTCGCAACTCATGCAACGATTCATTTTCTCCAAAGCCGTACACCGATTTAGCGTCCCGTGTGCACCAAATTGTCCGAGGCATCATAACCCATGATCGACGTTTCATAATATTTGCAGCAGATAAAATAGTCTATCTTTTTACTAGAACCTTAAACTTTTCCAGTTATGTGAGAAACTTGTATTTTTCCGAGTAGATTACTCAAAATCGATACGTTTTTCCCGAGTTCTTGACTTAGTGGATTGGCATGCAATTAACTTGGCATCGTTCGATTTGAATGAATTCGAAACAAGAAATAAGTTTACGGGACAGAATAGAAAAGAAGGCCGAATCACCCACCGATTACTTGGCTTCGTGCAGGTCGTCGAAGCGCTACGCAATGTCAATCCTCAGTTACGCGAGCTCCTGCAATGCATCAACACTTTATTAGATTTTCTTCTTTCCTCCTTGCATCGAAATTGTAATTGCATCCTTGAAAACGACGCGAAAGCACTTCAATCAAGCCCAGCGGCAAAGCTCCAAGAAAACCATACAGCGGTCCGGTCCCGTCGAAGAAACTCTTATAGAGAGCTCGTGCGCCGAGACGCAGCCCGCTGCATCTAAGACTTGTTCCAACAGAAGTCGTTCCATTAGTTGGATCGATTCTCGTATCTTCCGTCCAAATCGAATTGAATCGATGCCGCAAGGCGTTATCATTTACCAAGCTTAGCGATCAAGTCAGATGGCCATCTAAGTTCCCCGGCCGATCTGACTCAGCGCTAGCATATTATGAAGTTCCGTCGCCTATCGAAAGCGGGGCGCTACATAATATACCACTAAGAAAAAGTTTCGTCCCGAAACTTAAGAACAAGGGTCGGACCTTAATTTAGACGAACAACGTAGGGTACTTGTCCTTCATCTCCGCCTTCATCTCCCACGTCTACTCCTCGACTGTATGGTTCCGCCAAAGCACGCGGACCAAGGACATCGACCGATTCCGTAGCACCTTTTCCTTGCGGTCCAAAATTTGAATAGGCTCCTCCGAGTAAGACAAGTCAGTACGTAGCTCCAACTGATCGAAGCTAACCACATGACTTGGATCGTGCACGTATTTTCGAAGTTGTGAAACGTGGAAAACATCGTGTACATCAGCTAAGGCAGGAGGTAGCGCGATCCGATAAGCAACCGTTGCAACTCGCTCAATGATCTCGAAGGGGCCTACAAATCTCGGGCTCAATTTGCCTTTAATGCCGAACCGCATCACTCCGCGCATGGGCGTTACTTTCAGAAACACATGGTCCCCGGCCAAAAACTCTAGCGGTCGTCGACGAAGATCTGCGTAGCTCTTTTGTCGACTTTGCGCGATGCGGAGTCTATCTCAAATCAAGCGGACCTTTTCGACGGCCTGCTCAACTAGTTTCGGTCCCAGCACTTGTCGCTCTCCGACTTTATCCCAGCATATCGGCGAACGGTACTTCCTCCCGTAGAGCGCTTCGTATGGGGCCATCTGAATACTCGACTGATAGCTGTTGTTATACGCAAACTCCGCAAGCGGCAAATGCGTATCCCAACTAGTCTTTAGGTCGATCGCACACAGACGCAACATATCTTCTAAGATCTGGTTGACTCTCTCTGTCTGGCCGTCTGTTTGAGGATGGTACGCCGAACTAAAGTTCAGTTTGGTCCCCATCGCCGCTTGGAGGCTCGTCCAGAAACGCGATAGAAATCGCCCGTCTCTGTTCGAAATTATTGAGGCCGGTACCCCGTGCAGTCGAACAATCTCATCGACGTAGATTTGTGCTAACCGATCGACGCTCCATCCTACTTTAATTGCGATGAAGTGAGCCGACTTGGTTAATCTATCAACAATGACCCAAATCGCGTCATTCCCCCGCGGCGTCTTCGGAAATCCCACAATGAAATCCATCGAAATATTGTCCCACTTCCACTCGGGAATGGAGATGTTCTGCAGCTCTCCGCCGGGCCTCTGGTGTTCCGCCTTCACCTGCTGACACGCCATGCATTACGATACGAACGTAGCCACATCTTTCTTCATGCCGTGCCACCAAAAGTTTGTGCGTAAGTCCTTGTACATCTTGGTGCTTCCAGGATGTAACGAGTACTTCGCATAGTACGCCTCCGTCAGAATTTCTTTTCTGAGTTCGGCAGTTTCAGGAATGCAGAGCCTTCCCTTTAGTCGCATCGTCCCGTCTCCGTCTTCCGCAAAGTCAGTCGCCCTTCCCGTTGAAATCAGCTCGCGTATTTTCTTCAAGAATGAGTCATCCTCCTGTGCGGTCTTTATCTTGCTAAGCAGGCTCGATCCTAACTTCAGTTGAGCTAGGTGCAGGTGTCGATACTCAATTCCAAGTTCGATACCCATTGCTTCAAGGTCTCGCTTTATCTCCTTGTTTATGGCCAGTGTTCCCATAAACATTCTGCTGAGTGCGTCGGCCACCACGTTTCCCTTGCCCGGCGTGTACTCGATCGTTAGCTCGTAATCTTTTATGAGTTCGAGCCATCGTCGCTGTCGTAGGTTGAGTTCCCGTTGCGTGAACAAGTACTTCAGGCTTTTATGATCTGTGTAGATTCTGCATGCTACACCATAGAGATAGTGCCGCCATAACTTCAATGCAAAGACGATCGCCGCCAATTCTAAGTCGTGCGTCGGGTAATTTTTCTCGTGCTGCTTCAACTGCCGTGAAGCGTAGGAGATGACTTTGTCTCTCTGCATGAGTACGCACCCGAGGCCAGTTTTCGACGCGTCGCTGAATATCTGAAAGCCTTCGGGACCGTCTGGAAGTGCAAGGATTGGAGCTGAGACGAGCCGTTGCTTCAACTCTTGAAAGCTGGATTCACAGTCGTTGCTCCATTCGAATACTACTCCCTTCTGGGTGAGGCGAGTCAGAGGCGACGCTAGTTTTGAGAAGCTTCGTACGAATCTACGATAGTAGCCCGCTAAGCCCAGGAAGCTCCGAATGTCGCTAGCCGAGGCAGGTCGTTTCCAATCCACCACCGCATCAACCTTCTTTGGGTCCACCGCGACACCTTCGGCAGAGATTACGTGCCCAAGGAATGTCACGCTACTCATCCAGAACTCGCACTTACTCTGCTTGGCGTACAATTTGTTTTCACGCAGAATCTGCAGTACCGTCTTCAAATGTTCCGCGTGCTCTTCCCGATTCTTTGAGTAGACAAGGATATCGTCGATGAATACGACTACAAATTTATCTATTTTAGGTCGGAAGACTCGGTTCATCAGATCCATAAACGCGGCAGGGGCATTAGTCAAACCGAACGGCATGACGAGGAATTCGTAATGACCATATCGAGTGCGGAAGGCAGACTTCGATATATCGTCGGACTTGATCTTCAACTGATGATAGCCTGAACGAAGATCAATTTTTGAAAATATTGCCGTGCCTTGCAGTTGGTCAAACAAGTCGTCGATTCGCGACAAAGGATACTTGTTTCGCACGGTCGCCTTGTTGAGTTCCCGATAGTCGATGCATAGCCGCAACGACCCATCCTTCTTCTTCACGAACAGTACGGGAGCTCCCCACGGAGAGACGCTAGGGCAAATAAATCCACGGTCTAGCAACTCTTGTAATTGCACCTTCTGTTCCTTCAGTTCTGCTGGAGCCATTCGGTAAGGCGCCTTTGATATCGGCCGTGTATCCAGAAAGGTGTCGATGCTGAATTCAATTTCTCGATCCGGCGGCATCCCGGGCATCTCGTCAGGAAAGACGTCAGGAAAATCTGCCACAACATCAGTCTGTATTGTGTTTGTATTATCCGTCCGCGTGTCTCGAACTGATGCCAAGTATCCCGTACAGCCGGAACGCAGCATACGCCTTGCCGAGATTGCCGACACCATCATCGCCGTCTTCGAGGCCGTACCGCACGAATATGAGAACTCTGTCTCGCCAGGAAGGCGAAATACCACTCTCTTCTCCGCGCACTCGATCGTTGCACGACAAGCGCCCAACCAATCTATGCCCAGGATTATGTCGTAATCTTTGATGTCTAGCACGACGGCATCCAAGGATAGATATCTTCCCCCGACGCAAATGTGGCCATCCCTACAAATAAAGTTTGCAGGCATATCGACTCCCGACGGAGTGCTAACGCTAATATTTATATCTAGTGATTACATGGTTATTTTATTTTCTTTCGCAAAATCAGCAGATATAAAGCTATGCGTCGCACCCGAATCGAATAGGACTCGTGCAGGTATACTTTTGTAGAGTAATATACCTGTTACAACAGTATCGGACGCGTACGCCTCGTCCCGAGTTAAGGCATAAACTCGGCCTTGAGCTCCGTGGCGTTGGTTCTGCTGGTTGACGGGCACCGCATTTGCGCCTTGCAGTATCGGCGCTTTATGCGGATTCGGAACGTTCCTCGGCGGGTTTTGTTGATTCGGCTTCCCCGCCTGACAATATTGACTGAAGTGGCCTAGCTCGCCACACTTAAAGCATGTTCTCAGTCTACAATCGGGTGCTCGGTGCCCACGCTTGCCGCATCTGTTGTAATTTACTGCGGCAAAGTGACCACGATTTTCAGACGTGTTTGGACGCTTTGGTACTCCCGATCCTCCAGCATCATTAGGACGCTTGTTGAAGTTGTTGCGAACGACAGGCACGGCCCTTTGTGACATACAGCCAAAGATCCGCTCGCTATCAAGTGCGGCTTCGTAGGATTCACGATAAGTTTGGCACCGTTGGTTCATGACGTCCCTACGCAGTTCGTCGTTGAGGCCTTGCTGAAAACGCTCGCACCATTCTTCTTTGTTGGGCAGGAAGGCGCCGACAAATTTTGCAAGTTTCGAGAAGCTTGCATAACACTCATATTTTCCTGCCTCAACATCATGAACTCATCCGCTTTCTGTCGACGGATGGCGCGAGGAACATACTGCTCAAGGAAGGCTGTCTTGAACATTTCCCAAGAGATCTTTTTGTTGGAATCAGCTTCACAGATCCCTTGTTTCTTCGTCGCCCACCAGTCATGTGCTCGTAGTTGTAACTGCAGCGCCGCACAGGCCACCCTCTGGGACCCTTCGATGCAGAGGAGATCGAACAAGTCCTCCATCTCTGCGAGCCATCCTACTATCACGTCGGGCTCTGCTCGGCCGTTGAACTTTGGCGGATTCATTTTGCGAAACTCCTTCACTTTGAACATGGAAGAAGAGTTCATCATTTGCGGGGAGCCATCTTCCTCCTCGTCTTCTTCTTGATCACCTTGTTTTTCCTCGGGCTCTTCGTCCGTCGTCTTGCTATTGCCCGCCATTCTGCTCACTATCTGAGTCAGGGCATTCATCTGTCTTTGTTGTGCCTCAAATTGAGCTTTGAATTGTGTCTGAAGCTGCTGCTGCTGCAGTTCCATCAACTGTAGCATCTTCTGCATAGTCGTCTCGCTAGGCTCGGTGCTTTTTGTGCTCGACGTACTATCTACAGTTTGGGTTGTTGGGCCGGCGATTTTCTTATCTCGCTTAGTCATTCCTACAAACAGTGTAAACCCGTTAGTATTTTTCAAAAATATCTACGGACTTACCTGTATGGAACTTATATTTCACGCAGCATGCCGACAAGCATTCAATCAAGCCATCGCAACGGACATTCCAACAATGAAACATATTTCGAAAATCCGAAGAAACATAACTGAGCTCTGATACCAATTTGTCACGCCCCGAGTCGGCAACGTTCGTCCCCGATGTTAATTTTGCCGATTCGATCGTCCTCGCTAAGGCGTGATGCCGTACGAGCCTGGAGTTGCGCTCGTGCAAGGCAAGATGACAAGTTCTCAAACGATTATCTTTTGATTTTGATATTAATACGCCAAGTCGAAACTTCACAAATCACATCAGAATATAAGACGCAGTATAGGAAGATAGAAATGCTTTTCATTCATAGCTTGCAACGAAGTACAAGTCGTAATTTACATTGGATGCCGTTGCGGCTACATTGATTGAAAACAGAAAGAAAATACATTCGACAAGTTGCCTGAACTACGCTTGCCGTCCCATACATTCGCCCCTTTATATATATAAGCCGTCGATTTGAATTGGCTTCAAAATACTTCAGCATAGAAAGAGCTTCAAAACGCCTCTCCGCACTTCAGCTTCGTTTTTAGGTTGGAGCGCCTGCCGCACCTGGGGAAATTTGGGAAGGGGATTAGCACACTTGCTAAGTAGACGAGACGAACCAACTCGTCTAAACCGACTCTGATTTGTTAGGATAGGCATGCTTTAGAGTTGTCTTTCTATTAGAACTAAATGAATTCAGTTCATATTCGATAGCCATCTTTGAGTATTAAAGCATACAACATAACATCGCAGTTTAACATATTTCTTACCACGGCCGTGCTCGTCCCTGCATGAAAACAGAGATAATATTTACACCTGCATAAGACAATAGGTGAGCATGCAACTATCTTATATGCGGTCATTGGTGCTTCGCACCACTAGGGACTTAATCGAAGTTGGCATGCGATGCAACCCGTTCAGCCTAGGTTGCAAGCCTTACTGAAGGTCCCGCATGCCTCGTGCCGAAGCACGATAAATTATTCCCCCTAGGACGAATCGGTTCCGATGCCCCGGATACCGTTTCGAGGAAAACGAACTTGTGCACAAGCTGTCCATGACCATGCCTATGTGCGAATAGTTTCATATATGCGAACAGTTTTGTATAGCGCGGATAGTATCGAACGACATTATCATTTCTCGCAACTCATGCAACGATTCATTTTTCCCAAAGCCGTACACCGATTTAGCGTCCCGTGGGCACCAAATTGTCCGAGGCATCATAACCCATGATCGACGTTTCATAATATTTTGCAGCAGATGAAATAGTCTATCTTTTTACTAGAACCTTAAACTTTTCCAGTTATGTGAGAAACTTGTATTTTTTCGAGTAGATTACTCAAAATCGATACGTTTTTCCCGAGTTCTTGATTTAGTGGATTGGCATGCAATTAACTTGGCATCGTTCGATTTGAATGAATTCGAAACAAGGAATAAGTTTGCGGGACAGAATAGAAAAGAAGGCCGAATCATCCACCGATTACTTGGCTTCGTGCTGGTCGTCGAAGTGCTACGCAACGTCAATCCTCAGTTACGCGAGCTCCTGCAATGCATCAATACTTTATTAGATTTCCTTCTTTCCTCCTTGCATCGAAATTGTAATTGCATCCTTGAAAACGACGCGAAAGCACTTCAATCAAGCCCAGCGGCAAAGCTCCAAGAAAACCATACAGCGGTCCGGTCCCGTCGAAGGAACTCTTATAGAGAGCTCGCGCGCCGAGACGCAGCCCGCTGCATCTAGGACTTGTTCCAACAGAAGTCGTTCCATTAGTTGGATCGATTCTCGTATCTTCCGTCTAAATCGAATTGAATCGATGCCGCAAGGCGTTATCATTTACCAAGCTTAGCGATCGAGTCAGATGGCCATCTAAGTTCCCGGCCGATCTGACTCGGCGCTAGCATATTATGAAGTTCCGTCGCCTATCGAAAGCGGGGCGCTACATCAACTGGGTTCATCGTATCCTCCTACCAAAGTCGAAGAAGGTGATATGTGGGTCATCTATGGGGTGGTTGTTAGTAAGCGACGGCCACGGAGGTGTTCACTTGTGGAATCCTATAACAAGAGAGGAGATCCTACTCCCTCGATACAAGTCCTCCTCTTGGGTGGGCAAGATTGTCTTGTCCTCGAATCCTTGCAGTTCATCCTCCCAGCAGCAGCAGCAAAAAGACAGCTGCTGCACTGTCGTGGCCATTTCTAAATTCTCACAGGCATTGAGCTTCTGCAGGATCGGAGATGACACGAGTTGGACCACCTTCCGGGAAAACAACAACTTCGAGGACGTAATTTGTTTTCGAGGGCAATTCTACGGTGCAACATGGGAAGGAGGGGTTGTGATGTTAGATGTTAATGGCCCAAGTCCAAAACTCGCAGTGGCCGCATATTGTGATTGGTACGATGACAACGACTATGTTGACGATGACTACATTGAATACTACCATCAGAATTATCTTGTGGAGTCATCCGGGGAGCTGTTGAGGGTTGCAAGGCTCACCAAAAGGATCACGAACATTGACGGGGATGAGCACGAGCATACTAAGTCGACTATAAAGTTTGTGGTTCATAAGCTCGCTTTTGACACGAAGAGGTGGAGCGAGGTGGTAAGCTTGGGTGATCAAGCATTGTTTCTGGGATCCAGCTCCTCTGTGTCCGTTGCTGTCGCTAGCGATCATGGATACAAAAGGAATTGTATCTATTTCTTGGATGATTCTTGTTATGATTTGGTAGGTGATATGGGCGTGTTTGATTTGGAGGATGGAAGCGTAACTACATTCCGGATTGATACGGATATTCTCTACCATCCACAATTTTGGATCGATCTTGCTCCATGGTAGGTAGTCAAGCAAGTGAAGTAGTGATCCTGGAAAATCTTATTTTATGGAGATTACATAATTTATAATTTTTGGAATGCTCTGACTGGTTGTATTTAATTTCTCTTTCAATAATGTACTCTAATTTCATCCCTAAATTTAATTCCTATGAACACATACTAGAATTCATGTCCTGATTTGCTTTGGTGATTTGTAAATTGAATTATGTGTGTATGTGATGTGAACCCCTGATGTTGCAAACAGTCGCAAGAGCACCTATAACATTGCCAATGATAGCATCCCCTTGTTGATGTGAACCCTTGAACAAAGTTAAAAAGAGGAGTTTTGTATCGAGATACCTAAGGAGTGTCTATTTTATGATGATTACATAATTGATAAATTTTTACCATGATAAAATTAAGGTTGGGTTGATACAACGTCTTGATACTGAGTTCTGGCAAATTGCAATTGGACTGATACTGAGGCTTGATACTGTAGGATTGCCATATATTCCATTGCCAAGTGCCAAGGATCTCATACTTGCACAGAGTAGGACTGTGTCACATAATCTGAAGATTAAATTATTTTCTTATAAAGTGTCTAGAAAATTAAGTCAGTCTGACCAAAAATGGATATAACCTTAATTGTTGTAATATATATTTAAAAAGATAAAACTTTCTAAAATTCTTCCAACTACATAAAAATATAACAAATCCTAAAATAAGTTGATGTTCAAATTGTTATTTAAACTAAGTACATGGTATTATCTAACTAAACACATGTCCAAAATTCTAAAAAAAAGTATATCCATAACAAATCCTAGTTAAAATATATTCAAATCAAATTGAAATATTTTAGTAAAATTTAATTTTTTTAACGATATTATAGTTTTTTTGTATAGTCAATGCAAGTGAACATGACTAGTATATATATCGATAAAATGCATAACCAATGAGCACACCTCCTATCCGTAGGATCTTAGCTAACTTAAATCTAATGGTTGAAGGTACCGATTTGTATGTAAGGAAGGCTCATAAATTATTGACATAAAAGATTTTAAATCTTTCAAATTATAACAAATCTCAATAAATTATTTAACCACACCCCCAAAACAAACGTAGGTATGGGCTCCGTGGATCATACCACTTTCAAACATGAATAAATATATGGAAAGTTGGAGGGATTTATAGGAAAGATTTGCGTGAAAGATCACTAATTATAAGTTGATATCCGAAAGAAATAGGAACCCTAATTCAATTATATTTCCCCACATAGATTGAAACTTAAGATATATTCCCATATTGAAATCCTAATCATACCTTAATTTGGATCCTTTAACTTCAAACCTTTTATATATGTCTGTAGCAAAGGGAGACGCATCATCTTTGTGTTCTTCAACAGACATGCCTGCAGGAGCGAAACGACCACGGTCGTGTGCTGCCGCGGGTGGTGATCAATACCAGTGGTGGTCGACTCTCTTGCCTGAGCTCTTAGTTCCGATCCTGCAACGGCTTCCATCCGTCCGTGATCGCATCCGTGTCGGTTGTGTGTGTAGTTGGTGGAGGTCGGTACTGACAGAGGCTCAACATCTCCTGCCTCCTACAGCTCCTCTGCTACTGCTTCCTTTTGCGGAAGAGGATGACCACTCGTATCCCCGTCGACAAGTACCGCACGGCAGCACCCCAGTCAGGTGGGTTCATCGGATCCTCCTACCGGACTCGCAAAACATGTCAGGTCAGACCCAACAAGAAGAGCACTACCGCTGTCATCATCGACAGAAGAAAGTCATATGCGGGTCATCTATGGGGTGGTTGTTGGTTAGAGACTACGGCGGAGATGTTCGCTTGTGGAATCCTATAACGAAGGAGGAGATCCCACTCCCTCCGCCTCCTTGTAATTTCTCTTGTGGATGTAACAAATCCTCTTGAGTGGGCAAGGTTGTCTTATCCTCGAATCCTTCTTCGTCGTCCCGGCTGCCGCGAGACTGCTGCACGGTCATGGTCATTCATAAGTGCTCACGAGCATTGAGCTTCTGCAGGATCAGAGATGACGACGGCTGGACCACCGTCGAGGAAGAAACCACTGGTCCTGGTCTTGGTTTCCGGGGGAAATTTTGTTTCCATGACGTAATTTGTTACCGAGGGCAATTTTACGGCGTAACATTGGGAGGAAGTGTTGTGATGTTAGATGTCAATGGCCCAAGTCCAAAGATGGTTGTAGCTGCGGATTGTGATTGGTACCAACCAATCATAATCCGTCAGTATTATCTGGTGGAGTCATCCGGGGAGCTGTTGAGGGTTGCAAGGCTCACCATAAGGATCACGAAAATTGACGAGAATGGACATGGGCATGAGCATACAAAGTCGACTATAAAGTTTGTGGTTCATAAGCTCGATTTTGAGACAAAGACGTGGAGCAGCGTGGTAAGCTTGCAGGGTGATCAAGCATTGTTTCTGGGATCCAGCTCCTCCGTGTCCGCCGCCGCCGCCGCTGCTACCGATACCGATGGATACAAAAGGAATTGTATCTATTTCTTGGATGATGATTATGACTATTCCGTGAGAATGGGAAGTGACATGGGTGTGTTTGATTTGGAGGATGGAAGTGTTACTGCGTTCGGGTTGACGTTCGGGTTTGGTGGGTTGGGTAGGTACAGATGTCTTCTTGTTGAAGAAGAACTGCTCGTCGCTTTCCTACCCTCCGCGGTTCTGGATCGATCTTGCTCCATGGTAGGTTGTCAAGCAAGTCATGAAGTGATCCTGAAATTGAGACTAGGAGAATTTATTACAAGTTTATGTATTGAATTTCTCTTTTAATTGATAACTTCTTCGAGAATTGGGACTATAGGATAATTTATTACAAATTTATGTATTGAATTTCGCTTTTAATTGATCATTCTAATTCCATCCTTAAATTTAATTCCTATAACACATACTACAATTAATGTCCTAATTTTAACATTCTAGGCTTTGGTTATTTGTAAATTGAATTATGCGTGTATGTAATGTGTGCTAGGTATGTTTATGATTAATCTTGTCATGAACAAGAGAAACTTAATTAGGGTCCTAAATTCTAGGACTAATAAGTCCTTCCAGCATGTCAATTTTATTATTTCTAGGGTCAAATTCCATCAATTATTAGTTCTCTGGGATTCTTAGTTCAAGTAAATATATAGTCTTTACTTTTTACGTCTGATCCCATGTTTTCCGTAAAAAAAAAAGTTTTGATAATACGGAACTATACAAGGAATATCATATTTCCAACTTATCCTCTTTATGACTAATTAATCCTATCTATATATGGAACCATCTTAGTTAAGAGAATATATGATAATATGGAACTATACATGGAATGATATCATTAAGTAAAGATAGAGTTGTATATGGGATTAGAAGTACGAATTTTGTTATTTTTTTTAAATTTTTATTGATAATTATAATAACATTTGAAAAATGGTAATGACATAAAAATTTATTACTATTGGAACATGCAGAGTTGTATGAAAAAAAAAAGGAACTTCATAGCATGCAAACTATATTGCTTTGACTCTTAAACATAAATTAAATGGCATGCTAGTCTTTATAAAATACTCAAGCGTATTTTAGGAATTTAAAAGTTTCACCATCAAGTTTTCATACTATATAGTAGAATAGATTATATATAGATATAGTTATCTCTTAGCCGTCTCTGGAGGACGCTGATCTTGGGACTACAGAACCAGATGCTTAGATAGTTTTTTTTTTTTCTTTTATGCATTTTCTTCTTTTTTGGAGTTTGTAGTTTATTTCAGCATTTCATTTCCAGTTGTATTTCTGAATATTTTATTTAACAAAGTTTCATTTCCGAATAGAACAGTTGTGACAAATGTAATTGTGTTGTTGTGAATACCTGCAATGGAACAGCTTACTGCCGCCGTCTCATCACGGTGCAGGCTGGGCATGGTCCGGTTCGACCCATTAACTTGGGATCGGGTCGTGACAGGAGTCATCCGGGGAGCTGTTGAGGGTTGTAAGGTTCACCAAAAGGATCACGAAAATTTACGAGAATGGACATGGGCATGAGCATACAAAGTCGACTATAAAGTTTGTGGTTCATAAGCTCGATTTTGAGGCAAAGACGTGGAGCAGCGTGGTAATCTTGCAGGGTGATCAAGCATTGTTTCTGGGATCCAGCTCCTCCGTGTCCGCTGCCGCTGCTGCTGCTACCGATACCGATGGATACAAAAGGAATTGAAATATAAATAAATTATGTTAGAATATTTTTTATAATTTAAAAATATTTTAATTATGATTTATAATAAATATATTTTTAAACTTTTTGATATGTGTTTAGTCAGATAATATCATTTAGTTAGTCTAATTATAATTCAAAATCTAAAATATTCTAGTATTTATAGATATTCTGCTCCGACAACGATACTGAACATTTCAGTACTGTGATGCAAACTACAGGTTATAAAATCAAACCATTGTTTGATTATTCTTCAGTTTTACATGACATTGCACAAAGAAATGGCTATTGAATTAATACGAACATCCAACAGACTTGCTCTTGCAGTAAACTATTCAACAACAGACTAGCTCTTGCCTATGACATTATAATTTCAAGCTGTGAAGAAATTAAGGCATTTCATCACACAAAAGACACGGGCAAACCATAAAATATAGTTTGCAGTATCTGCCGATACCTATACTGTTTGGCATGTTCCGATCCGAAACTGACTGATATCGATATTGGGGGTCTTTTTTGGGTCAATTCGGAAAAAAAAAACGAAATTAAAAGACCAAATCAACAAGGGTGTAAAATTATAATAAGATTGTAAATGCACGTAAAGAGAAAACTTGTCGGATGTAAACCAATTAGCAAGGGTGACTACTATTTCATTCAAATTACAAAACCACCAAAAAAGTACACTGTAAATACTTAACCTTATGCCTAATGTATAAAATATATTTTCTAAAATGTTAATAATTTATAATTGTTATTTGCTTTCCGATAATAAAAAATACGATACTTCTATTAGAAACCGTTGATACTACAAATATCGTTCTCATAAGAATGGACCAATACCGATACTGATACTGCAAACATTGATAAAAGCGGTGCAAGTATGAATTTCCAAGATAAAGCATGCTAGTATGAGAAAATATCATGGAACATAGAGCATCATCTTTGAAAATTAAAAAAAAAAAATTGAATAGGGATGAAGAAGATGAAGTTTTTTTTTTTTAATTTCTGAAAAGAAATGTAATTTATGTTTGGTCTAGAAAAAACATTGTCTCAATTTTCAATAGCGATGGGTCTAGAAAAAACTTTAAAAGTTCATAATTTTATCTTGATTTTAAAAAAAATATATTTCATGATATTAAAGTGAAGAAATACAATAGCCAGCGGATTCAAGTGAAATTTAGCCACACACATCTATATCATTCTAGTTTTAAAGATTGCTTCCTATATGAGAAATTTTTTATGTGCTAATCATCTTTGCTCTACTGTTCAATATATGAGGGCATGTTTGGTAAATCGTAAATGTGGAAAATTTTATATTTGGACTTTCAAGAATGGAAGAAGGATAGGAATCCATCAACTTCATTGTCCTCTAGTAGGGGACAAATGTGTTTGGTTGGGATAGAGGATGTGAGAGAGTAGACAAATGAGTTCGGTTGAGATAGACGAGTGAAGAGTGGAAAGTGAAAGAGTATATTATAATAGTAGTAAAATTATAATTAATTAACATAACATCTTTTTGATGTGATTCACATAACCTTTTCTAGAGACCACATGGGAGAGTTTGTTAGAGCTTCGACTTGGCATGCAAACTCTATTAACTACCTGGAGATCAGTCTTGAAGCGGAGGCTCATGCTATGCTTCAAGGAATTCTACTGGCCAGGGATCTTGCTAAATCTACGAGGATTCGGGCCTTCATCATTGAATCTAACTCTCTTACCACTGTAAGGATCCTCGGAGGGGAGAAACAAATCACCCCATGGCGTCTGGATCATATCTTTGATTCCATCTTATCTGAGCTTTCAAACTCTAAGCAACTTGAACTCAAGTTGGAACTCAAGTTCATTAGAAGATCTGGTAATAAAGTGGCGCATTCCCTTGCAGCCTATGCTCTTGAGACTTGCTCGAATTCTTCTTTTTCTCCTCCTCCAAATTGTATTGTCCAATGTATAGTCGAGGATTCTCCTAAGTATGAGGGATACCCTCCTGCTCCATCAATTTTTCAATAAAATACAGGGACTTTACATTCAAAAAAAAAAAAAACATAACCTTTTAATAAATTAAATAATTAGTTTAATAAATTAATATAATAATTAACTATCCTAGTTATATCATAATTAACTAACTATATAATAATAAGAAAACAATTCAGTCCAAAGACTCCAAACATATTACTTAATTTATTAATTAATTCCTAACTATCCTAATTAGTTAATAGTTTATTAGTACGAACATAGTCGGTCCAAATCTAGGTAATGCGGATACATCCAAAATTATTTAGTGTCGGATACATAATAAAAATTGCAAGAAAAAGTGTTATCGAAATTACTTAATTTTTGATACGCGTATCGTAGACTGCAACAAAAAATGTTACCAAAAAAACGTTACTAAAAGTTTTACAAAAATTGTGTCAGACACGTCCAAAATTAATTAACTAATTTCTTATACCTAAGATAACAATTGTGGTACTGAATATGTAATACACTTACCAATTATCAACAATAGAAAGGGAGAATCCACCCACATCCAGTAGAAAAAAAACTGGATGTGGCAGCCGAATTTTTGGATTGCTTTTCCAACCGACAAGAACTGCCGTTGTCAGCCCGGCTCCACTTTTCCAACCCCCATCCTTTTTACGAAATAGTGGGAGAGAGGAGATTGGCTCAATTCCGGGTCGAAGCCCGCGGGCCATGTGTCGCCCCTCTACTAGAAATGGGGGGTGACACGTCGGCATACGGTCACACGCGATCACCATCCCCGCACAAAATAGGATTTCCGAATACAAATTGATACTTTCTAAAATTATATATATATATATATATATATATATATATATATATATATATATATATATATATATATATATATATATATGAAAAGGTAATAATTTAATGAATCATTTGCATAAATTTACAGATACTCCATGCCCCGCATAGCCATCAAAACTAATTCGGAAGCAGGATCCGGATTCCCAATCAATAATGGGCATTAAGCCTTCCACAGCAGTACAAGCCCCCTAAAAAATTCTCCGGTTCCTCTCCTTCTATACATGCCATACAACAGCAGGAAGCCGAATTTTAGCCTGCCTATAGGATAAAGCATGCTAAAAACAGATAGCAAGTATGAATTTCCAATACCAAGTATGATAAAACTTCCGGTTCCTCTCCTTCTAATGGACCAATACCAAGCTCGATCCGGTAAGAAGTGGACACCAAAAAAATAAAAATAAAAATAAAAATAATGGACCAATACCGATACCAATACCAATAACGATTCTGCAAAGATTGATAAAAAACAGGTAGCAAGTATTAATGTCCAAGATAAAGCATGCTAGTAAGAGAAAATAATTAATCATGGAACATAGAGCATCATCTTTGAAATAAAAGAAGAAGAAAAAAATCAAATAGGGAAGAAGAAGATGAAGTTTTATTTATTTGTTTTTTGAATTTTTTTTTAAATTTATGTTACATCTAGAAAAAACATTGTCACAATTTTCAAATAGTGATGTGTCTTGCACATGACTATACGTGTAATGCAGTCCAACCAAGGGAGTAACTTGGTTAGACTATTATTAGAAAAAAAAAAAACCCGGAGTGTATTAATGGGTATTCCTATATATAATAGAAATATCTCAATGGAGTTAGATTGGATATTCCTATATATATAATATGAATACGTCAATGGTTTGGATTTTGACTATTGCCATATATAATAGGAATACCTCAATGGTTCAGATTAGTTATAGGTTTGTAGGTTTCCTGCAAACTTTCGAAAGATCTGGTAGAATTTATTTTGGAAGTCCCGTAATTTTACAATAGACTAGGTATATCAAAAAAGAAAAAAAAAACAAAGACCCAATCTTGAAGCAATAAAAAAGCCAGTGCTCCAATCGAAAAAAATATATGATAGTTTGATTGATGATTTTGATAGTTTAATAGATGATTTTTGCTTGTAAAAATGCTATAAAAAATTAGTTATGTGAGAAAAATGGCCCAAATTTTAAATTTTGTCATAGGTCCCGTAAATCATATGACCGACTATGGATCTAAGTAACCTGATACAAGACCAAGAGCTCTGGTCTTCGACATCATTATTTCTTAAATAAATATGCGTGCACATCCAAATTCTTAAATTATATATATAAAAAATCTGATCATTATTGTAGAAAATAAATTCATCTAACAATTGAGGGATCTTTAGAAACAAAATAACAATTAACACACCGGTCAGAGCAATATCTTTAAGAAATTCTTTTTTTTTTGGTATGATTATAGATATGAATCTTAGAGCCAGTAGGGAATAGCTAGGGATCCAAGAATTGGAGGTCTCGTAGAGTAGGAATTTAGAAAGAAAAGGAATAACTTGAAATACAAAATTACAAAACTAATCCTAATAGTTTCCTGGACACGAAGACACCCCAAGACACGTGCACAAGTAGTGTTATGATTACCAACCATTTAAGTGTAAAATTAACATGTTTTGAATGTCGATTTGCTATTTCCCCTATTCTACGGATACACTGTTTTTTCCCTGATCCTATTTTCAGAGTTTTAATTATACTTAACTGAATTATTGATGTTAATGATTAGGATTAGTTCATTTACACATGTGTTTGATTTGTTAAATGTTAGGTTCATGTTGGTAATGGGTTTGGAATTGATGTGTAGACTGATATGTAACCTGTCAATATGAACTGTCCTTTTTGTTGATTTCCTCACACATTGAATCTTCCTGGAAATACTAACCTACTGCCATGTTAACACACTAACTCCTGAGAACACCCTAGTAGCTGCTACCCACATCATTCACTGACTTCTGGATTTAACTACACTTGAACACCTGAGACACATCCCACTGATTTACTGTCATTACATTTCCTATCTAGTCAAATTGCCATGTTGTTGAGTCACTATTACACACACATTTCATTGCCTGTAAAACTGAGAATTATGAATCCACACACACACACACACATCTGCACTTACACATTAACCTGAGATTTAGTGAACTGTTAAACAGTTTGCATATGCATTCCTGAGTTTAATGTGATGACTGAAATTGGGTTAAAAATAGGAAATCTGAGACACTCTACTAATTTTCCTAAGGGTTACACAATATATACACACACACAGGTACACTCTACACACACACAGGACACACCCATTTACACATTGCTTTGTTCCCTGGAAAACTGAGATGCACTAATTCCTATATACACACTCCACTGTTTTAAATTTCTGAGAATGAGATTGACACTCACACACACATGAAAACTGAAAACCCCCCTGTTCCTGAACACACATTGAGACACACTGTTTTCTCATTTAGCTCAACACACACATGGAGACCCCACTGTATGCTGTCACACACATCACCCTCACCCTCACCTATATACACACACACTACATGTTTAAACACACATATTGCACCAAAACTGGAAACTGAGAGCTTAATGGGTTTTCCTATTAACCTAGGAATCTGAAATCTGAGACATGTAGTCCACACACACACACATGTTTAGTCACCCATACACTTTACTGTCACCAATCTGAGTTTAAACACACAATCGCATTCCTGTCACACACATTGAACCATACATTATACACACACACACATTAATCCACATTGACACCCTATCACTTAATACTTCCTGATTTTATATTGTTAGCTAATTCCTGAGTTTGTACACACTGAAAATTCCTGTAGATATACACACCCCCTTTCTGTTAGATTACACACACCCTATTACATTCCCTATTACATGTACACACCCTAAACCTAAGATACACCTACTGTTTTTCCCTGTCTCTTGACACACACTCATGTGTCACCCACATACACCTATACACACACCTAGACATGTATCCCCTCTATCTCTCTATATGTGATATATAATATGTGTGGCCTATATGTAAATATATATTATCTATACTCTTGAATAGGATGTAGTATGTATGTATATGTGTATGATTATTTATATAAATTAGATATATATTTAATGTGTGAAATATGTGAGAATGGACTAAATGTGTGATATAGCTATATGGCCTATACCCTATATACATGGCACATAGCCTGGGGAGTATCCTTATGTGATACAGCCTGTGTATATGGCATGAATGCCCAGTGATTGTGTGTTGTTGACTTGTATAGCCTAGTTTTGATGTGTGCTTGCTAGGATAGGCTTGGTTGGACCTAGTGAGACTTGTTAGACTTGTTTGGGCTAGGAATTGACCTAGTTGACCTAGTTTGACTAGTGTGGTTGACTAGAGTTGACCAAGTGTTGACTATAGTCTAGTTTGACCTAGACAGCATGCAGATGCATTGTAGATTATGTTATCATCCCCTGTATACATCTTGACTTGTGTTGCTCTAAATATGAGTCAAATACCTCATCTCGGACAGTATATTCTTACAGACATTCAGATACCAGACGAGTACATTCTCTGATCATTTCATAACTTGCTTAAAATTATATTCCTGCTCTAGTTTACCTTATTTGATGCTGTCACAATATTATCACGGATTGGTACTATATGGATCCCTACATCGAAATGTTATCCCCCTCGGGAGCATCAGATACATCATGTCGTGTATTTCATGTACATCATGTATTCCTTGCTCTCATGTTATTCATGTTTTTCATGTGCTTCATGCTCGTTCATGCTCGTTCGTGTACTCTCATGTGCTCTCATGTTCGATCATATTTTTTGTGTATTTCATGTATAACCTATACTTCATGTGTACCCTTCATGGGCCTTCATGTGGAATTCACGTACACTTAGTTCTGAGCCCTCATGTATACTTTATGTACACCCATCTATGGGCTTTCATGTGAAAATCATGTACGTAACATACTTGTCTGGATCCTTGTATATTGATTGGGATATGGGGGAGTATAAATAGTCATGTAAACAATTCCAAAGTAGTATAACCATGTGCGCCTCTTTAGTATATTCATGTGCAAATCCAGCCGTTCACATGTCGACTTTGTACTCTAAATCACTAGTCACTGGTAGCTCTCTACTTATAGTAGATATTTCTATTATAGTTCTCTCTCTATTTACATTATGTACTTCTTTCAGTTTCATGTATCGTACTCTCTTGCATGTTTATAGTTTCTAAACTGTTATGATCTGCATGAGATGTATTGTGTTCGCTCCCGTCCTGACTGGACCTGTTAAAAATTTTACAGAGGATGATGAGTAACCCTGCACCCCTTACTATGGAGCTTGCCTAGATGACACTCGCGACCTGGACCTCTGGGAGGTTCAGGCAGCTGCTGAGGATGATACCCATGCATAGTGTAGATAGTCTAGACTGTTTTCTTATTTTCATGTTAGTAGTTGTCTGGATTCAGAGTTGTATTATTATGGAGATGTTGAGACTTATGTTTATTTCACTTGTTGTATCTCAGTTGAGAATTTCCCTATCTATTCCATCGTGATATATTCTACCTTTAGATTGTGATTGAGTTGTACCTTCTGTGATTGGCCTCCTATTGGAGAGTATTTCATATTATGCTAGTTATAGTTCATGACCTAGAACAACGTTCTACCATCGACACTGCGGCGTAGGCTGGGCGCTGTTACGTACTCGTACCCTCACAGCGGGTGTGGGTCGTGACATATCCCCCTCGGGGTGCATCAGATACAGTTGTCATGTGCTTTTCACGAACATCTTGTATTTCATGTACACCGCTATTCATGTATACTCTTGTACAATCTTGTACTCTCATGATCACGTGAACAAACATGATAAAAATCTCTTGTACAAGGTAACGTAACTTGACTGGATCTTTGTGTATTGATTGGGGAGGGTGAGTAGGAAATGGTTATGTGGTCAAAAGCCCATCTTGTGAAATCTTGTGAAATTATGTATATGTCTATTGTACACTCACGTATGATGGAGTTACCCTTGTATTGTTCTAACCCGTTTATATAACCATCTCATGCTCTAAATCACAGGTTACTTACAGTTCTTACTTATCATGTATATAGATATTTTCAGTTATCAAATCTCTCTCGTTTTCATATATATTTATTTACAGTCCATGTATCTTACTCTTTTACATGCTTTATATTTCCCAACATGATATGAACTGCGTGAGATGTATTGTGCTTGTTCCTGTCCTGACTGGACCTGTTGAAAATATTACAGGTAACCTGGAGATTCACAGCTAGCCTAGAGGACCAGTAGAGCTTGGAGTAGATTACTAGTTTATGGTTTAATTTCACTTCTAGAACTTCTTTGTAATAAGTGGAGATTGACTTGTATTTGAGATTGTTTGAGATGTTGTTTAGAAGTTTATTTAAGTTGCCTGAGTTTCATATAGTTGTTAGACTCATGTGTTATCTTATCGTGCTTAGATTATGATTGAGTATTATCATATCTTATATTTGTCCTCCATTCGGAGTTGAGATTGTGACAGGTATATTATATAATTGCGTGAGTTTTTGATTAGATAGTGACCTAGAACAACGTTCTACCGCCGACACTGCGGCGTAGGCTGGACGTACCCACTTCTCGTGCCCCTACACTGGGTGCGAGTCGTGACAGTTTGGTTGAATTTGGAGTTGATTTGATGAAAGGGACAAATTTGGAGAAGAACACCAATTTAGGGTTAGGGTTTGCAAACGAAAAGAGGCAATGGGCTAATGTTGCTTTAAATAGGAAAGGGAGGCTAGTCTTGGCCGGCCATGGGCTGCCCTAGGGTTAGGGTTTGGTGAAGTTGGCTAAAAGGCCTTCCTAACATGTAATTTAAAGCCCCTTAAAGGAAAGGCCCGATGTGACTTAAGTTAAATCAACTAAATTCTTTCAAATTGACACTCTAGCTAGATTAGAGCCTAACTTAAGTTGTCTAATCTCTCTAACAAGTTTCTATGGTCATGACTAATCTCTAATCAATGCAGTTCTAAAGTTTCACTAGCAAATGACAAAATCACAATACATTAATTTAAATAATAATAAAATAATCAAAAATATATCAATTACCAAAATACCCTTGCTCCAGAATGTGGTGGTGACAGTATACAAAAGATAAGGTATAATAAAGAGCGATATTCTAACTAACGATATTAAAAGATAGAATATTGTTACAACAAACTAAAAGATAAGTGCAAGACTAAGCCTTGGCTTTATCTTCAATACTATGGACCATACCGGGTATTGGCCAAGATTGGTGTAGTGGCTTATAAACTTGACTTACCAGAAGGATCACTGATTCACCCTGTATTCCGTATCTCACAACTCAAGAAATATGTGAGTAATCTAGTCCAGGTACAAGAGGGAATTCTTACTCAAAGGGAAGGACTACTATTGGAACCTGAATGGATGTTGTAATGGAAACTGGTTAAGAGGGGCAACAAGCTGCAGTAATCTTCTAGTATAGTGGCAGGAATGTGGCCCAGAGAATGCTAATTAGATTCCTTATGAAAAGTTTGTAAAGCAATATCCACAAGGTCAATTTAAGAGGAGGGTATTGATACATTCCTCTTATACGCAAATAATAACATCGAGTGACACTCAGTATCAGCCAGTGACAACTCAGTGTCAGTATCAGTATCAGTAATGTAGCTGTGGTAGCAGTAGCAGTATATCACTATCCCAGTAGAGTATCAGTACTTTAGTATTAATACTACAACAATCCCATCTTGCAGAGCCCTTATATATAACTAGTAATGTGCACCTGCAAATGCACGTGTGAAAAAATTGTTAAGAAAATTAAATATAAATTTAGTATAAAAAATTATCAAATCTAAGATTTGAAATAAAGCAACCGAGAAAATTATTTCCTACCTTTATCACTTGAGTTAGACTATTTATTTATAAATATATCATATTAGAAGAGTTCAATACCTATTTCTTGATGGTTTCACTATTAAGAATCGGAATTTCACTCCCTATATATATATATATATATATATATATATATATATATATATATATATATATATATATATATATATATATATATATATATATATATCTTGCAAAATATAAGGAACCATGGCAGAAATTTGCGTATTAACTATTTCAGCCGGTAATACCTTAGTGACAAATGAGATCTAGTGTGCACTATAATTGATTCATATACCCACATTCCTCATGTGGAGAGAAGTGGACATATGTAGAAAGATAAATTAGTACTCTAGCAAAGTATCATTCTACACTGAAACATGCATGTCCAAAAATGTTCATATCAGTTATTGAAATGTTGAAAAGGAGACAAATGCATGACAAGAAATGAGCACACCCATGAAAAAAATGTAGATGGTGACAATTGACGATAATACGTGAGAACATCGTCTAGCTAGGATGGTTCAAACATGTGCAAAAGAGACCAGGAGATGCTAGAACTAGGAGTAGACCTCAACAAAATGATAAAGATGGGCATTTGTTAATGATGCATTTATCTCATTTTATTAGTACTGCAATTAAATCAATGAAATCTATGATGCATTTATCTAGGAAGGCTCATAAGTTACATATACAATAGTTGAGTTGGCAAACTTTTAGACATTAGTTGGTACTTGGGCCCTGCCCTTATTAATTAGATTATGAAAAGATAGTCAAGCAACTTCTGTAGTTTCATCATATTATCAACTAAGATTGAAACAAAAGCAAGATAGCAAACCCCTAAACTAGGATGGTAGGTCTTATATATATTATTTCCAACATCTATTGAAACTTAGGGTGCGTTTGATTAGATGGGAGAAAATATCTGTGGAATTATTTTACTAGGAAAATAATTTCATGGAAAAAATTCCACGAAATTAATTTGAGTGCTTGATTGTCGTTATTTTCCATGAAAAATATGGAAATTGATATTTTCCTACGGACTTGACCAGTTTTATATTCTCCCATTTTTGAGGAAATATGGAAAATGATAGACTTTTGAAAAATAATTCCATAGAAAATATATGCTATCAAACATTACAATTTGTGAAAAAATTGTGATGGAAATATTTTCCACGGAAAAAAAGGGTCAATCAAACATAGCCTTTAGGATATATTTCCAACATCTATTGAAACTTATCACCTAAATATAAACCTAATACAATTATATTTCCGCATTGAAACTTTGGATGTATTCCCATATTGAAACTTATCGTAATCTTTTAAATATAGTCCTTTTAAATATAATCCAAATCCTATTCTACTCTTCAAACCGACCTATGTATAGGGGGGCAGGCATTGTCTTGTGTATTAAGAAGGAAGATATATACTTAGAGAGGGAGATATGCACGCAATAAATCGGCTTTCTTCAAGAGACATGCCTGCTGCGGATGGCGATCGATATCGGTGGTGGTCGACTCTCTTGCCCGAGCTCTTAGTTTCAATACTGCAACGCCTTCCGTCCGTCCGTGACCGCATCCGTTTCGGTTGTGTGTGTACTTGGTGGCGGTCGGTACTAATGGAGGCTCGGCATCTCCTGCCTCCTACTGCTCCTCTACTATTGCTTCCTTACACAGAAGATGAACTGTATCCCCATCGACGAGTGCACGATATCCCCGTCAACTGGGTACATCGGATCCTCTTACTGGACTCGCAATACATGTCAGATCAGACACAACAAGAAGAGTACTACCGATGTCACCATCGACCGAAGAAGGTGATATGCGGGTCATCTATGGGGTGGTTGTTAGTTAGCGACCGCAGAGATGTTCGCTTGTGGAATCCTATAACGAGAGAGGAGATCCCACTCCCTCTGCCTCTTTGTAATTTCGATTGTGAATACGAGTCCTATTGCATAGGCAAGGTTGTCTTGTCCTCGAATCCTTCTTCGTCCTCCCAGCTGCTGCAAGACCAAGACTGTTGCACGGTCATGGTCATTCGTAAATGCTCACATGTATTGAGCTTCTGCAGGATCATAGATGATGACATGAGTTGGACCACCTTCGAGGAAGCCACTGGTTTTGGTATTGGTTTCCATGGCGAATTCTGTTTCATGGACGTAATTTGTTACCGAGGGCAATTCTACGCCGTAATATGGGGAGGAGAGGTTGTGATGTTAGATGTTGGCCCAAATCCAAAGATGGCAGTAGTTGCGGATTGTGATTGGTACCGACCAATGGACGATAACGACGCCAATGACGACGACTTTGACGGCGATCGCTACTCCTATCAATATTATCTGGTGGAGTCATCCGAGGAGCTGTTGAGGGTTGCAAGGCTCATCAAACGGAACATCAACATCGGCGAGCATTGGCATGAGCATAATTCGACTATAAAGTTTGTGATTCATAAGCTCGATTTTGACACAAAGACTTGGAGCACTGAGGTAAGCTTGGGTGATCAAGCATTATTTCTGGGATCGAGCTCCTCCGTGTCCATTGCTGCTGCTGATGGATCATGCAAAAGGAATTCTATCTATTTCTTGGATGATTCTGATGATGACTATTGTTCTTGCTTGGAAATGGAAAGTGATATGGGTGTGATTGATTTGGAGGATGGAAGCGTCACCTGGTTCGGGTTGGGTACTTACACATGTTCGTCGTTGAAGGAGAACTGCTCCTCGCTTTTCTACTCTACAGAATTTTGGATCGATCTTGCTCCATGGTAGGTAGTCAAACAAGTGGAGCAGTGATCCTCAAGAAAAATCAATTTTGTTTACGAATACTGCCTAATTGATAACTTGATTTGTAAAGCTTTCAATTGTTGTTAGTGTCCTGAGGAAGCGGCAAAGAACAGCCTTAAGACCAGGAGAATTATAAATTTATGTATTGTATTTCTCTTTCAATTGTTCATTCTAATTCCAACTTTAAATTTACAATTATGCTATTTGGCTCCCAAAATATTTGGGTGATGCCATCTTCCATTATGTGGCATCTGACATGGCAGCTGAAATAACAACTGACATGGCAAATTTTAACCCAAAACATTAATTACCCAAAAAAATTTAATGTTAATGTTTAATATTAATATTAATATTAATATTAATATTAATATTAATCCTAATTGTTAATGTTAATATTAATTTTAATTTTAAGATTAATTTTAATATTAATATTAATTTTAATTTTAATGTCAAGGTTAATTTTAATGTTAAGGTTAATCTTAATATTAATGATCATGTTAATTTAATATTAATTTAATTTTAATATTAAATTTTGTCATGTCAGCAATCATGTCATATGCCACATAATAGGAGATGGCATCACCCAAATATTTTGGGAGCCAAATAGCAGTTTTGTTAAATTTAATTTCTATGAACATGGTTGGTCGCAGTTGCTTTCCTGACTGGAATGGGTTGTGAACTTGCTGGAGATTGGATTTGCTAACTTAGCTTTTTGGAATCAGCTTCCTGAAAGTAATGAACTCTTCATTGTCCTGTGGGAAAAGGTATGTATCAATTATGTTGTCCATATATCTATGTTAGGTTTTATGTCGTGACAGATATGCTTTACACAATTCGGACATGTCAACCAAAGTCTCTATTATGTTGTTACTAATGAATTTTGTTTCGGATCGCATGACTTCATCGGAATCTATGTCATATATATAGCTTCCTCGTAAGTCACGGCAGAGGCAGAACTAGTAAGGGGCTGGGGTGTCCAAAAAATTTTCCTCCTTTTTTTCACATATATATTTTTTACTTTTTTATGAGTCAGCACATACCTAGCCCACCCTATCCGACTTCAGCCCACCCAAGATCAAATTTTTGGTTCCACCCTTGAGTCACGGGATCTTCACTCTCTAATACTAGCATCACCATCTCCTTCGATCATGAAACCATAGTATTGTTCATGAATGATGGATGCTCTTTTGACATACTTGTAGGTTGTGTATTAGTAGGTTGGGTGTTATTGAGTTCGGGTATTGGCTAAAGTTGACATGTTTTCTTGAACTTCTTCAAGATACCTTGGTCCCACTAGCCTATCATAGTGGTAACTCTTTCTCTAGAATCGTGGCATGTTTCGAAACAATTACCCCTTTTGTTTCTATGTGAGGTAGTAGTATCCAACGGTTTCTTTTGGATATCCATGTCTAAATCAGCTATTAATTGTCTCTTCATCTTCACATCCACAAAATAGAACTTGCAGTTGCGCTTCCAGTGACCATCTTGTCATACATTATGTATTCTAGAAACTGAAAAATATAAAAAGAAATCTGACCGAGACTTGAACTTGGTTCAATGTCTTTAAGACAATATTCACCACGCACGTGTGCTTATGGTTGAATGGAGAGTTAGTCTCCCAGGATACAACGAACTCCTCCTCCAGTAGAAACGCTTCACACCGCAGGAATTGGTTGAAGCATTCAAGGTAGGCTCTCTCACTCTCTCGGACTGGGTATTGGATTGTATGAAAATTAATTTCTCAAACACTGACAGGATTGTGCATTTTATAAATGATGAAGAGATACAAAAATGTTAACAGACATATTGTTTGGAAGGGACGCACCCTTTCGATCAGACACAACCATTAAGAATTTATGGAAGTTTAAAAAAAATTCCAACCACCCAACCCAACCAGCCAACCCTTTGTTTTTTCGAATAGACATATTGTTTATTCTTACTCATGAGTAATTACATGCTAGAGCAGCATGTTGATAATCTAATAACTTGGCTATTGTACTATCAGGCATTAACTGTACATGTTTAGCAGAGATAATCCCAACAAGTACTTGAGCAGTGATAATATCTACCAAGATTTAATTTGAAATTAAAGAGAAGTACTTCACAAACACGCTGCACTAGCTAGAGATTTTTTTTTTTTTGGACATAAACGGAGGCTTTTTATTTAACTAGAAAATGAACTGTTTACACAAGCTCCATCAACATTTATTTTGATCTATCCCTCTGCCGGTGGAGTCCAAACAACGTTCGGGTTGTAGTTCTTTCGAAGTCCTTGGATCTCCTCATAACGTTCGATCATGTCTCCATTATAGTAAGTGTTGTGTATGATATTAGCTTGCTCCACAATGTGTAGTGTCCCGCTCCTAGCGGTTCACTATGTAAGGCTTGCGGCTTGGTTAACTCGGTCGGAACCGAGTATTGGGGAAACTTATCGTCGGCACCGAATCGATCACGGACAAGTGCATAAGAACCTTTCCAACTAATGGATTGGTTTCTCTTGAAATGCGTCCAAGAGTTTTCTCTGAATGTTTTGCTGCTGGTTTTGTTGCTTGGTTTTGATGGATATGCTTTTCTGAATGATTTTCGATGATTTGATTTTTGCCCGTTTTCATCGATTTGCATAGCATTCATTCTTGAGAATTCTGAGAGAAAAGAATATAACGAGACGGAGTATTAACCAAACTTTTGGTGCCAATACAGACTGGCGCATGACGGAAGGCTAAGCGTGCAAGTGTTCCTCTCTCTCTGCGATTCTCTAATTTGGTGAGTGTGGATCTCTGTGGTGGTATTGTCCCTCTCGCTATTCCTTCATGCCAACTAAATAATTGTCTTGCAACATCCGTGGATCGATATCAAGTTGCTAATGCCACAAGTCAATACCACTAAGAAGCTAGTCATAGAACATTGAAATGATGCTTGTCCCTTAAACATTGAATGAATTGATTTCACTATTAACAACATTGAGATTGTGCTTGTCCCTTGAACATTGAAATGAGATAAACAATTGATGCCTGTGATAATGAGATATGAAATGCTGAGAATGAACATGTTGCCTTTTACCTTCAATATTATACCATGCACACTATGCTTATCGAGTCAGACATGCATTCGCATAGTCATGGACAACTTGTATACAAGGTATTGTTTCCTCAAACGGTACTAGGACACCGGGACCGATTCGGCATAGGAGAAAATGCAGCATGCTTTAGTGGCACGATTGGTATCAGGACATTCATTCGGACTTACAATCCGAAGGAATGGTGCATCGCATACCCTTGAAGTCCTATATGGCAAGTCAATATGGTTTAACAACACCAGTGGCTATGTAGTCAGGATGCATGCTAATGATCATTTTATGCAGAGGCGGTAAGTGTTATTTTATTATCCTGTATCTTATGCAGGAAAGCTGGATTCGGCCGACGGTAAAGTAAACATGGTTTCATGAAATTACCATGTTACATTGATTGTGATTCATTCTAAATGTTGCCTGTCCCTAATAAGTTCATATCTTTAAAATGCTTATCATTAATAAAATGTTGGTTTAGCTGAGTGGGCCAACGGGGCTCACCATCGCATTGTTATAATGTGCTGACCCCTCCTCCACAGGTACTGGAGAAGGCTCGGGCGCACATCGCAATTAAAGCTTTCTGGACTGCTGTTTCCTTTCAAGTTATTTTTCCTAAAAGACGCACAAAGTATTGCAGAGTTTTCAAAGATGGCTGCTTATATTTTCAAAGTACTAAAGGGACATGATGTATGGAACGGAAAGTTATTTCATGGCAGCCTATCAGTTGTACTTCTTTTCATGAATCAATGTAGCCGAAAAGGCATTTCAAATATTATCGAAAAAAGTTGTATTCTGACTACAATTATCAATAAAATGAGTATTTCTTCTTCCTATGTTGTGTCCTCAATATTTCTGAAATGTGGTTGGGTTTCAAATATTTCCAAATGACTTAACAGTGCACGTTCTTGCCTTGTACAAGTGCAACACCAGACTTGTACGGCATCACGCCCTAGCGAGGACGAACGATTCGGCGCGAATCGAAGCGAGGACGAAAGATTCCCCGAATCGGGACGTGACAAGTTGGTATCAGAGCACGGTTTCAAATCCTCGGATTTCGAAAATGTTTTCAAAAAGGAAGTCTTGATGCAAATTTTCTCGATTGATGGTGTCGATAGCGCTAGCATGAAATAATGTTCAATACAATAAGCCCATAAATATTTTATGAGTGCTAATAGAATTATTTCTTTGTTGTAGAATAGACAAAGGTGATAGCTCAAAGACGAATTTATCGTCTGACCCTATGGAGAAACTGATTAAGCAATTAGAGGCTCAGAGGAAGCAGAGCGAAGTTCAACATCGCGCGCTTCAAGAGCAGCTTCAATATCAGTTTCAAGAACAACTGGATACTCAACAAAAGCAAGTGGATAATCTATCTCAGATTGTCGCCAAGCTAACGGCCGATTCCAATGTTTCTGCAAAGGCCGCAGCAACCGAGATCGTATAAGTGTCGGCAGAGAAACCTGAAACGCCGACATGGAAGAACGAGCTTCAAGTTCTCCGACTTTAAGAGCTGTGATCCGCCTGAGTTTAATGGGAGAGCGGAGACAGATGAAGTGATGGGCTTCTTAAATACACTTGAGGGCTACTTCTGAATGTTGGAGATACAGGGCAGCAAAAGAGTGGAGTGTACCGCTGTACAACTTCGTCTCAAGGCCCAGGAATGGTGGACTTCGCAGAGACAGGCACTTTGCGGTAATAGTCCGGATATGAAGATATCTTGGAAGACCTTCAAGCAGGCTTTCATTGCCCAATTCATTCCACCAGCTGTCCGTCAACAAAAAGAGAATGAGTTTATTGCACTCCGACAGGGCAATTTGTCAGTGGATGACTATGAGACAGAATTTTTGAAGAGAGTCGCATTCGCTGGGTACATGGTACCGAATGACGACGCCAAGCGAGAAAGATTTGTGCAAGTCTTGAATGAGGACCTGCAGCGGGATGTGCTAGGTCGAAAATGTACGTCTTACCAGGAGGCGTACGAGACAGCTCTCGAGATGGAGAGATTTCATCAGCCGGCTAGTCGTGGGATAACACAGAGCAACCAAGGCAACAATAATCAGAAATGACCTTGGTCTGCGGGAAGAAATGACGCACCTAAGCATCATAATGCTGGTGACAACAGAGGACATCAACAACAGTTGCCTCATTGTAACAAATGTCATCGAGTGGGACACCGGGGTGAAGATTGCCGTATTGGGTGTTTCAAATGCGGGGATGTAAATCACAAGGCATTTGAATGCAGAGCTAGGGGAGAGAACCAGTATCCTCCTCGTGGACATAACAATAATCAGTATCGTGGGCATAACAACTATCAGAACCGGGGCCAACATAACAATCAAAATCGTGGCCAAGCGCCACCAGCCTTACCAGCTCCAACTGGGAATGCACCGAATCAACAACAAGGTGGGCAAGCAAGGGTTTATGCCTTGACTCAGGCAGAGGCCCAGACCGTAGAGAATATTATAACAGGTATATTGCTGTACAAAGGCATACCTGCAAGAGTACTTTTTGATTCTGGTGCTACTCATTGCTTTATCTCTTCTGATTTTGCAACAGAAAATAAATTTTGTATGACTCTACTAAAGACAGCTTTGTGTGTTAGCACTCCTTCGGGAGTAGATATGCCTGCAACTTTGATTTGCAGGGATGGCTACATTAAAATTGGAGCCAAGACTTTATCTTTGGACGCAATTGTACTCGATATCAAAGAGTACGATATCATTTTGGGAATGGACTGGCTCAGTGCCTGTCATGCAATAATCGACTGTGCAGATAAGAGAGTTGTGTTTCGCCTACCCGGAGAAACATAGTTCTCTTACTCGTGCGGCTCGACGTTCTAAGGACCTATGGTAATATCGGCAGTTACAGCAAGGCACATGCTGTATTCAGGGTGTGAAGGATTCCTTTCTTCTGTTCAAGACACTCGAATGAAGAGTGTAGGCTCAAATCAGACCGAGATTGTGGCAGAGTTTGTCACGTCCCGATCCGGGAAATTGCTCGTCCTCACTCGATTTTACCCGAATCATCGTCCTCGCTGGGACGTGATGCCGCACGAGCCTGGGGTTGTGCTCGTGCAAGGCAAGATAACAGGTTCACATAGAACTATCTCAAATTTGTAACATAAGCAGCGGAAGGAAACAAAGAATATAACAAGAATCTCTTTTATTAATATTGAACTGAAGGTTACAAAGGCTCTGAATAGCCCAATTTAATATGCCAATTGGCTACAACGCTCATGATCTCTCTAGCTCACAAAGGATTATATTGTTCCATACATTATACCTCTTTATAGCCACCAAGTAGTCTTCGGTTGAACATCTCCATGTCGCAAGTCCGAACGCCTATGCGGTAGCTCCTCTTGAATGCCAAGGACTCCATGCCTCGGTACGTCCAAGCCAAGCTCCGCCCCGAGCCGATCATAACCTGAGCCTGCACATAAACTAGTGGGAGATTAGTGCTTTCGTCCTCGCTTCGCACTGATCAAGACCTGCTCGCACCCAAACCAAACACTTAATCATTTAGTGAAACATGCATCTTAATTGGTGATCTTTCTATTTAGCCTTAGGATCAGTTTCATGGCAAAACTTAAACATAGCACATTATCGTAAATGTGTCCCAAACCGTGTTCCTGCAGCAGATACAGTTAGCCATAATATGAACATAAACATAGTGCTCGTGCACATCTCGTCCCATTTCCTTAGCCTGCAGTGGTTAGAACTTAACATAAGCAAACATACGAATCACGAAACCGACCAATCATACACTTAGACAATGCATAAGGGTCGCAGGCTTTGCGCCTGCACCCAACTCTCATCTCAACCCACCGGCCCTATCCATATGAAGGTCACGGTATTTCGTACCGTAATGGACTTGGCATCTCTTATGTGTAAGCCTAAGATCACTCCGATACGGGTTGCTAGCCCAATATCCGAAGGACCGCAAACTTACGAATATCATAGCTTATCACAGTACTGGACGGTCGCAATCCGTCCGAATGTTGTGCACCATAAATACCACACATAATTCCCTCCTAGGCCAAACGGTCCCGGCGCCCCGGCGTAACCATTCGAGGGAAGTCGCACCCGTGCACGGGCCATCCGAGTCCATTGACCATGCAATACGCGCCATAGCATACAAGTCATACCGTTCCAACCAATCTCGTGTTCTATAAACGTAGTCCCGCACCATAAACATATCCGCGTCTCATAACATAATCTACCATTCATATGAGGAGCTCCGTCGGCGTTATGCCCCAACACATCCATATTGATGCACGACGCCCAACGACTTAGACATCTCGTACTTGTATTCAACGCGTACCATTCGTAAGTTATTCTCATAGCATAATTTCATAATTACTTAGTCTTTTTGTAACATAAGTGCCCGAGGGTACGCTCAGCACCGTAATCAATGTTCTACGCCTAGTGTTCAATATTCTCAGAGCCGTGCACATGGTGCACATCTCGATATTGTCTTTCAATGTTCTACCATCATGCCCTATCGCGACCCGTGTACTTGATGCATGTCGCTTCAATTGTTCGATTGTTCAATGTTCTATCTTAGTGTTCGACACATACTTGGACCTTTCGTCGCCGAGCCACGCTCGCTAACCCGATAACATCTTACGCATACAATGACATATTTTATTAGACGTGAAGGAATAGGGAGAGAGAGTCAAGAACCCGCCCATCTTAAGTCGATACGCCTTGCCGTTTCGCTGAGTTGAAGTGTCTCGCTTCCATAACTCGGTCGCATAGCTAACTCCCGAACTTAGCCATTCCTTTGAACTACTCGGTTGACTTGGCCTATCGCGCCCATACCACGATCCGTAATCCAGCATAAAGGCACAGCCTGCACACCAGATCGACTAACATTAGCACTTGCTCAAACGAAACTTATCCTTTGCATCGATTCGATTCATAGATTCCAACCGACTCAAAGCTTACCTTTGGCCAACCTAACACTTGCATCGATTCGTACCGATACCTCATCGGGTCAACGCAACTCTTCGAGTCAACGACGCATCGTAATGCATCGATGCGGAGCGGGGCATTACATAATATACCACTCAAAATCAGGTTCGTCCTCGAACCGAAACCAACACTTAATCCAAGTGCCTCGCATAGATCGTCTCACGATCTCATGCTACTATCGTTGGAATCATACAACTTAGTTTGGATCATACACATATTTTAGGCGTCCCACCAATATATGTATTTCAGCCAAGCTCAGTTGTAGGATATCGGGACAACTAACAAGCTCAACTTAATCCTCAAGCACCAATCAGTCCGTACTCGACTTAATTATATCTTAGCATCTATTCTCAAAATACTTTTCGTATGCATCATCCCATAACGTGCGTTCCTTTTCCAAACATCTCGGCACATAACTTGATTCAAACCCGTAACTTCGATCTCATAAGTTTCTCGACGGCCACCTAACATTCTCATTACATCAAGTCATTGCGCATCCGATCGCAACAATTCTCCGTAATGCCTATTCACCCAATCGTTTTCTATCCCTCACATAACTCCAATCTTTCATCCAATCATTCATCACATTTGGCCGTAACGACATGGACTAAGTCCACATGTCTCAATTTCCTTTGCCTACCATCCGTACTAAGTCTCGCACACAACTATCCAAACACGATCCATGTTCTCGAACTGCCTACGCATCGCGTCTGGGGCTACCCCCGCTAGATAACTTATCCAGACATCGTGCTAAATCTCTCCCGACGTAAGAGGTCAACTTGAGTCTACGAAGCTCAAGGAAACAATCTTTCCGACCCAAGGTCTCTTACGATACGCCCATCTCCTATTCTCGACCGAGTACGAATCCTTTACTCAATTCTCAATCAATCCCGACTAGTTCGTTCGCAACATAGATGGCGCGCTCGATATACATAGCCTAACCGTTACTCAAGCCAATCTACGATACAACTCTTAGGGTCGTTCTACTATCCGTCGCTCTCGCGCATTGCAGAATTCTCGTAATCGCCTTATCGCGTCACTGCGCTAAGCACGTTCCTCAACATCTATTCGGTCATTCCTTATCATCAACAATATTTATTATGCGACTTCTTTAGGGTCATCCTATGGGACTTCAACATTCACTTGATTTAGCGGTCAAGTCTTCTAGGGTCATCTGCCCCGAAACTACGCTCGATAATTGAAGATCATCAACGAGGGACAGTTACAACGAACCATGCTATATCCTATCGTGGAGCCAAATCAATTCCCGACCATTCCTATGAGACTTTACCCAATCCGACATACCAATCCATAATTTCTCTACTCCCACGCAACTGATACGCCGTTGCTACTCGAATCACTCATGTATTACCGTCAACACTATCAAGACCGAGCAATATTTGTTCGCCTCAGTACGAGTCCATTTTCACTCTCATCAATATCTAGCACACTCTAGGCGTATCACACAATCCTCAATTCCACCTTCGCATCAAACCACAAATCCATATCCAATTTGCCACGCCTTGCAAGTTCGATCATCCCCACTGGATGAATCACCACACTAGTGCTCACGCGGAATAATCGTCCTAATTTGACGTGACGCATGTGCGAGGCTGGTGTTGCGCTCGCTCAAGACAAGAATGTCAACATAGTGGTGATCCGCGAAGCAATCCAAACACTTTCGTTTTCATCCATCAATATCCATCCACTCTCAATTTTTCGAAGCATTCCTACCATTGTTATCATACTAAACTGCCATCAACTTAACTTGCATCTTATTCATCCAACAATAATGCTTAACATAATTTTCGTTCATTCGATCAGAGTATTCCCGAGTTATTGCATATCGTCTTTGATACGCCTCAATAACATCGTCGATATGCATAACTTGAACATCTTCCTTTCTCATAAGCTCAAACTCGTTGCAATCATTGCCATTATCCGAACTCGAATACGAATCAAGTCTCGCACTTATCAAGATCCATTTAGTTGTAACTACTTAACATAGTCGTGACATAATTTTAAATTCACATATCCATTCTCATATCCCTAACTCGCACTTCCAATCGTGCTACCGACTTATCTCAGCTCGACCGAGTCGACCACTTCCTCAACGTAACATTCCTTCGCTATGCTCAGCCTATCATTCGACTTACACTTAACGAATCCTCGCCGACGTATCCTCCATAGATGCAACTTCTCACATAATCGTTCAACTCAATTCATCGAGGCATACTTGCGTCGACTTCTCTCAAATCATTCCCACTCGAGTCTCGGTACTACTTCGTCCGTTGAGGACAAACATGTCGTAACAACACAATTGTCTCGACAAAATCTATCGCAAGTCACCAAACCGCTTAACATAGCTATTGTTAAGTGGTATCCCATATACCACTCAGGATCGAGCCTATCGTTCTCAATACAATGCTCATTGCATCGATCACACAATTGGTATTGCATATACCACTCAAAATCGAGTCATTACTCGACATCACATTCCGCATAGGTCCGACATGTAATGCCCCGCTCCGTACGAGTATTTTGTTGGCTTATTGGATGGGATCAGAATATTAGACCGTGACTTATGTTGGGAATCAGGAGAATTGAGACTGATGGAGTCTCTCTTAGCTGGCTAGACGGAATGTGTATTGGAAGTGGCTCGCTGGTGGAGCTACGCTTAGTAGAATTTTGGGTGAGTGGAACTGTCCTTCCTCCTCCTTACTCCTTCATGCTTAATAGATGAAGTATTGAAATGCTATGAACTGCCCCTAAATGTCCCATATGTTAGTTGCTGAATAATAGAGATGCTTTTGCTGAGAATTATTGAAATGTACAACACATTGAACTGCTAATGATTCGATGCCTGAGATTGAATTGATAATCTTGTTTCTTATGCTTAATGCTGCTGAAACGATAAAACACTTGATTAATGAGATGCCTTGTGAATGATAGAATAAGAATTGAACTGGCGGTGCTATCGACCCAATGAACTGAATGAAACACTAGAATCATGTACTCTCTCTATAACTGTTACAAGAATATGAAATGCTACCTGTCCCTTATAAGAAATGAATGTATGTTAAGTTTCTCTTAAGAAAGGAATGATATGAGATACATTACAATGAAGCAATGAATGAGATATGATAAAGCTGGGATCGTTGAGATCACCAAATGAAATGATGGTAATGACGAAATGAATAAGTCATTGAATATGACTAATGATGCACTGTTGCCTTTACTTTCCTTAATATATTTTACCATGCGATTTTGTTCACAATCAAGTCGGACACGCATTCGCATGGTCATGGACAACTTGTATACAAGGTTTGAGTAATAATTTTCTCGAACGGTTCCTAGGGCCCTGGGGATCGATTCGGCCTAAGAGAAAATAATGATGAGTGCTATGGGAGCACGGATAAGACGGGGTGGCATAGAGGCTCGCCACCTACTATGCTGACCGCATTATCTTAAAATGAAATGAGAAGAGTCCATATGGTTTAACAACACCAGTGACCATGTAGTCAGGATGCATGCTAATGAATGTTTTGTGCAGGCAGAGTAAGTATATCAGATAACCTGTAATTGATACAGGTACGAAGAGTCGGCTATCGGTAAGAAATCACATAATTATGATATTGTATAAGTTGGTTTAAGTTGCCTGCTTAACATGTTCCATTTAGTATGCTAGAAAGATGCCTTGCTATAATCATTGCTCAAACACAACATACATGCTAAGTGATGCTCGAAGTGAGAACTGTTATAACATGTTTAAAATGTTAATGTTAACGATGCCTCAATGATGCCTTTTCATGATAACACCTAGTATGCCTCAATGATGCCTTTTCATGATAACACCTAGTATGCCTCAATGATGCCTTTACATGATAACACCAAGAATGATAAATGATATGTCCACATGAATGCTACTAAGAATATGTTTACATGCTTCACTCTGATTATTGCCCATGAACTGTAAACTGATGTTAGGCCCCAAGTAGAAAGATCACTCTAAGAAATGCTTGCTTAAATAATCACTTTAATATTGGTTTATGCGAGTGGGTTGGATTCTGCTCGCCAGTACATAGATGATGTGCTGACCCACGTTTTGTGGGCAGGTGCTCGTGCTTGGAATGTTCTACACATGAAGATTGGCTTGATTGGTCCCGCGGCATCGAAGATTTATTGGGCATACAGAAGCTCTCCTTGTACAAGATGATGTCTTCTGTTTATAAAGGGCATAATGTATGGAACATTGTAATCAGTTGTATCAGTGAGATTGTAAGCCAAGTTAGTATATCGAGTGGTAATCCAATGTATCCAAATATTAAATGTAAGCTGTATAGCATTGTTCAGTTGGTTTCCAATATAAAGTGAGATGTGTTGTAATCATTGTACTTCAATACAAGTCTTGTACTCTTCTTCAATTATCAAAAAAGAGAATAAAGTTCTACATATCTCTGTGTGGCTTCAAGTTACTCTTTTTCTCCGCTGCTATAAAGAAGTGATGTACTTCTATTCAATAAGAAAGATTGTCCTCATTAAATTCAATTTATCTGCTTCTGCCGCTGCGATGTGTTCCTATTTGAAGAATAATCGATTATATACCTTCTTTGCCTTGTACAAGTACAATACCAGACTTGTACGGCATCACGCCCAAGCGAGGACGATCGATTTCAAGAGATAAAATATGTGAACAAATGACTCTATGAATCGGGGCGTGACAAATTGGTATCAGAGCACGGCTTTACGTCCTTGGTCTCTTCTTTGGTTCGTTTCAAATCAAAGTTGCATCGATGATTGACCAAAGTTGCTTCCGCGATCACTCAACGTTGCTTCCGTGATTAAATCAAAGATTGCTTCCACGATTATATTGTTGTTGTTCTGTAAACATCCTATGTTGTTCGTGTCTGAAAGATCATTGACCCTCTTGGCTGCTCACTGGATGTTCCATACAATAAGTCTATATACATTGTGATGCCCCTGAAAGAATGATTGTTGTTGGTTTGGACACAAATAACCTAACAATGACTCGATGCCATAGTATGCTATATTGTGAATGCTGTTAGAAATGTGGGAATATAGAAAAGTGGCTGGGTATGCTGTAACAAGTTGAGAATTGTATGTGATGCAGAAAGATTTGGGAATGAATAATTGATGGATGAGTTCAGCAGAACTAGTGAGTTGACACATATGTGCTCGCTAGTACTTTCGAGACCTAAGAATGTTGGCTTGTGATATTGAGACCCCGAGATGTTGGCTAAGTGTTGTGACCATTATAGATCACGAATGTCCGAAATGGATTGAGTTGGTATTGTTTAAGGATGGCTTCGTTTCTGAGAGGTATATTGCCTCTACCACCTCAGAACGAGATGTATGTTGACCTTTCCATAGAATAGCAATGAGACTATCTGTGGGTACTGGGTAGTGCCGAGACTTAGCTGGGAGTCATGTATTATTGCTAGATAACTCGAGTGTCCCCTGACAGTGATGCTATGTTGGGTAGCGAGATTGTAGAAATGATAACGGTTGGCTTGGTTAGAAATTGTTTAGTCGAGTGATGACTCGAGCTAGTAAGACAGTTAGTATGCTACGGGTAAATAGACTTGGCTAGAGAATATTGTGGCTTAGAACATCTGAATGTTGACTTCGATTGGTTGGATACAAATCAATTATGGCTAATACAAAGTTGGTTGCTAAGCTGAAAGTTTAAAAATATTGTCGGTGAATCAAAGGGATATTAGAAATCTGTGCCTTGATCCTAAGGTGTAATAGATGTCAATCCATCTTGATCACCAAAGGATAGTCATTGCATAGATGCATGATGCTGAAGAATTGAATTGTACTAGAAAAATAACAAGTAGTAAATCAGAATACTGTTGTTGCCTAGAGGATGGTTAAGTGATACATAAATTGTCGGATTGAATGGGATGAACTACTTGACCATTACTGCATGAGATTAAGAATGCCGTAAGATAGTTTGATGATTGAGAAACAAATGGAAACGAGAAATTGTAAACATGTTGGATAATATCGGTATAGGTGATTGTTGGTTGGGATATAGATTATTGGCTTATGACTTAGTGGTTTGACTCTGTCATACGGACCGAATAGTATGATTCCATAATTATGTTAAGACTATCGGAATCGATGACCCTTGAATAGTTAGCATTGGCTTATGGGTTCGTGTGGGTACAAAGGAATTTGAATAGAAATGTGGATCATTAGGAATTTACTTAATGGATTATTAGAACGATGAGAATCGTATGTCGGGTTGGAATTTGACCGTAATGTTGATAGATCGATCTTAGTCGATCGTTGGGTAAGTCTAGAGTGAGCCTCTGTGGAAATTATTCCTTGAGGAAGACACTAGATAGATAGACTTAACCCTAGAAACTGTGGGCTGTATGACCAATTGTTGGCATAACCAACAATGGCGATTAGTTATTCAGACTGAGTTAAAACCCATAGGTTTGGGTAGAGTTCCTTAGAACTGTTGGTTGCTTGTTGGCCTTAAGAATAAGAAACTAGTATAACCCTAGTAGCCGTCCACTCTAGGGAAGTCACCTGAACGATTAAATTTAGCTATCAGTGTAGCTAACCTTAGAGACTGACTGAATAATAGGTGACCATTGGAGATCCATAGGATGACCTTGTGGCATTGAATGAGAGACAACGATAATGAGTATTGACCTAAGGGAATGTATGCTTCAACTTGAGCCTGAAGAGATATTTGACCCTTGAGGATTATATGTCGGCTATAAGTGGGAATTGCAACCGTAAGGTAAGGCTTGAGTGTACCTATAGTCGGGTAGCTAAGTTAACCTTGACTGTTGCATAGAATTATACCCTGACTCGGGTAATCGATAGTGGGTGACGTCAGATTGTGTCTTATAGAAAAGATGAGTTGCCTCGGTGAAAAATATTGTTGGATTTGGGAAGGAATATGATTGCATGTTGTGAACTCTTGATTTGGTTGGCTCTAAGTTAGACCCTTGATCGAATGTTAGAAATGTTATGCTTGGGTATATAACTTAACCAAGTTGTCCCTGATATTAAATATTGTGGCCGGGAAGATACTGATTGTGGCAAAATGAATAAAGCAATAAGTCAAATGAAAGGATGCTAAGTCGGATTTAGAAAAGAGAATTATATTGTGGCTGATCGAATCGCATAAACATGGAAGTTGGCTGAAGTACATATATTTTGGAGACGCCTAAAATGTGTGTATGGATCCAGCCGAAGTGATTGGTTGCGACTGAGATAACATTATGGGAAGAATTTATCGCACTAGTACGGAATTTGGCTGAAATGCATATGTTTTGGGGACGCCTAAAATATGTGTATGGATCCAAATAAAGTGATGTATTACGACCAAGATAGAATGCAAGGAAAATATTAGTGAATCAATGAGAAGTTACAAGTAATTGAAAAAAAGAGATAGACAGATCGAATCGTTGATGGATTTAAATGGTACAATTGGATATATATTTTGAAATGACCGAGTGGGCTGAAATGAATATTAATTTGAAGCTGAATGAGTAAACTCATGGTGATTCAGTGAATCTTGTGGAAGACTTGTTCCTTAAGTTTCGAGGACGAAACTTTTTCTGAGTGGTATATTATGTAATGCCCCGCTCCGTACGAGGCATTTGGTTGGCTTATTGGATGGGATCAGAATATTAGACCGTGACTTATGTTGGGAATCAGGAGAATTGAGACTGATGGAGTCTCTCTTAGCTGGCTAGACGGAATGTGTATTGGAAGTGGCTCGCTGGTGGAGCTACGCTTAGTAGAATTTTGGGTGAGTGGAACTGTCCTTCCTCCTCCTTACTCCTTCATGCTTAATAGATGAAGTATTAAAATGCTATGAACTGCCCCTAAATGTCCCATATGTTAGTTGCTGAATAATAGAGATGCTTTTGCTGAGAATTATTGAAATGTACAACACATTGAACTGCTAATGATTCGTTGCCTGAGATTGAATTGATAACCTTGTTTTTTATGCTTAATGCTGCTGAAACGATAAAACACTTGATTAATGAGATGCCTTGTGAATGATAGAATAAGAATTGAACTGGCGGTGCTATCGACCCAATGAACTGAATGAAACACTAGAATCATGTACTCTCTCTATAACTGTTACAAGAATATGAAATGCTACCTGTCCCTTATAAGAAATGAATGTATGTTAAGTTCCTCTTAAGAAAGGAATGATATGAGATACATTGCAATGAAGCAATGAATGAGATATGATAAAGCTGGGATCGTTGAGATCACCAAATAAAATAATGGTAATGACGAAATGAATAAGTCATTGAATATGACTAATGATGCACTGTTGCCTTTACTTTCCTTAATATATTTTACCATGCGATTTTGTTCACAATCGAGTCGGACACGCATTCGCATGGTCATGGACAACTTGTATACAAGGTTTGAGTAATAATTTCCTCGAACGGTTCCTAGGGCCCTGGGGACCGATTCGGCCTAGGAGGAAATAATGATGAGTGCTATGGGAGCACGGATAAGGCGGGGTGGCATAGAGGCTCGCCACCTACTATGCTGACCGTATTATCTTAAAATGAAATGAGAAGAGTCCATATGGTTTAACAACACCAGTGACCATGTAGTCAGGATGCATGCTAATGAATGTTTTGTGCAGGCAGAGTAAGTATATCAGATAACCTGTAATTGATACAGGTACGAGGAGTCGGCTATCGGTAAGAAATCACATAATTGTGATATTGTATAAGTTGGTTTAAGTTGCCTGCTTAACATGTTCCATTTAGTATGCTAGAAAGATGCCTTGCTATAATCATTGCTCAAACACAACATACATGCTAAGTGATGCTCGAAGTGAGAACTGTTATAACATGTTTAAAATGTTAATGTTAACGATGCCTCAATGATGCCTTTTCATGATAACACCTAGTATGTCTCAATGATGCCTTTTCATGATAACACCTAGTATGCCTCAATGATGCCTTTGCATGATAACACCAAGAATGATAAATGATATGTCCACATGAATGCTACTAAGAATATGTTTACATGCTTCACTCTGATTATTGCCCATGAACTGTAAACTGATGTTAGGCCCCAAGTAGAAAGATCACTCTAAGAAATGCTTGCTTAAATGATCACTTTAATGTTGGTTTATGCGAGTGGGTTGGATTCTGCTCGCTAGTACATAGATGATGTGCTGACCCACGTTTTGTGGGCAGGTGCTCGTGCTTGGAATGTTCTACACACGAAGATTGGCTTGATTGGTCCCGCGACATCGAAGATTTGTTGGACATACAGAAGCTCTCCTTGTACAAGATGATGTCTTCTGTTTATAAAGGGCATAATGTATGGAACATTGTAATCAGTTGTATCAGTGAGATTGTAAGCCAAGTCAGTATATCGAGTGGTAATCCAATGTATCCAAATATCAAATGTAAGCTGTATAGCATTGTTCAGTTGGTTTCTAATGTAAAGTGAGATGTGCTGTAATCATTGTACTTCAATACAAGTCTTGTACTCTTCTTCAATTATCAATAAAGAGAATAAATTTCTATATATCTCTGTGTGGCTTCAAGTTACTCTTTTTCTCCGCTGCTATAAAGAAGTGATGTACTTCTATTCAATAAGAAAGATTGTCCTCATTAAATTCAATTTATCTGCTTCTGCCGCTGCGATGTGTTCCTATTTGAAGAATAATCGATTATGTACCTTCTTTGCCTTGTACAAGTACAATACCAGACTTGTACGGCATCACGCCCAAGCGAGGACGATCGATTCCAAGAGATAAAATATGTGAACAAATGACTCTATGAATCGGGGCGTAACACGACATCTCTTTCTCAATCAACTATCCCGTATGGCGATCTTTCCGATCCCAGCTCTAGCGTTCTCTCAGGTTTGACACGCATTCGATCTAACCGTACCTTGGCGATCATATCGATCACATCCGCAACATTCGCTTATTCAAAGCTCAATGCGACATACGGCTAACATAAACGTTCGCCTACTCAACTTAGCGATCCACTCGACTCGTTACTATCGCATCCGCGATCTTCCAATCTCGCTCATTGTAACTCGTGCAACAACTCATTTTCGATACTTAAGGTCTTTACTCAATCTCGTGCAACATATCGCTATCCATCCGTATAGCCATACCACACGCATCATACCATATCGACTCATTGCACCGATGCAATAAACGATTCACGACTTGCTGCACTCCGTGCAACCAACAACACATAACCATTCGCGTAGCCATATAATACGTATCGCCTCACATATCGACCCGTTGCACTTCGTGCAACCAACAACACATATCTTCTCGTACTTCGTGCGACCAACAACATATAGCTTCTCGCACTTCGTGCGACCGACCACACATATCGTTGCATTTCATGCAACCAACATCATCATATTCGTTGCACTTCGTGCGACCAGCATTCCATAACTCGCTGCATTTTGTGCAACCAACATCCCATAACTCGTTGCACTTCGTGCAACCAACACTCTCCGATGGCACTCGGAGATAACGTAATGGTCACGACATACTTGTGGCAGACGTACGCATTTAATATGGACTTATTGTATGGGACATCCAATATAGCGTCGAGTAGATCCATGAGCCATGCAGTTGCGAAAACAACTTAGAGTCAACTGAATTTCGATATCGAAGCAACTGAGGGTCAAGAGATTCGTGCACGGTCCAAAGGATGGAACCGCTCTGATACCAACTTGTCACGCCCCGATCCGAGAAATCGCTCGTCCTCACTAGATTTCACCCGAATCATCGTCCTCGCTGGGGCGTGATGCCGCACGAGCCTGGGGTTGCGCTCGTGCAAGGCAAGATAACATGTTCACATAGAACTATCTCAAATTCGTAACATAAGCAGCGGAAGGAAACAAAGAATACAACAAGAATCTCTTTTATTAATATTGAACTGAAGGTTACAAAGGCTCTGAATAGCCCAATTTAATATGCCAATTGGCTACAACGCTCATGATCTCTCTAGTTCACAAAGGATTACATTGTTCCATACATTATGCCTCTTTATAGCCACCAAGTAGTCTTCGGCTGAACATCTCCATATCGTAAGTCCGAACGCCTATGCGGTAGCTCCTCTTGAACGCCAAGGACTCCATGCCTCGGCACGTCCAAGCCAAGCTCCGCCCCGAGCCGATCATAACCTGAGCCTGCACATAAACTAGTGGAAGATTAGTGCTTTCGTCCTCGCTTCGCACTGATCAAGACCCGCTCGCACCCAAACCAAACACTTAATCATTTAGTGAAACATGCATCTTAATTGGTGATCTTTCTATTTAGCCTTAGGATCAGTTTTGGCAAAACTTAAACATAGCACATTATCGTAAATGTGTCCCAAACCGTGTTCCTGCAGCAGATACAATTAGCCATAATATGAACATAAACATAGTGCTCGTGCACATCCCGTCCCATTTCCTTAGCCTGCAGTGGTTAGAACTTAACATAAGCAAACATACGAATCATGAAATCGACCAATCATACACTTAGACAATGCATAAGGGTCGCATGCTCTGCGCCTGCACCCAACTCTCATCTCAACCCACCGGCCCTATCTATATGAAGGTCACGGTGTTTCGTACCGTAATGGACTTGGCATCTCTTATGTGTAAGCCTAAGATCGCTCCGATACGGGTTGCTAGCCCAATATCCGAAGGATCGCAAACTTACGGATATCATAGCTTATCACAGCACTAGACGGTCGCAATCCGTCCGAATGTTGTGCACCATAAATACCACACATAATTCCCTCCTAGGCCGAACGGTCCCGGCGCCCCGGCGTAACCGTTCGAGGGAAGCCGTACCCATACATGGACCATCCGAGTCCATTAACCATGCAATACGCGCCATGCATACAAGTCATACCGTTCCAACCAATCTCGTGTTCCATAAACGTAGTCCCGCACCATAAACATATCCGCGTCTCATAACATAATCCACCATTCATATGGGGAGCTCCGTCAGCGTTATGCTCCAACACATCCATATTGATGCACGACGCCCAACGGCTTAGACATCTCGTACTTGTATTCAATGCGTACCATTCGTAAGTTATTCTCATAGCATAATTTCATAATTACTTAGTCTTTTCGTAACATAAGTGCCCGAGGGCACGCTCAGCACCGTAATCAATGTTCTACGCCTAGTATTCAATGTTTTCGGAGCCGTGCACATGATGCACATCTCGATATTGTCTTTCAATGTTCTACCATCATGCCCTATCGCGACCCGTGCACTTGATGCATGTCGTTTCAATTGTTCGATTGTTCAATGTTCTATCTTAGTGTTCGACACATACTTGGACCTTTCATCGCCGAGCCACGCTCGCTAACCCGATAACATCTTACGCATACAATAACATATTTTATTAGACGTGAAAGAATAGGGAGAGAGAGTCAAGAACCCGTCCACCTTAAGTCGATATGCCTTGCCGTTTCGCTGAGTTGAAGCGTCTCGCTTCCATAACTCGGTCGCATAGCTAACTCCCAGACTTAGCCATTCCTTTGAACTACTCGGTTGACTTGGCCTATCGCGCCCATACCACGATCCGTAATCCAGCATAAAGGCATAGCCTGTACACCAGATCGACTAACATTAACACTTGCTCAAACGGAACTTATCCTTTGCATCGATTCGATTCATAGATTCCAACCGACTCAAAGCTTACCTTTGGCCAACGTAACACTTGCATCGATTCGCACCGATACCTCATCGGGTCAATGTAACTCTTTGAGTCAACGACTCATCGTAATGCACCGATGCAGAACGGGACATTACAGAGTTCCCCGATGTGTTTTCGGACGAGATACCTGGAATACCGCTGGATAGAGAAATTGAATTCACCATTGATACATTTCCGGATACTCACCCGATATCAAAGGCGCCGTACAAGATGGCTCCGGCAGAATTAAAGGAACTAAAGGTACAGCTACAAGAATTACTAGATCGGGGGTACATTCGTCCAAGTATATCTCCATGGGGAGCTCCAGTGCTATTTGTAAAGAAGAAGGATGGGACGATGCGGCTGTGCATCGATTACAGAGAACTGAATAAGGCGACTATCCGTAACAAGTATCCCTTGCCAAGGATGGATGATCTGTTCGATCAGCTACAAGGGGCGACCATGTTTTCTAAAATCAATCTTCGTTCAGGATACCACCAGTTGAAGATTAGACCCGAAGACGTCCCTAAGTCAGCATTCCGTACAAGATATAGACACTATAAGTTTTTGGTCATGCCATTCGGTTTGACTAATGCTCCAGCAGCCTTTATGGATCTAATGAATAGAGTGTTTCGACCATTCTTAGACAAGTTTGTTGTTGTATTCATCAACGATATCTTGATCTACTCAAAAGACAGGGAGACTCATGTCAGACACTTGAGAGAAGTACTTCAGATGCTGTGAGACAATCAGCTGTATGCAAAACTAAGAAAGTGCAAATTTTGGATGAACAACGTATTGTTCCTAGGGCACGTTGTCTCGGCAGAAGGCGTTGTCGTTGACCCAAAGAAGATTGAGGCAGTTGTAGACTGGAAACAACATGCATCAGCTAGTGAGATACGGAGTTTCCTTAGTTTAGTCGGGTACTACCGTAGGTTTATGAAAGACTTTTCAAGGATCACATCGCCTTTGACTCGCCTCACTCAGAAGGGAGTCGTATTTAAATGGACCGACGACTGTGAGAGTAGTTTTCAAGAACTCAAGCAGAGGCTCGTCACAGCTCCAATTTTAGCACTTCCAGAAGGCTCTGAGGGATTTCAGATCTACAGTGACGCATCGGGACTTGGTTTGGGATGTGTTCTCATGCAACGTGGGAAGACGATATCTTATGCATCGAGGCAACTCAAATAGCATAAAAAGAATTATCCAACTCATGATTTAGAACTGGCGGCGATTGTGTTCGCGTTGAAATTGTGGCGACACTATCTCTATGGTGTGTCTTGAGAGATCTTCACGGATCACAAAAGCCTAAAGTATATATTCATCCAGAAGGAATTGAATTTGAGGCAGCGGCGTTGGTTGGAATTGATCAAGGACTATGATTTGACAATTTTCTACACGCCGGATAAAGGGAACGTGGTAGCTGATGCCTTGAGTCGAAAATTTGTTGGGTCACTAGCAATAGCAAAAGGGGTACTACGGGATCTTGAAGAGATGGGTATCGAATTCAGAATTCGTCCACAAAATGTACAGTTGGCTCAGTTGCAGCTTGAGCCGAGCCTCCAGGGAAGGATTAAGATTGCTCAGAAGGACGATCCGTTTCTGCAGAAGATACGCGAGTTGATTCTAGCAGTAAAGTCGTCGGACTTTTCAGTGGAAGATGACACTGTTCGTGTCAAGGGAAGATTGTGCGTTCTTAAGGATGATGAGCTCAGAAAGGAAATACTGACCGAGGCTCATTTCGCGAAGTATTTCTTGCATCCGGGAAGCACGAAAATGTATAAGGATCTGTGCTTAACATTTTGGTGGCATGTTATGAAGAACGATGTGGCTCTTTTCGTGTCACAATGCATGGCTTGTCAGCATGTGAAGGCCGAACACCAACGGCCAGGCGGAGAACTACAAAATTTGGCTATTCCACTGTAGAAGTGGGATAATATATGTATGGATTTGTAAAACCCCTAAATTTCTACTATATTTTTTTTATAAATTTGGTACTGATTTTTATTTTGTATTTGTACGTCGTGTAGTTGTATTGTATGTCGTGCGCAAAATTTTATTTTTCGTAATTGCTCGACGAGTGCGAATATGTGCGAGCGTACATATTTTAGAAAAACATTTTTTTTATTTTTATAGTTTTAAAATAATATATATAATAATTATTTTAGCTATCTTACCAAAATTTTTAAGTTCATTATTTTATTTATTTTACTACCAAAATAAGTCAAATCAGCGACGAAATTAGCGACTTTGAAGGTAAACGTCGCCAACATTTTTCATATTAGCGACATCCTCAAAAGACATCGCCAAACGATACTATTTGCGACGTCCAGCGACGTCTACCGACCAGCTTTAATTTCATAAAAGATAACATCACAGAATAGTCGGTAAACGTCGCTATAGTTTTTACATTAGTGACGTTTAGCGACGTTTCTATTGGTCGTCACTAAAGTTTTAATATAGGGCATCAGGTTTTCTTTTCCCTCCACTCAATCGAGCTCAAAATTTTTGAGCCCCAAATTTTCGAACTCCCTCCCCGATCTCCAGCCCCCCTCCGCCTACAGCCTCCTTCCCCTCCGCAGGCGCTCCTTCCCCTCCCCTCCGCCTACAGCCCGGCGCCGTGACCCCCCTTCCCCTCCGTAGGCGCTCCTTCCCCTCCCCTTCGCCTACATTCCGGCGCCGTGACCCCCCTTCCCCTCCGCAGGCGCTCCTTCCCCTCCCCTCTGCCTCTGCCTTCGCCTCTGGTTCTTCTCCCCTCCGGTGACCCCCCTCCCGATCAACCCCTTCGGTCTCGGTAAACCCTAACCCCTACTCTTGTAGTATAGTTGTATTAAGTGACAATGAATGAGAAGTTCGGTTCCATTTGAATTAAGTGACAGTGAATGAAGAGGGGAAGGGGGCTGTTTGGCTCTGATTATTCCTTCTCTTCTTCTAAAAATTGTTACTGTTTTAAATTAATGTGGTCTATCTTCCTGCGTACACCACTGTTTTGAGTGTCTTGAGTAAGTAGAGGGTACCATGTTGTGAGTGTGGTGCTCAGTGAATGAACTGTCATTTATAGTGTACATGTGTCAAATGAGTGAATTTATGAGTTATTCTAGTGAAAGTGAACTGTCACTTGACAGTGCATATGTGTTAAGTGTCTTGAGTGTCATGTGTTGAGAGTATTTTGGTGTGCCTATAGGCCATTCGTGAGTGTATCTGAGTAGTATTAATGTGTGTACAGGAGATGTGGGTTAAGGGCAATGAGTGTGTGCATACATAGTCGATTTAGGGATGTATCAGTGAGCTACATAGATGTTAGGGTGGTGTCATAGGAGAGTGAGTTCCTATCAATAGAGGCTTGTGTGTGTGACTCAAGAGTGAAGGGCATGAGTGAGATATGTGTCAGTGAGAAGTGATCGTTTAAGATATCCTATGTTAGTGTCAGTGTCCTTATCATGTCTGTGTGCGTCCTAAGTGGCAGGTTATAGTGAGAGGGATGTGAGGATGAATAGTGAGTATATGTGTCTCACTATATATATATATATATATATATATATATATATATATATATATATATATATATATATATATAAGGGTATATGAGATAGGAAGAGGGAAATCTGTCCTGGTGACAGCAGGAAGTTATTGTGTGTATGTGTCTGTGTGAGTGAGTGTTGGATATTGTTAGAGAGTGTAGGCTTATGGGTTCATAGTGATGTCCTTTGTTGCTTACTGTTTTGCTTGTTTAGCTTGTACAGTCAGTTGGATTTGATATGTAATTTCGACTAGATATCACAGCCTACGACCCCCTAAGTGCACAGTGGCTCAATCCTGCTATAGGTTTCAGCCGAGCCTAGTAGATACATGTCCTGTATCCTCACTTGAGTCACAACCTGTACCCCCTCTGTTTTGCTTACATTACTGATACCCTCGTGTATCAGAGATGCATATTCTACCCTTATCTTAGACATTAGTCAATTCTTTACCAATGTTTCAGTTCATTTATTTAACTAATGGATAGGCTAATGAACAAGCCCTTTCTGAGTTTGGCCATTGCTAGTATCAGATATTATGGTGACACTTGGTATCGGTGGTTAGATGTTGTTCAGTCCTAACTTGCTTTAGTAGTGTTTTGGCTCTATCCCAACTTCATTATGTTTCAATCCATTTTATATTAGGCACCCTAGATGGTAGCAGTCGACTGATACCCTAAAAACTTCAGTATCAGAGCCTTGAATGTTGGCATCAGATGGATTAACTTCACATTGTCCTTCATTCTCTGTACTATCAGACTAGATGTGGTTCTGTCCCTATGTTGATTGTATGCTTTCTAGTTATCATTTATTAAGCATTAAATTAGAAACATACAAATAACCCTTCATATATTTGGTCTCATTCGGAAAGTGTAGACCGCATGAACTGACAAACGAGAATTTGGGGATCAAAGTTGTAACAAGTAAAGTTGTGTTTTGGATATGTTCTATTCTTGTTAAGCTCTTTGTGCACAAAGCAAGATATAACGAATACAGAACATCTCTCGAGTTTACGACTCTTGTATGCTCTATACTTGAGTTACGAACTCGTTATTTGTTCTGTATTCTCTATTTATAGCTTGCTTTGTGAACAAAGAGCTTGCAAGAGTTCTTTTTCCAAAGCACAACTTGACTTGTTCCAGCTTTGAGACACTCATTTTTGTGCGTCATCAGTTCATGTCGGTCTTCACTTTCCCCAGTAACTTCCTCCAATTAACTCTATCCCTCGGTTGAGCTACTATTTCAAAGCTTTGATACTTGCATATCATTCTCTACCTTGATGTATCTATCTTACAGAATTATGGAGCTGAATTACTATCTGCGGAATCGTACGTGGATGTACAACCGTCATCCTGATGACATGTGTGGTATGCGGGATGAATTCATAGAGGGTGTACACCAGTTCCTGCAGTTTGCCAAGGCGTTCTCTCAGTACATGGACGGTACCAAAATTAAGTGTCCGTGTGTGAGATGTCGCAACTTGAAATATCATCCAGAAGTGGATGTCACGTATCATTTATACTCGAAGGGTTTCACGTCGAATTACTATCAGTGGAGCGAGCACGGAGAACTTGTGTCTTTAGCATCGGAGTACGAGCCTTATGTGGATGTCCACAACAACGCTCCTTACGACAATGGGTTCGTGAACATGGTTTTCGACGCGGTCGGGCCTAGTTTCGATCCGGATGATCATGATGCACCTGAGGAGGCACCGAACCCCGATGCTGCACAGTTCATGGAGTTGTTGGAGAATGCAAGGACTCCATTATATCCTGGTTGTGAGGATCATTTACCGTTGGAGGTGGTTACAAGATTGTTGAGCATCAAGTCCGATTTTAACATGTCGTAAGATTGCTACAACGTCTTATGGAGTTGCTTATAGAAATATTGCCTGAGGGTGGGAAGTTGCCTAAAGACTTCTACCGGTCTAAGAGGATGGTTAGATCGCTCTGGATGGGATACGAAAAAATCGATGCCTGTCGCAACGGGTGCATGTTGTACTACAAAGACGACAAGGATGAAGACGCCTACAGATTTTGTGGTATCGATCGCTACAAGGCATGTGGTAGAGAAAAGTCTATCGGTGCCAGGAAGCCTACCTCTTTGATGCACTACTTGCCGTTGACGCCGCGGTTGCAGCGGTTGTTTATGGTGAAGGAAACTGCAGAAAACATGAGTTGGCATAAGCGGGAACATACCGAAGGAGTGTTGGATCACCCATCTGATGGAGAAGCATGGAAGCACTTTGATCGAGAGTATCCAGATTTTGCTTCTGATCCGCGTAATGTCAGATTGGGTCTCTGCTCCGACGGTTTTACCCCATTCGGACTTTCGGGATCCCAGTATTCGTGTTGGCCTGTGATCGTCACCCCGTACAATCTACCGTCTTGGATGTGCATGAAGACTCCGTATATGTTTCTCACCGTTATTATCCCAGGTTCGAACAATCTGAAAAGGAACATCGATGTGTATTTACAGCCGTTGATTGATGAGTTGAATCAGCTGTGGGAAGTAGGTTCCAACACGTACGATGTATCTAGAAAACAAATTTTTTGGATACGGGCAGCACTTATGTGGACCATCAACGACTTTCCGGCTTATGGAATGTTATCTGGATAGAGCATGCATGGTCGTCTTTCATGTCCGTATTGCATGGACAGCACTAAGGCTTTCCGTTTGAAACACGGAGGTAAACCATGCTTCTTCGATTGTCATCGACAATTCCTGCCGAATGATCATCCGTACCGGAGGAACAAGAATGCTTTTCGTGCTGGCGTTGTGGAGAAGGCTAATCCTCCACCAAGGTGGCCCGGATACACGATATAGGAAGAGGTAAAAGATTTACCAAGAGCTATTGAGCAGCCTGCTACGGACTACAAGTGTGACGGATTTGGTCGCACTCATAACTGGACGAAGAGGAGTATATTCTGGGATCTTCCATATTGGAGCACCAATCTGATTAGACATAACCTTGATGTCATGCATATCGAGAAGAATGTGTTTGACAACATAATTAATACTGTAATGGACGTAAAGGGGAAGACGAAAGACAATCCAAAGGCTAGATTGGACTTGGAAAAAATATGTAGACGTCCTGTATTGCATTTGATAGAGGACGGGAATGGGAAGTTGAAGCAGCCTAAGGCAATTTTCTCACTGGAGAAGGAGGATAAAGTGAGGCTTTGTAGGTGGATTCAAGGTCTGAAATTTCCAGATGGGTATATTTCGAACTTGAGAAGATGCGTCGACCTCAAGGAGAACAAACTGACAAGTATGAAGAGCCATAATTGTCACGTATTCATGGAGCGGTTAATTCCGATTGCATTTTGGGAATTCTTACCGCAAGCAGTTTGGGATCCATTGACGGAGCTTAGCATATTCTACAGGGACCTTTGTTCTAAGAAATTGCTCGTTGATCGTATAGAAAAGCAAGAGAAGGATATTACTGTAATACTGTGCAAGCTAGAGAGGGTGTTCCCTCCTGGATTCTTCGACTCTATGGAGCATTTGCCGATTCATCTTTCCTACGAGGCACGTGTTGGTGGACCCGTCGAATATCGATGGATGTACCCGTTCGAGCGACATTTGAATCACCTAAAAAGAAAGGTAAAAAATAAGGCTCGGGTCGAGGGTTCTATTTGTGAAGCCTATATTCTCGAGGAGATTACAAATTTCTGCTCCTCCTATTTCAAACCTCATGTTGCTATGAATAGAACGAGGGCGCCGAGAAACGACGACGGATATGAAGAATTTAATGAAAGAATACTGAAAGTATTCAATGCGTCCGGAAAGCCTTCGGGAAAAATGAAGAAGAGATATTTGAATGACGAAGAGCTAAGTGCTGCTCAGTTGTATGTATTACTCAATTGCGACGAGGATGAAGTGAAAAGCTAGAGGGCTAAGTAACTCAGGATAATGAGTTTACGTCATCTCAATGTAATAGTATAAGCTAATATTATTGACTAATCGGCGGTTGCTTCGTTGTTTTCCAGCACATATAATGATGAGTTGAGGCTGGTTAGACCCTACCTAATAGACGAAGCATTAGAACAAGAAATGAGACGTCATTTTCCTTCTTGGTTGAGCGAATATGTAAGTAGCTCGGTAATTACTGGCCTCTTCTGATGCAACTGCGCAATAAATAACTTATTATCGCTTCTTTGATATTCAGGTCGATCGTCTAATTTCACCCGAGATTGAATTAATTAGAACTCTTGCCAAGGGATCAATTACTTTTGTTAAAATATGGCCAAGTTACTGTGTCAATGGCTTTCGGTTCAAGTTGACACATGCTCCGATCAGAGACAGCTTCCTGGATCTTGATTCCACGAAAAATAGTTGTTTGTGTATCAAGTCTTCGAACTACAAAGACGTCGATCCAGGAAATGATTTCTTTGGCATCTTGCGAGAGATTGTGGAGTTGTCATATAATAATGGCAGAGAACCTGCAAAGATCGTGTTATTCAAGTGTGAATGGTTCGATCCAATTGAAAATCAAGGTTGGAAAATTGACAAGCATGATCTTCTGGATATAAACTACAAGCATAGATATCAAGGCTACGGACCGTTTGTCCTAGCAACTCAGGCTCAGCTCGTGTACTTCACAGCTTATCCGAGACGGGAAGCAACGAAGTCTGACTGGTGGGCAGTATGCAAGACTAAAGCCAGAGATACTTTTGATGTTGACGAAAAAGCTTACCAGGAGGACGAGCTACCTTTTGTAACCAATATTGTCGATGTGGACTCCACGGAAGTTACGCATTACACGACACATAATATAGAAGATGTAGAATTATCCGAAGAGGAAGACGAAGCCGACGAAGGCGAAGATAAAAGTGAAGATGGGGAGGAAGAGGAAGATGAGGTCGAGGAAGACGAACAAGATGATTATTCTGAAGATGATTGAGAGAGATATACTTATCTGAACTTAGATGTTTTTCTAGAATATATTATCTGGACTTAGATGTTTATTGTAGAATGTATCATCATATGTTGTCTTGGTTATTATCATGTCTTTGTTGTACTTTCATATTTCTAGTCTCTATTATTTGTTGTACTTTCATATTTTTAGTCTCTATTATTTGTTGTACTTTCATATTTTTAGTCTCTATTATTTGTTGTATTATAATATGCTGTTATCAGGTATGGCAGGTTGTTGCGGAGCATTCCGAGGGGGATGACGAGGTCACTCTCCTCCGGTACTTCCTACAGGTACTGCTAGAGGATAGAGTTTTCCTTCGGTACCTCATTCTGGTACCGGCTTTGGATCCTCGTCGTCGATTACTCCTCCATATCGGACAGTAGGTGGGCCTGCTGGGACGACGTCACGTGGCATATCTCCTGGGACGAGTAGTTCCAGGCCTGTTGAGAGTGTTCGCCCGGCTAGCGTTCCTACTGCTGATACGACGATGGAGACGGATGAGCAGATGGCAGAGGCTGCGGCAACGGTCGAGGCGGCGGCGTCGACGGCCGAGCAGCATCATGCAGATGACGCGTGCGCACCTCCGGAGGAGAGAAGGACGGAGATCTGGGCCGACGGTACAAAGTAGGCATTTTGGTTTATAATTTTTTCTTTCTATTTTTATCATAAATTAACTTTTTTCATGAATATAATATGTTTGTATAGATATCGTCCCCCAGAGGTACAGAGACGTCTAGGTCACATGCTGAGGCATAATTATGGTGGTGCTTGGATTAACTATTCTGATGCTCCGGACGAGAGGAAGGTCTTCTGGTTTGCGCGCTTCAAGGTTAAAATATATTTGCTTTTAACATGAATCATATAATTTTTGCATATTATATATAACTGATAAATATTTTGTTTGCGCTCTTCTAGGATATGTTTTTCTATCCACCGCACCGGGCCGAGCTTATCGAGGGGATGTTTCCTGCCGTCGCTGCCAAGCTGATCCGCAACTCTATCAATGATCAGAAGGATCGTGATCGTACCGAAAAGCCGATCCAAGGTTGGATCACCCCTGATCAGTGGAATGCGATGAAGGCTCGATTCGAGGAGCCAAGGTACAAGAAGAAGTCGAAGAAGGCCAAGGCGGCTAGGCAACATGCCTCGAAGTGGTACGGTGGGTCGATTCCGATGAAAGAACATTTCCGTCGTCTGGTATATCTTCCTATTTTAGAAATATTATTTTAATGCAAAAACGATAAATTATTACTAAGATAACATATTTAATTACAGGTATGGAAGGTCGGTAACGCCAACATGGTGACCGTCTTCCTGGCCACCCATCGTCACGGCGATGACCTTATTGACGAGAGGGCCGAACAGACTTACGTAAGTATTACAATATATTATCTTAATTTAATACTTCGTGTCAATTTTAATATAACTTAGTAAATATGATACAAATAAATATTTATGTAGTTAGTAATAATAAGTACATTAATTAGAAATTAGAAATAATAAGTACATTAATTAGAAATTTGTAATAATAAGTACATTAATTCGAAATTAGAAGTTAGTAATAATAAGTACTTTCTAGGCCGAGTATCAGAGGCTACGAGAACAGGCGGCTGCTAGTGCACCTGATGCAGGAGAGGCCGGTACTTTCTCGCAGCCCACTCAAGCTCTGTCGGAGGACGAGCTGTGGATTGCCGCCGCTGGTGGACTCCGTAGGGGTACGTACTACGGTATGGGATCCTATGGCGCCCTAGTTGCGACCCAGTCATCTAGGACATCTCCTGCTAGTGTGCATGGTCCACAGCCGTCCCAGGAGTCTGCCCGAGTCCACCAGATGATGGAGTCTCTCCATGACGACCTGCTACGACGGATCAAGGAGCAGTCTCAGCACCCTACGGACGATCCTGCGCTGCTAGCACGATTGGATGCGCTTGACCGCGGCATTATGGACCTCAGGGAGACGACTGAGAGGACAGAGCGCACCGTTGGAGGGTTAGAGCGCACGGTGACGGAGCTGCAGACAGGACAGGTGACCATGGCCGAGAGGATGAGATTGGTGTAGGAGTCGATGGTCCAGAGCAGTGATAGAATGTTATCTATCATGGATTCATACCACCAGCGACTTACAGCGTTGGAGCGTGCTGGTCCTCCGGGTGCGCCTTCATCGTCGTCGACTCCGCCGCCTCCACCGTCTTCTTTTTCGACACCGACTCCACCGACGTCATTGCCTGCTCCATCGGTATCGATTTCACTTGAGGAGTATGAGTTGTTCTTATCCCTTCGTCGCGGCGGTGCCCCTCCTGCACTAGATTCCTAGTAGTCCTAGTTAGGACTGTTTCTTTGTGTTTGTTTCATTCTTTGTTTGTGACTTGGATATTTGTTGGTTGTGTAGATTTGGATGTTTGGATCCTATTCTATTTGTTGGTTGTGTGTAGACTTTGGTTATTTGGTTGTAGACTTTGTTGTTTGGTGTAGAATTGGTTATTTGGATACTTGTTGTTGTGTGATTGTTATAGATTTGGTTATAGGGACTGAAACCTGTGTACAGTGAGAAATGGACATTCTGAGAACTGGACATTGTGTTATTGTTGTAGACGTGGTTATAGGGACTGAAACCTGTGTACAGTGAGAAATGGACATTCTGTGATTGTTTGGATCCTATTCTACAGTGAGAAATGGTTATCTTTTTAAACTGCAGGGAGAAATGGACAGTCTGTATTATTATTTTTATTATTTTGCAGATTTAGCGACATTTACCGACGTTTATCGACGTCCACCGACGTACATTTGCGTCGGTAAACGTCGGTAAATCTTAATATTTTCCAGGGTACCGACGTTTACCGACGTCCTTATATGTCGGAGAACGTCGGTAAACGTCGGTGCACGTCGGTAAACGTCGGTGCACGTCGGTAATCATCCCAGGAATTCCCAGGATTTACTGACGTGTAGCGACTTTGGACACGTCACTAGACCACCGACGACACGACGGTAATCCGTCGGTAAAGTTACCGACGCGTAGCGACACGAAGTAATACGTCGCTAATACACCGACGACACGACGGTAGACGTCGGTAATATTCCGACGTAGATATACGTCGGTAAACGTCGGTACTTGCGACGTTTGGCGATGTTTTGAAGATCAGCGACTTACATTTCCACGACCAGCTTTAAACGTCAGTAATTTCGTCGCTAAATATTTTTAGCGACGAAATTTGTCGTTTTAGCGACGTCTTTATGCGTTGCTAAAACGACTTATTCTGGTAGTGTTTTATTTATACAAAGCCTTTCGTTTATAACAATTATTGATAATAAATAATATTTTTCGTGCATACATATATATTTCATAAATATTTTATTTGTTTATTTTTAAATAATAATGTAATTTTTGAAATTAATTATTATTATAATTTTAGTGTTCATAAAAAAAATATTTTAAAACGGTTGATATTTGTTTAAATTAATTATGATGATTTACAAATTTGAATTTATGGATTTAGATTTATTTATATTTATTTTGGATTGAATTTGGAATTGATTTGAATTGTTTTAAAAATTATTTAAATTGAGTAGAGAATTATCTATTTTTGGGTTTAAATACTCCTAATCCTTATCTACTAAGATTTTCCTCAACCCTATAAATAGGGGAGCCTCCGTATTGATTCCTCCATAATTATTTCACAGATTTTCCACCACAAATAGGAGTGCCTCGTGCCTGTGTCCAACATCTCCCGTGTCAGCCGTGACGGCCTCGGGTTCGACCCCGTGTGTCTTCCCAATATCTTATTCTAAAATTTTTTACACATACATTTTCATGTCTTCCGTGTCGGACACCCCCGACAAAAATCAAATTCCTAATCTAATCTATTCTAATCAGGTCCACCGTCGTCCCGACAAGAACCCGCCTTCACCGACCATGTTTTCCGTCTCCTGACCCAGACCCCGTACTCATCACGGCTACTAGCCCATAACCGCCACCGTCACGACCGCTATCCCAGCCTAATCGTCATCACCCACCACCACAACCACCCTGACCACCCTACTCTGCCGTCACCCCGGCACACCCCGTCCTCCCGAACCCCTGCTAGCCAAGAACCCGGCCAACTTTCCACACCGCAGCCACCCCAACATTGCCCGTACCCGCTATCAATGCCGCACCATACCAAACCCCGCTCAGCACAGCCACCCGACCATACCACCACCGTCAACCCAGCCACTCGACCACACCGCCACCACCATCGCCATTACCACAACCCACCACCCGCTGCGGCTACCACGGCCATCGCCGATCGGCGCCACTACCAAAACCACTCGCCACCACCAAAGCTCCAAAGAAAATCCTAATTAAAACAAAGCAACCACCACCATCACTTACCTCACCGTAGCTCCGCCTCCATGCATCGGAGTAACCCTTCCGCGCCGTCCTTGCTGGATCAGGTCACCGCTCGCCTAGCCGCAGCCTCCTTCTCGAGCAGTCGTGGGAACTCGACGACTGGAAACGTCAGCCGAGCTCGCGCCGCCGTAGCCCCCAACTCCAGCGTGCGCCGATTTTCCCGCGTCGCCTCCTCGCGGTTGGCCGCGCTTTGCCGCGCCCGTCTACCGGCGAGCCCGCGCGACCATCAGCGCCAGCACCGAGCACCGCCCCCTCTCCTCTCTTCCTGTTTGCCATTAAATTGTTTGATTGAAAACTATAATACAAACAGAACAGTATTACAATGTAGGACTTAGATGTAGTCCTAGGAGTACACTTTTGTTTAAGCTGGGTCCTTAGTGCCAATGGAGCGAGTGGTAATGCGTTGACTCCGTTGACCGGCTGACGACGGTTATCGGTTCTCTGAAGGTGTGGATTGCTCTGGGTGCTGGAGCTTGCTGAGAGGAAGAAGACGTTGAGTGTCTGTATCTGCCTCTCTGATGATTCCTTGTATGTTCGTTGTGGATTCTGTGTGTGTGTGAAGGAGAAGATCCCTCTATTTATAGTTTTGCAGGCTGGCTGCTCATGCGCGCATGTAGGATGCGTCGGTGTGTGGGGACGCCACGTGGAGGTTGCTGATGGAGGCGCATAGATGATGCGCCCTGATTGAGGGGGAGAACTCTTCATACTGTTGTTGTGAGCCGGCACGTAGCAGAGGAGAAGATCTTTCTGTTGCTGAAATCTTGGACGAGTTGAGTCAAAGGACACGTGTCATCGACCCATGGCTTGAAGATCTCAGATTTGGGGGGGGTAGTGATCTGGTGAGCTGCGCCTTGGATCTGGGCGCAGGAGGAGGCTGCGGCTCATAACCTTTAGGAGTTACAAACCATTTAGGGCGCATGGCTTTTAAGGCGCATGCAGGTGACCTTCCTTCTGTCTTTCGGGATCTGAGATCAGTCTGGGGCACATGGCTTTTGAGACGCATGCAAAGCTTCAACTGGAGACTCTTCTTCTGTCTTTAGGGATCAGTGAAGGGTCTGAGGCGTACGGCTTTTGAGGCGCATGCTGGTTTGGACGCATGGCCGTAGAGGCGCATGCGGATGGCCACGTGGCAGTAGCCGTCGGAATAGAGTCATAATGATGCTGACGTTGCCGACGCTTCGTTCTCTGAAAAAAGCTGTTCAGACTTTGGGAAGCGTGCTGCCAACTCTGGTGTCAGTTCAGCATTTAATGTTTGTGACGTTCGATGGACAGCTGAGTGGGCACATTGGTTGGTGTTCCACTCGGCATGGAGATGTGGGGGGGAGGGCACATCCTCTGTGATGCGCCGGGTACTGTAGGGCGCGTCTGTGTGATCCGCCTGTTGCTGGAGGGCGCATCTGTGTGATGCGCTGTTTGGCTGGTGCATCCGACATGTCCTTTAATGACACGGCTGTCTCGCTCCTCGAGTGCTATAAATAGCCGTTTGGCTGAATTCGAGGCGTCCGGTTCATCCATTTAATGCAAATTCATTGCACAGAATTCGAAGAGTCATCCACTTGGCGTATGGGTTTGATTTGCCCGGCCTATAAATAGTGGCATGGAGAGAAGGTTTGCTCCTCGTTCCCTCACGTACTTCCAACATGAACTTGGATATGCGGGTGCATTCTGTTGACGAAGTGCTCCCGAGGGTGAAGATGAGACGTCGTGCTGTCTTCGATGCACTTGAAGGTGACTGTTACATCCAAAAGACGGAGTCGAGGCCTTCTGAGGCAGGCGGAAGGTGCCTGTTGCATCCAAAGATAGGAATGTTCGGGCCTCGTCTCCGTTGTTCCGGAAGAGCCGTAGATCGGAATGGTGGTGCTAGGCTCTCTCAAAGTGGGTGCTGCCCACTTTGATTGTGTTGAAAGCTCCTTGTGCCATGATTTCGATCACAGTCTTCCTTGGTCTTTGGAGGCTCTTTCGAAGCCTCCCCTGGCCACAGCATTTGCGGTGCTCTTCTCTTCCTTGGTTCTAGCCAGAGGGTTAAATGCTTTGCTTGACGAAGCACTTATCAGGTGAGCCTGGCTGGAAGAGCGGCACATAACTGGGCTCTGCTCGGCCAGGTGAGCCTGGTTGGAAGAGTTGCTCATAATTGAGCTGCTGAAGGGATGGTAGGATGCGCCTGGCTGGAGGCGCATGACATCTGCTGCGCCTGGCTGACAGCGCATGGTGACTGCTGCGCCTATCGGAAGGCGCATGGTGGTTGCTGCGCCTATCTGGAAGGTGCATGGTGGTTGCTGCGCCTATCTGGAAGGCGCATGGTGGCTGTTGGCTGTAGATCTAGGATCCTTCCTTTGTAGAAATTCTCCTTTGTACAACCTTTTCTAGACATGTAATAGACTTTTATATATATAAATAAAAAGTCCTTCTTCGAATGTCTATGGCTTATTTGATTAGCTGTCTGAGTTCTGGCGCATATAATGCCTGGCGCATGGGCTTTCTGGTTGTGAAATTCCATGCTTCTACAAGACCCCCTTCAAAGTTTTCAAAACTTTTGAATAAGTTTTGGAATACTTTGAATAAGAAGCATGGAGGTCAGGACGCATGATTTTTGGGCGCATGCTTGTTCGGGCGCATGCTCCTTTCAGTTGATGATGATGACACTTTGGTAACCCAAAAGACTAATGATGATCTTTTGGTTGTATTTGTTGTTATCTCCTCACGGAACCCGAAGCGACGGCTGAGATTACACGTCATCGGTTCACGCGTGCGACCAAGCCCTATAAATAGGTAAGGGTTGGGGAGAGAGAGAGTTCATCTGCTCTGTGCCTTTGCTTTCTTTAGAGTTTTTCTTTAAAACCCTAACTTTTTCTTCTCTGAGAGAATGGCTCCCAAGACTCCTCGTGGTGGTGCCGGCAAGGGGAAGGAGAAAGCGAAGGAGTTCGTTGATGAGGATGCACCTATCACCCCTGCAACTCCGGCCGACGTTCATCCTGAGGTGATGGGTGGGTTTCATCTCCTTCACATAAGCTTTTGGGCCAGACTGTGCCCTAACTCAGATTTGCTGACGCGTATGGACTTTTGTCCTGATGATACGCCGAGGTTCTACCCCACCGATGTGCATAGGTTTACACCTTTATCATGCACCGAGATTTAATGGCTGACGCGCATGGGTTTCGTACCCTGATGATGCGCCGAAGCCTTTGCTGACGCGCATGAGCTCACGCTCTGATGATGCGCCGAAGCTCCAATGCTGACGCGCATGGGCTTACGCCCTGATGATGCGCCGAAGCTCTGATGCTGGCGCGCATGGGCTTACGCCCTGATGATGCGCCGAAGCTATTTGACATTTTTGCCTGACTTCCACCTTTGTTGTATCAGTGTCGATGACGATCCCTTTATTGAATGAGGTCCTTCTGGACGCTTCTCTTTGTCAGATGGGAGTTGATTTTGACGAGGCGGTGATCAATCCTGCGAAGGATGCTATCTTACAGGACCAACCTCGTGAGAGAATGCTACAAATCCAGACCCAGTTGCCACTTTTCCTCCAGAGTATGATGGAGAGTGGTAAACTGAAGTCTGCTGAATCCGAAAGTGTAACTTTCTTAAAACCTGCCTTTCTGTTTGGCGACCGACTAGTCTCTTCCGAAGCGAAGATACTGAGGATTAGAGAAGACTGGTTCTTTTCTGCCAAAGGCATGGTTTTGTACATACGGCAGGTTGACCGCCAGTTGCCGCTGACGGCTTTTTATCGTTTAGCTTCGAAGAGAAGGATGGGTTGGGAACTTACTCCCTCTCAAGGAGGGGCCTTGGGAGGTACCCTCTCAATTGATGCCTCCTCGAACCAGCGAGATACTTTGACTACTTCACGAGCTGGTTCTTCTTTCAGTTACCGAGCCTTACGTCCTGGGAGCATCTACAGTGAGGTCCCAAACGACACGTTTCCCTTCAGTGCCCCGATCTTTGCAAATCGGATGCTGACATCAAAGGTGATGTATCCGACAGGTAGCTTCAGAGTCGAAGGCTGGTGTCACTACATCCCGAAGTGGGACGAGTTGACCACTTGGGTGCTTTCAAGGTTCGAGGTTGAGCTTAAAGAGATCGGGCTGACAGCCGCCATTCGGGCCACGCAGGCAGGCGTGGACCTCAATAAGCCTATGTTCCTTGCGCTCTTGGAGCTTTTCAATGCCCAGACTGGTAGCTTCTTTACTCCGGTGGGGGAGTTGGGATTGGCCCTTCATGAGATGTACGAAGTGTCCAAGCTTCCTTGGGGTTTGGAACCGTACGAGGAATATTTTCCATCAAATGAAGAGATCCAAGTTCTGGAGGATAAGGATCCGGAGATGATGGCTGTTTTCAAAGAGGTGACAAGCCATCATTATCTGATGCACCGGAGGGACAAGGGCAAGACCCAGCCTCATGTGACTGCTTGGAGGGACTACGTCTTCAGGCAGGATTTGACGGATCCTTCGAGGATTCGGTTTGCGACTCCGCAGGGATTGAAGCCCGCGGAAATGAGTTCTGAAATAAGCCGGCTGGACGAAAAGACCCCACACTCTAATGAGGGCGGCAAGGCTACGTACAGCTGTTTTTAGCACTGCGGGCACCGGATGTCATCCAAGGCAGTGTTGACGTCCTACTTGATGATATGGCTCCGGGATTGCGTATTTGCAGGTGGATCCGGTGCCGTCGAGAGGGTACATCGGAATCTCATTTTGCCTGCGGTGAAGTTGGCCTGTGGACGACCTTTGGCTCTCCTCCCCGCGATGGTGTGCAACCTGTTGCGCGGTTTGAGGTCCTTTGCCGATGATGTGATCCACGAGAGAGGTAGTAATGATAACTTTCCCTGGGCCGAGCTGCCTTTCCATTATCTTATGGGGTGGCTAATCTTGCATCATCCGAACGTGATGAGTCCCGGTCCGGAGGAGGACCATGTCGAAGGAGATGCCTTCATTCGCCGCTTCTATAAGAGGAAGTGGTCTTACACTGGCGTCCCCGTTTGCAGGAGAGTCTTGTCCTACCTTCAGGGGTGGGAGATTGTCAAGGTTGGCCCGATCTTCAAAGATTTCGAGGCCGACCAAGATTTAGTTGACTCTGGCGAAGATGCGGTCACTCTGCCGAAATGGAGTTTTCGTTGGTTGTAGAGTATCCGGCCTTCTCACCTGGTCTACCGCAACCAGAATAGGTGTTATCTGGAGCCTTATCTGCCAAGCCAATTTGCTCGTCAGTTTGGCTATACCCAGTTAATGTTACGAAATCCCAGTAGTAGTTTAGGCTTCATCGAGAGTTTGCTGGATGGAGCCCGAGGCTGGCAATATTATAACGCTGGATGCACTAGCGTTAAGTTCACCACGCCAGTTCGCAATCCTCGGCCGCCAATCCTATATCCGGCCGCCAAGCTGTATTGCACTATGACTGCTATGTCTCCTGGTTATGACAGGGAGACCAGTTTCATTATTGGAACCCAGCTGGAGACGACAGCGAATATGTTGATGGCAGCCCGATCATATCGTCCACCAGAGTTGGTGGGGTATCGGGCTGCTGCTGCAGTACCAGTGGAAGACCCGTCTGTCGGGAAAAGGCGTGCTGACACAGAAGCTGGTTCTTCTGTACCGAAAAGGTCGAGAAAGGCGCCGACCCCGAAGGTTACGGAAGTGCCACTTATAATGCCAGCAGGATCAATCCTTGCTGAGGTAAGGAATATTTCTAATTCCAATTCTGTCATTGTGGCGACTTATGCTCTTCTTCTTGTAGGGATTGAAGAAGAAGTCCCGTGTTTCAAAATTGGACGCTAGTAAACCGAAGGAGGTGGCAGGCTCTTCTGATGAGCGCATTCCACCGATGCTAATGTCTCCCGTGGAGGAAGGTCCTGAAGATGTTCCTGCGGAGGTTTTAATATCTCCTGACTTCGAGGTCGCAACAACTTCTGGGAGAGCACCATCTGCCGTGGAGGCCTTGGATGCTGAGGGTCCTGCGGACTCGAGGTATCCTGATGATAAAGTGGACTGGAGTTCGTCGCCTTCTGATGACGTTCCTCTGGTCTTGCAAGAATCTGCTGCAGGGACAGCAGATATGGTTGAGACAGAGGAGAGGGTTGAATCCCCTCTTTATCATGATGAGGGGAGGTCGACTGCATCATCGCCGAGTCCTACCCCGGCTTCAACCGTGGAAGTTGAGGCGGCTACCACTCAGGAGGTAGCGACAGATTCTGTCCCTGTTGAGGGACTCGATGATGAGACCCGTCTGTCAGTCAAGACCGTTGCGACGGGTCAAGAGACAAGTGATAATCTCCCTATTCTGCCAAGGGAGGTACCAACTGTTGATAGGATGTTGGGGGTAGAAGAGGTGGCCGTTGACATCGGTGGTTCCTCCGGGCTTGAGAAGGGTAAGGGTGTAGAACCCTGTGTCGCTCCTTCTACTTGGGGGACCATCTCGACGCCTGTGCCGGCCCCTTCTGTTGCTTCGGCTCCTCGGGCTAGCAGTCCAGCCCCTGTTGATGAAGAGCCCATTGATGCCGAGGTTCAAGCCTCGCTGATTGAGGTTGGCGGATCTTCTTCCGGTCTGCAAACTGTAGTAGCTCCTCCAACTCCCGCGATGACGCCGCAGGTCCTGGCGGATGCAGACGAGTATATGAAATTCCTCGTCGAGGGGGTGTACAAAATGTTGCAGAAGGGTGTATCTGCTGTGATGGATGCCAATGGGAGTTTTGCGACGGCAAAAGCTCTGGCAATGCCCTGCATCGAGCTGATTCGTATTCACCAAGGCCACGACCATATGGCCGAAATTCTGGAGGCTTCGGTGATTGAGCTGGATGAGCGGCTCGCGGAACTTCAACGCATCCGGCGAAACGACATCTCTGTCCTGATAGATGCGGAGAAGGGGAAGCTGATCGCCGAGATCGAGTCTTCATACTAGGCCACCGTGGGCGTTTGGGAGCGCGAGGTGGCTGAGACTGAGGCTGCGGTAGAGCAGTTGTCTCAGTCCATGAAGACGACGGTGGAAACTCGAGCTGCATTGGAAGCTAATATCGCAGATATCGACACCCAGATGCGCCGCCTTGAAGACCAACGGGCCCGACTCCAGTTAGAGGTCGAGCGTGTCCGGGCTGAACATGCAGCATTTAAGAAGGATGAAGCGACTTTTACTCAGCGGACTCTTGCCTTGGCGCAGCAACGACAACAGCTTGATGAGAAGCATGCAAGTGATACTTCCGCTGGGGCCGTTGAATTGATGTGCCAAGAAGCAGAGCGACGAGTCCTGGCGACGATGGAGGCCCGCGCAGTCGACTTAAAGCTTCGAGTCAGGGAGCTCTCAGCCCATCCTGGGGAGATTCAGGGACCATAGCTTTTTTCCTTTTTCTTTTGTGTTCTTTTGCAACCCTTACTGGGGAATGATATAGTTTCTTGTACTCCTTTTTCAGAAGAATAAAGAAGTCTACAACCTTTTTTGTGATGTGTTCATCTTTTGTTGTTATGAACTTGATGATTTGTGTGGACCTATTATCTTTTGCGCACCTTGGTTTTCAGGTACAGATAATAAGTTTGAAGGAACCATTATGTTTGCTCAGAGGCAATGTGGACATGGCAATCATTGGGTTCGAAATGATAGAATCTTCCTACTCAGAGGTATTATGGACGTGGTAGGAATGATCTTGGGGGATACGCTGAACAACTCAGAGGTTATATGGACGTGGAAGTTCTGCGATAAATGTACAATAACGCAGGGGTTGTTTGTACAAGATGTTTACTCAGAGGTAATGTGGACATGGTAAACATAAAAGGTAGCGTAGGCTTACGAAGTGTAAGATTCTGCTTTGTAGGGTGTAGAGACAACTCAGAGGTAATATGGACGTGGTTATCTTTCTACTGGAAGATGCCACGGAACAGCTGGGTTTCGGAGGCGTATGAGTTTGTGGAAAGAGGTTGTTTGAGGAAGTACATGTCTGGAGGATGTCAAGAATAGTACTTCTTTAGGAACTTACCGTTGATGGGCATCATGAACAAGTCCCTATTGGGTTTGGCAAGGCGGTAAGCACCGTTTGAGTATACCGTCTCTATGATGAAAGGTCCTTCCCACTTGGGCTCGAACTTTCCTGGTGTCTTGTGGGTCAATACCATTGGTCTTCTGACTGCTAAAACCAGGTCGCCAACTTGGAAAGTCCTCTGTTTGACCTTCTTGTTGAAAGCCTGTGATATTTGGGCTTGGTAGAGCTCGATGCGTTGTTGAGCTAGGAGACGCTTTTCGTCAAGTGCCTCCAGTTCTCGCAGACGACGACGTTGATTGTCCTCTTCTGTGAGTTTGTTTGTGATTGCTACGCGGAGCGAAGGTATCTGTATCTCGAGAGGCAGTACTGCTTCGCTCCCGTAGACCAGAAAGAATGGAGTGTTGCCTGTTGGGGTCTGTACCGTTGTGCGGTAGGCCCAAAGGCATTCGCCAAGCTTTTCGTCCCAGTCGCGTTTGTTGGATGACACGACCTTTTTGAGCAGCCTAACGATAGTTTTGTTGAATGCCTCAGCCAATCCGTTTGCTGCCGGATTGTAGGCGGTTGAGGCCACGTTCTGAATGCGATTCTTGTCACAGAACCTGCTGAAAATGTGGCTGATAAACTGAGGACCATTGTCATGGATGATCCGCCGGGGTACTCCGAAACGGTAAATGACATGGTGTTTGATAAAGCTAACCACCCTGGAGCTTTTTACTTCTGCTAGTGGAACTGCTTCCGCCCATTTGGAGAAGTAGTCGGTGATGGCCAGGATGAAACGGTGTCCTCTCGATGAAGGAGGGGTGATTGGCCCTACAATGTCCATGCCCCAGGCTTCGAAGGGCCAGGAGGCGACTGTAGGATGTAGCGGCTCCGATGGTGTATGTATGAAGTCTGCATAAAGTTGGCACGCGTGGCACTTCTTAGCATATTCGACAGCGTCGGCAGCCATGGTTGGCCAGTAGTAGCCCATACGTCGCAGTCGATCTTGCAACTTAGGACCGGGTTGATGAGCTCCACAAGTTCCGTCATGAGCTTCTTGAAGAGCTTCGGCTGCTTCTTCGTTGGACAGGCATCGAAGGAGGAGCCCATCGAAGGAGCGTCGGTACATCGTTTTGGTAGCTGTATCATAGTAGAATCGAAGAGAGCATCTCCTGACTGAGACGGCTTCCTTCGGGTCCTCTGGAAGGATTCCGTAGACAGCGAAGTCGATGAACGGGAACCTCCAGTCCCGGACATTAACCCCAGTGTTCGTCGGCATGGCGTGGGCCACCCGCAAGCATAGGTTGTTTCTGGGACAAATCAGATCTCGTCCTGTTACCGTGATATAGTGTTGAGTCCCAAAGGGCGTTGCTAATGAGGCTGCGAGGCCGGCCAGAGCATCGGCCTCCAAGTTTTGTAAATGGGGGACATGTTCAATGAAGAACCTGGTGAAGGTTGAAATGATGTTCAATGCGACTTCATGATAAGGGATTAAATCTTCATGGCGAACTTCGTATTGTCCCCGAACCTGGTTTACGACGAGTTTTGAGTCGCCGTAAGCTTCCAGATGGTCGACCCCCAGCTGTTGTGCGAGCTGGAGTCCCATGACGAGTGCGTTGTACTCGACAACGTTGTTGGAGCATGGCTTCGAAAGAGAGTACGCACGCTGGATAACCAGCTGATCGGGGAAGACTAAGACTACCCCCACTCCTGCGATGATTTGGCCTTTGGGGCCTGTTCTCGAAGCGCCGTCGAAGAACATCCGCCAAACAGAGCTTCCTTCGGTGACGTTGGATTCTTGGACCTCATCCGGGATATCTTCATAGAGTTTTGAGGATTCTGGGATAGGGTGTGCAGCTAAAAAGTCAGCCAGAGCTTGACCCTTAACAGCTTTTTGTGGCACAAACACCATGTTGTACGGTGTTAGCAAGATCGCCCATGTAGCCAGCCGGGAGTTCAATGATCCTGGCTTCGTCATGAGGACTCTGAGCGGATTGACTCGAAAAATGACATGAATTGTCTGACCCGAGATATAATGACGAGTCTTCTGGATGGCAAACACCAAAGCCAAGCACTCCTTTTCGACGGGGTTGTACCGGTGTTCGGCCCCGATAAGTGTTCGACTGAGGTAGTAGATTGCTTGCTCGAAGCCTGTATCGCTGTTTTGAGCCAGCAGAGCGCCAAGAGAATGATCCATAGCACGGACGTAGAGGAGAAATGGTTTGCCGGCGACTGGCGCTACCAGGACTAGTGGGCTTATTAAGTAAGCCTTGATGTCGTCGAAAGCCTTTTGACACTCCTCTGTCCAGACGTAAGAGACTCCCTTCTTCATGAGCTGAGTAAAGGGTTCACATCTACCGGAGAGGTTTGCTATGAACCTCCGGATATATGCCAGACGTCCCTGTAGGCCCCGAAGTTCTCGAAGGTTCTTCGGAGGGTCTATGTTGAGGATGGCTTTGGTCTTCTCAGGATCAACATGAATGCCTTTCGCTGTGATGACAAAGCCCAAGAATTTGCCGCTAGAAACTCCCAGAAAGGATTTAGCGGGGTTCATTTTGAGTTGATGTGCCCGCATGAGATCGAAGACCGTCTTCAGGTCCTGTAGGTGATCTCCTTTGAGGCGGCTCTTGACTGCGATGTCGTCAACATAGCATTCGACCGTCTTGCAAAGATGTTGACGGAAGATGGTGCTCATAGCTCGCTGGTATGTCGCACCGGCATTCTTCAAGCCGAAGGGCATTACTGTGTAGCAGAAAATACCATTTGGAGTCCTGAATGACGTGTATTTTGCGTCATCGGGGAACATCTTGATTTGATTGTAGCCTGAATACCCGTCCATGAAGGACATGCACTCAAAGCCACATGTGTTGTCGATCATCACATCAGTGATTGGAAGCGGGAATTCGTCCTTCGGGCAAGCAGAGTTGAGATCCCTGAAGTCGATACAGACTCGTATCTTCCCGTTCTTCTTGGTGACAGGAACGACGTTGGCTACCCAATCTGGGTGTTGTTCCTCACGGATGAAGCCGCTGGTCAAGAGTTTGTCTACCTCCTGATCGATGGCATTCATGATGTCCGGACGGAAGCGTCGCTGCTGTTGTTTGATAGGTTTGGCATCAGGTAAAATGTTCAACCTATGCATTGCGTTCTGTGGATCGAGTCCCGGCATGTCTTCATAGCTCCAGGCGAAGACATCGATATACTCTTTAGCCAGTTGGATTAAAGATTCTCGATCTTCTCCTTCCAGGCTTTTACTGATGAAGATGGGTTTGGAAGAAGACCCCTCCCCGAGGTCGATCTGCTCGACTTCGTCTTCGGTGGGAGGTTCACGAAGCTCAAAACGAGATTCCCATTGTTCCCCTAGGCGTTGGGCCCAGGGTTCTTCTTCGAAGGGTTCTGGCGCTTGGTCTTCGCCTTCACCTTTTTGAGGTTGTACTGATGTCATGTTAGCTGACAGCACTTTCCTGAAGACTGACCCGATACTGGTATCGGAATCCCAAGTCGATGCTTCGGACGAGTGGGAATGTTCTATGTCTTCTGCATCTGAACTCTCTGGGGTTGATGGCGGCGTGACATAGCCTAACCCTCGTCCAGTCCGATTATAATAGTCCTGTGGCTTTCCATTGGGCTTCGAAAGCCGGACAGGGAGATGCCGACCCTTGCCGTAGTTTAAGCCTTTGTTGCTTTTCAGGTCGTAGCCCATCTTTTGGATGATGTGCTTTGTCGCATCCGTGTACCGATAGACTTGTACTCTGCCGGTATCAGGTTCGGGCTCGATTGACGGGAGGTCCCGATGACGCTCGACTTTGCCCGAGATGATGGTGCCTTGGTCTCGGCTCCGTGGAGGGACTATGAAGACTCCTTGAGACGGGACTATTCGATTATGGTAGACGGTCGTTATTTGTGTTTGCAACGACCGTAGAGCGTTGTCTAATGTATATATGGCATTCCAGTGTGGAAGACAAGGATAATTAAAAGACACTCTATTATTGATAAAATACGAGATCTTATCCCGTGGGATTACATTGTCAAAGGAGGGTGCCTCTACGTCAGCCGAGATATAATCACCAAGCTCCTCGTCTGTAAGAACTGGGGGTAGACTAGGAGAGTCCACCACAGCTTTGGGGTCTGAGAGGGTTATATGAGCCTTCTCTGACACCTTGGATGACTGCGGCGGCTTGCCCTTGAGACACACCTTGAGAGGTGCCTGGGTTGCGCCTCCGGTGAGTGGTGCCTTCCCTTATAATTTTGCCACCAGGGGAGCCGATGTTTGAGGTGGCTTTCCCTTGAGGCGTATCTTCAGGGGTGCTTCGCGAGCCGGCGCTTTCCCTGATAGCTTGATGCTCATTGGAGGCGCCTTCTGGGGTGGTTTCCCCTTCAGTCGGATTTTCAAGGGGGCGTCGGGAGTCGTCTCAGGCTCCATGTTCGGTTCTGTTGCCGTCTCTGCCTTATCATCAGTGTAGTTGGCTTCCTCCTCGTCAATGGGCTTGTACAAGTCGGAATCGGTGAAGTAGGCTTCAATCCCTTTGAAAGGATCGATGTCTGCAAACTCCGTCTGGATGACGCCATTGGTGGATACATACTTCATGCATTGGTGGAGCGTGGAGGGCACCACCATATACTCATGCAGCCATGGTCGACCGAGCAGGATGTTGTAGTTGACCTCGACATCTACCACATAACAAGTCACCTCAGTTTTGAGGCTGCCAATGTGACACTTCAGTCGGATCTTGCCCAATGGCTCGCTCTTGCTAGCATTGAAGCCACTGATGGTTGTATTGGAGGGCGCCAGCCGGTACATCGGGATCCCCAGCTTAGATAGCAGCGTCTTTGGAATGATGCTTAGGGAAGACCCAGGATCGATCTGAATCCGGCTCACCTTGACCGAGCCAATGTACCCTGTATAATACAGCGGTCGGTTATGTCGGTGATGCTTGAGCAGCATGTCTTGTTGGATGAAAGTTATGTTTGGGATAACTTCATCCGCATAATGACAGTGCGCACAAGTAGTTGGGAGGTCTTCAGGCTGCTTGACCTGACTGAGAAAGGATTCAGCGTCCTTCAGAGCTTCGCAGAGAGCTTCTCGGGAATCTTTAGAAAGACGCAAGAGCTCGAACAAAGACAGGCGCGCAGGTTTACTGGCTAATTGTGCCAGAATGTCGAAGTTGTGAGGCTTGGACAGCCCCGAAGCATTCTCCTTCCGTAGAGGTCTGTCAAAATGGGCCTCCACCTGCTTCTGTTTGTTGGCTGCTGAGGGCTTAGATGGACCCTCCTCAGGGATGGTGCTAGGAGGCACCCCCTCGACGGCGGCTTCGCCGGATTGGGAGCTCTGTTGTGCACGTGTTTGTACTGGAAGTGCCTCTTCTGTTGAAGAAGAGACTGTGCGGCAAGACTTGATCTTCCTGTCTTTTGATTTGGAGGTAGGGCGTACCTCCGATTGAGTCACCTCGGAGACGAGGTCGGGGTGAACCCAGAGAACCTCTCCTCGAGATGTGGTGAGCGGGGTGAGTCCACTCACATTGTCACGAGTAGGTGGTAAATTTACCACCTCCATTGTCGCCTTAGGGATGGGGACGACGCCATCTTGTGTGGTAGTTGGCGGCAAGGTGCCGAACTGAAGCGAAACCACATTGGCCGACACCGTCTTCTCTTCATAGTCGACGGAGATTACATCTGCATTGATCATGCACTGGATGTAATTCTTGAGGGCGTAGCAGTCCTTGGTCGGGTGTCCGACAAATCGATAGTAATGACAGTACCTCGGGTTGTCCACTTTCCCAACTTTATCGGGCCGCTTTGGGTCCGGTAGCTTGATCTTGTCACCCTGCTTCAGTATCTCAAAAAGTTGCAGGGTGTCGTCATCATTGAATGAATAAACCTCCTTGGGTCTCGGTGCCAGTGGAGGCTTCTGAGTAGGCGCAGATGCGCCTTTTGAGGCATTAACAGTCAATGCCTGTTTCCCCTTTGCTTCTCGTCCGGAGCTGTTAGCTGCGGACTTTTTCTACTTATCGTCAAAGGCGGGGAAGCTGACACCCAGAAGACGTGCATTGGCCGCCTTCTTTTCTGCAGCTTCAGCTTCGATGATCAGGGAGCTCCAGTCAGGAGGGGGAGTAGAGTTGAGCCAGAGCTTTACTGCAGGCAACATGTTCATGCTGCAAGCGGAGAGGAGCGCATGTTCTGGCATGCCTGGAGGTAGCCTGAAGCAAGCCTGTCGGAAGCGTTCGATGAACGCCCGAACCGTTTCCTTCTCCTTCTGACGTATCTCTATGAGAGACGCCATCGTCATGTCCTTCCCGCCGACGTAGAAGCGGTCGAGGAAGAGGCGCGTCAGGTCGTCGAAGGACGATATGGAATTGTCGGGGAGGCTGCTGTACCAGTCATACGCCACTCCTTTCAGGGCCCCGACAAAGATACTGGTGAGGAGCGCGTCCTCCTTCGGAAGATGCCCTATCTGTGACTACGTCAGGTACCGTCGCGGAGAGTCCTTCCCGTCGTATGGGGTGAGTGTTTGTGGTTTATACTTTAGAGGATAAACCACCTTATTCCACTCGAGGGGATAAGGCTGGGGAATGCCCATCTTCTGGCGCTCCTCTTGTCTGTTCTTGGACTCGAAGCGCTCCCGCAGGTCTTTGATCATTTCGACCACATCCTCCGTAGAGTTAGGAGTCGAGGAAGGAGGTACCATCTGGATTGGAGCGTTCGAGGGCTCCGAGGTCTGAGGTGCTTCTGTATCCGAGGGCGCCCGTTGGAGGGGCACACTCGACTCCCCATTAGCTCCTGGGTCAGGACCAGTTGAAGGTGTCCTGATCAAGGCCGACCGCATCTCAAACACCGCTTGAGTCAGTGCTTGCATAGAGGCGGAGAGGGTTTTGAGACCTCCCTCTAATGAGTCTATGCGCTGGACTATGTCCTGTGACGGTGCATCAGACTCGACATCATCCCCAGCTATGTATACTGTCCTGACACGGCCAGAAGTGGATGGATTGGTTGAGGCTTCGCTTTCGGCCTCACTCTCATGCGGGAGGGTTACTTCTTCTGGTGTTTGGCCACCCCCAGCCACATTCTGGAGTTCATCTTCAATAGGCGCATCTGCAAGGGTCTGATTGCCCTCAGCTCCGTCTTGAAGGACCTCTTTATTTCCAGAACTACCCCCGGCGGTGTCCTGGAGGGCATCCTCATTTTGAGGGGCTTCAGGGAGAGTAATCTCGCCTTGATGATGAAGATCCGCCGCAGCTGTGCTTTGGACATCTTCGTCTTCGGAAGGAGGCTCAACAAGGGTCTGGCTACCCCCAGCTTCCTCCAAGGACTTCTTCCTCGACCGAGTGCCTTCAAACACTCCATAGGTCGAGACAGCTGCCTTGGTTTTCCTCGGCTGGCTTTTGGATGAAGACGAGGAATTGGCAGTCATCTTCCGGATTGATGAGGAGTTGGAGACCACGTTGCATAAAGCAAACTTTTGCTCCTCTTCAGCTGACACCTTTGTCCCAAGGCGACGTCGGAGAGGTGTCGATGATTACAGTCGTTGGAAGACCGACTGTCTTGGTGGAGCTGCCGCCTTGCAACAGCAGTTGATGGTGACTACCGCACAAGTATACCCCGTGAGAGGCGCATCGTGCTTGTTGGTCGACTCTCCTGACCGGCGCTTGTGGGTGATCACATTGCGCAGGTTATTGGAGGAGAGTGGTGCCTTCATACCCCCTTCAGACGTATGGCAAGGCCAAACGTCGGGGTGGTCAGGTGAGTGCTGCGCCTCCTGATCTAATACCAAGCAGGCATCACGATCAGTAGTGGGGGAACCACAACATTTGAAGTGACTTGAACGGACCTCAAACGCACAACCAGAGGAGGCACGGGAGTTCAAGACCACTGAGTTTGCCTCTCTCGACTTGGTTGTGCACGCAGTAGATGCGCCTAAGCGAGATGAGGACTTTGAAGATCGACTCGTTGCTGGTGCAGAAGCACTTGAGTCAACCTTGTACAGCTTGCCATCGGCAGCGCACGTGATGACGAGCGCGTGCCTCTGGCCGACTGCTGGTATAGCACGTTTGTGGCGCATGGCCCGTGCCGTCTTAGATTTCTTCGTACCAGCCCGCTGGGGCGCATAGTACTCAGCATCCAAATTCTCCTCGCCATTACAGCGAGTGAGTCTGTCAAAAACAGAGGCTTTTTGTGACACATCAGAGGTGATGCACGGGGCATTGGCTGCGTCCCTGCTCCGTCGACGTATCTTCCTCGCCTGAGAGGGAGATAGCTGGGAAACGTGGTCAGCCGCACGTTTCCCCAAGAGATGCGCTGCATCGGCGGGCGCACCTTGGTTGCTGAGAATGTCAGCAGGAAGGGAAGGCTGGATTGCTGCATCCCCTTCAGTGGTGGTGCCCGAGGAGTCGACCTTGCGCACCCAGGCCGTACGGATCTTCTTCGGCTTTGGTAGCCGCTTCGAAGGACTCGCACTTCCTTCAGAAATGAACTCCTCGTACGCCTGTTGATTGAGGCGCACGACCAGTGTCTTGTGGTAGGAGCCCACCTTCACGTCGTCGGCCTGTGACACGACTTTCTCGAAAGAGGAGAAAGAAGTCCCCAGCAGAGTCACCAGCTTATTTGTCATTAAATTGTTTGATTGAAAACTTTAATACAAACAGAACAGTGTTACAATGTAGGACTTAGATGTAGTCCTAGGAGTACACTTTTGTTTAAGCTGGGTCCTTAGTGCCAATGGAGCGAGTGGTAATGCGTTGACTCCGTTGACCGGCTGACAACGGTTATCGGTTCTCTGAAGGTGTGGATTGCTCTGGGTGCTGGAGCTTGCTGAGAGGAGAAAGACGTTGAGTGTCTGTATCTGCCTCTCTGATGATTCCTTGTATGTTCGTTGTGGATTCTGTGTGTGTGTGAAGGAGAAGATCCCTCTATTTATAGTTTTGCAGGCTGGCTGCTCATGCGTGCATGTAGGATGCGCCGGTGTGTGGGGACGCCACGTGGAGGTTGCTGATGGAGGCGCGTAGATGATGCGCCCTGATTGAGGGGGAGAACTCTTTATACTGCTGTTGTGAGCCGGCACGTAGCAGAGGAGAAGATCTTTCTGTTGCTGAAATCTTGGACGAGTTGAGTCAAAGGACACGTGTCATCGACCCATGGCTTGAAGATCTCGGATTTGGGGGGGTAGTGATCTGGTGAGCTGCGCCTTGGATCTGGGCGCAGGAGGAGGCTACGGCTTATAACCTTTAGGAGTTACAAACCATTTAGGGCGCATGGCTTTTAAGGCGCATACAGGTGACCTTCCTTCTGTCTTTCGGGATCAGAGATCAGTCTGGGTTGCATGGCTTTTGAGGCGCATGCAAAGCTTCAATTGGAGACTCTTCTTCTGTCTTTAGGGATTAGTGAAGGGTCTGAGGCGCGTGGCTTTTGAGGCACATGCTGGTTTGGACGTATGGCCGTAGAGGCGTATGCGGATGGCCACGTGGCAGTAGCCGTCGGAATAGAGTCATGATGATGCTGACGTTGCCGACGCTTCGTTCTCTGAAAAAGCTGTTCAGACTTTGGGAAGCGTGCTGCCAACTCTGGTGTCAGTTCAGCATTTAATGTTTGTGACGTTCGATGGACAGCTGAGTGGGCACATTGGTTGGTGTTCTACTCGGCATGGAGATGTGAGGGGGGGGCACATCCTCTGTGATGCGTCGGGTACTGTAGGACGCGTCTGTGTGATACGCCTGATGCTGGAGGGCGCGTCCGTGTGATGCGCTGTTTGGCTGGCGCATCCGACATGTCCTTTAATGACGCGGCTGTCTCGCTCCTCGAGTGCTATAAATAGCCGTTTGGCTGAATTCGAGGCGTCCGGTTCATCCATTTAATGCAAATTCATTGCACAGAATTCGGAGAGTCATCCACTTGGCGTATGGGTTTGATTTGCCCGGCCTATAAATAGTGGCATGGAGAGAAGGTTTGCTCCTCGTTCCCTCACGTACTTCCAACATGAACTTGGATATGCGGGTGCATTCTGTTGACGAAGTGCTCCCGAGGGTGAAGATGAGACGTCGTGCTGTCTTCGATGCACTTGAAGGTGACTGTTACATCCAAAAGACGGAGTCGAGGGCTTCTGAGGCAGGCGGAAGGTGCCTGTTGCATCCAAAGATAGGGATGTTCGGGCCTCGTCTCCGTTGTTCCGGAAGAGCCGTAGATCGGAATGGTGGTGCTAGGCTCTCTCAAAGTGGGTGCCGCCCACTTTGATTGTGTTGAAAGCTCCTTGTGCCATGATTTCGATCACGGTCTTCCTTGGTCTTTGGAGGCTCTTTCGAAGCCTCCCCTGGCCACAGCATTTGCGGTGCTCTTCTCTTCCATGGTTCCAGCCAGAGGGTTAAATGCTTTGCTTGGCGAAGCACTTATCAGGTGAGCCTGGCTGGAAGAGCGGCACATAACTGGGCTCTGCTCGGCCAGGTGAGCCTGGTTGGAAGAGTTGCTCATAACTGAGCTGCTGAAGGGATGGTAGGATGCGTCTGGCTGGAGGCGCATGACATCTGCTGCGCCTGGCTGACAGCGCATGGTGACTGCTGCGCCTATCGGAAGGCGCATGGTGGTTGTTGCGCCTATCTGGAAGGCGCATGGTGGTTGCTGCGCCTATCTGGAAGGCGCATGATGGCTGTTGGCTGTAGATCTAGGATCCTTCCTTTGTAGAAATTCTCCTTTGTACAACCTTTTCTAGACATGTAATAGACTTTTATATATATAAATAAAAAGTCCTTCTTCGAATGTCTATGGCTTATTTGATTAGCTGTCTGAGTTCTGGCGCATATAATGCCTGGCGCATGGGCTTTCTGGTTGTGAAATTTCATGCTTCTACACTTCCGACCTCCGGCTTCCCTCACCCCTGTCGACCGATCGAAGCCGCACTCCGCCCGCACCTCTCTCTTCCTCCGCCTCCTTCCTCTCCCCTTCCCCTCACCGATCTCCCCTCTCTTTCTCATTCCCCTTTTTTCTTCTCCTCTCTCTCCTTTTTCCTCAACTCCTGCTTTGTTATTTGTATATTGTTGATAGGATTGTTATGATTTTTTTTATTATTATTATTAGTTTTGTTATTATATTTTTATTATTGTTACTGTAAGGCATTGCTTACATAACATTAGGTTATCATGGTTTTTTTCCTCTTAAAAGTTGATTTTATTACTATTATTATTTTTATTATTATCATTGTTATTATTAGTCTTATTATTACAATGTTAATTTTTAGGATTTTGGTTATTATTATTGATCAGTGTGTTTTGGTATTTTATTATGGTTATCAAATATTTTCAAAAAAATTTATTGTAAATATAAATAAATGTTTTCAAAAAAATTTCAAGATATCTTTTTAAAAGAATAAACAAATTTCTAGATTATTTATATTTATCTAGAACTATTTTGACCCTTAAGAATATAGTTCCTAATAATAAAATAATTTCCTAAATACTTTCAAATATTTATCTAGAATTATCTATACTAATAAAATATAGTTTCTCTAGCTATAGATTTTATTTTTGTAACCTTAGTTTCTAGCCTAAAATAATTTTAAGTACTTTTCTAAAAACTATATTTTAAGCTGCCAGAATATATATTTTTGATATTATAAATAGCTTTCTAAAAATCATATATACATTAATTATCTATTTTCCTTCGACTATCCTCTTGTCTGTGGCTAAGCCCATCTTTCCTATTCCTTTACCAATTCGAGACTACCTCATATCAACCCTAACTAATTTGACCCTTATAGACCCAATGGAACTGTCCGTGCCACCATCAGAGGTCACCTTGCATAGTTGTTGCACCGAAGTCGTAGTTTATGCCACATTGATCATTGCAGCACACCGGGCGTCCTACCAGGCAAGACATCTTGCCATTTGCTGTTTATTTATTTTAGCTCATATTTTATGCATTATTCATTATTTTCTTTATGTAAAATAAACTGTGATACATGGCATAACCTGTTAGAACTTACTGTTCATTTATATTTCCTGATATGTATTAGTTTTCTTACATATTAAACCTAGATTTAAGGGATCACCCTTGTGTGTTGCATTCATTGGCCTTGACACGTTGTACCACGAAGTTGTGTGTCGCATGTAAAACACGGACATGCGTGACTGGCTGGCCACCGGTGCGTATAAGTCGTACGATAGGAATAACCGCTAATAGAATTGTATGCTAGTTTGACTTAGCAGTTATAGAGATTTTCTGTTGTGGATACAACATAGTAGGCATTGGACGGGGAGGACAATTCCTTAGCGTATGGACTTCGATGCACTTTTCCTTGTGACCCGGAAGCTCCGCTGGAGATACGGGGTTGATGACCCATGATTACTGACGGCCACTGGCGTTCTGCGGAACGTTATGCTCTTATTGATTGGGCCTCTGGTGCCCCAGGGGGGGACTACGCCGATCCTATTTAGCCATGGCTCATGCGTATGAAGGATTATTCTTAACTATATTTCACTTAGAACGGTTAGGCTACCTTATCCGTTAGGTATAACTACTTTTGGTTTGGGTACTTGTATCTGACCATGACTTGGAACAATAACTTGTCGCGGATTAGTTCATCACATCTTGTCCTTGTTTGGTTGTAGGTGTGACTTACTACTCGATGAGAAGGTATTGAACCTTGTTCGGGTTCGGATACCATATTGGATTCATAGCATGGAAAGATACGTCACCGTGAATTAGTTTACCATCTCCTGACCTTGTTTGGTTGGGGGGATGGTAAGCTAGTTCAATAGGTATGTGTTGAACCATGTTATAATTCAGTTGGCTTATATATTTGAGCAATATTTATTCAGTTTATATGGCATAATATTATGTGTCTTGTTACGTCCCTCTGAGGACCTGGTTATCTTGCCAGGTGTGTGCTCTTGTCTTTCGTAGGTGTTCTAGCCGTGGCCATGATCATCACTATTTCTCCGAGGATGATTGCACTTTGATCGTCTTCGCTCTCTCGCCAAAATCTTTCTTTTGTTATGTATTCCTTTTCATAGTTGGTAGTGGATTTGTCTCCGCCCAACTACATGTACCAAATGACAATTTCATAGTTGATTATATGATACCTTTTATTCTTTCATTTTGTGGATGAGATTAGTTAGTTGTGGTTTACTGCACTTTATAGCTTATGTATCCATACGAGGCCCATGTACTTCGTATGAATACAGCTGGTATGTCTACGTTCCTAGTCCTACGTATTTTGGGACTGGAGAGTTATAGGATTTTATCGTCGGCTTGCCAAGAACTCAGAAGGAGAATGATGCGATTTGGGTTATCGTGGATAGATTAACCAAGTCGGCACTTTTCATTCCAACAAAAGTTACGTGGGGCGTAGAACGGTTGGCTCAGATCTACATAAATAAAATTGTCCGATTGCATGGGGTGCCAGCTTCTATAGTGTCAGATAGATATGGGCGATTCTTGTCGCAATTTTGGATAAGTCTGCACTCGGCAATGGGCACAAAGTTGAACTTCGGTACAACATACCATCCGCAGACTGATGGTCAGACAGAGAGAGTAAATCAGATTCTGGAAGATATGTTGAGATTGTGCGTGCTCGATTCGAAGACAAATTGGGACGCACATCTCGCATTGGCAGAATTTTCCTATAACAACAGTTATCGAACAAGTATCCAAATGGCTCTGTACGAAGCATTGTATGGACGAAAATGTCGATCACCGATATGTTGGGATGAAGTCGGTAAAAGGCAAGTGTTCAGACCCGAACTTGTGGAACTGGCTGTCGAGAGAGTCCGCTTAATTCGAGAATGGCTTAGAGTTGCTCAAAGTCGACAGAAGAGTTATACGGATGTACATCGACGACCTTTGAAATTCACGACGGGAGATCATCTCTTCTTGAAGGTCACACCCATGCGAGGTGTGATACTATTTGGAATAAAAGGAAAGCTGAGCCCGAGATTTGTTGGTCCCTTCGAGATTTTGGAGAAGGTAGCCTCAGTGGCTTATCGACTTGCACTACCTCCGGCTCTGACTGATGTACACGATGTCTTCCATGTGTCCCAACTGCGGAAGTACGTGCATGATCTGTCACGACCCGCACCCTAGAGTAAAGGCAAGAGACGTGGGTACGTCCAGCCTACGTCGCAGTGTCGGCGGTAGAACGCTCTCCTAGGTCACAACATCTAACAATTGAAAGTAAAACAGTTATACTCCCCGAATGGGGGTGACATAACATAAATATAACTCAATCACAGCTAAGGTAGAACAGGTAAGATGGAATGATAATGAAAGATAAAATATCTAGAACAGAGAATCACAGAGATACAATCCAGAGTTCTAAGTGTCTAAAATAATACATCTCAGAATATCTCAAAGTCTAATACAGTGATCCAAAATAGTAAGACAATCCAAAACTAATGGAGTGTCGTCTACAGCTAATGGATCCTGCTGCTGGTCCAAATCCGGGCACTCATCTAGTGTGGCACCGTAGTAAGTAGGGCAGAACGCCTCAGCCTCGTCCTCTGTAATATTTCAACAGGTCCAGTCAGGACGGGAACGAGCACATATCTCTCAAACAATTCATAGCAGGTTAGAAAAATAAATCATGCAATAGAGTAAAATACAGGAAATGCTGAATGAAAGTACAGGTAAAACAGGAGATATTTGTAACTGGAAATAAATACATGATAGTAAAGACTGTAAGTGACTACGTGATTTAGAGTACAATATGGTTATATAAACGGCTTAGGGGCACATGAATACAAATAAGGCGGCACATGAATACAGCTACTGGGGATAGTGTTCACATAACCAATTCTACTTATCCCGCCCCAATCAATACACAAGGATCCATTCAAGTTATGTTACAAGCACATGAATACAGCTAAGATACGTGAACTCATGTAATGAGTAGTACATGAGGCACATGATAAACACATGAGAACATGTAATAACATGAACTAGTACGAGTACAAGGAGTACCTGATGCACATGATAAAGTACATGAACATGAAATACCCGATGCACCCGTAGAGGGATAACATCTCAGGAAGGGATCCATATAGTACTAATCCGTGAAGATACGTGTCAGCATCATGTAGAGTAATCTAGAGCAAGAATATAGTCCAGACAGGTATGAAAAGATCAGAGAATGTACTCGCCTGCTAACTGAAAGTCCGAGATGAAAGTACTGTCCGAGGAGTGGTGTCTGGCTCCTTTTTAGAACAGTACAAGTCACAACAAGTCCAGAATAGAAATGTAATGCACTACAATGTGTTTTACATGAATCTAGGTCAATCTAGACCAAAGTCAACTCTTGGTCAACTCTGGTATACCCTATAAGTCAAACTAGGCCAACCAAGTCTCATCTAGGTCAAACTAGTCTAATCTAGGTCTAGCAAGTTATTCTAAGTTCTAACAAGTCTACTCTAGGTTTACTAGGTTATTCTAGGCAATACCATGTCAAGCCTACCAATACACATCTACCCAAGATTATCACTATAGCTAACAATACACATATTGGCTATCTATACATTACATACACTAAATATTATGACATGTCATATGGTATCCATACCCTATAACATATCATATCACAACACCATATATATAATATAGATATTAAAATACATATAACCATATATAGGAAAGCTTGTATATATATATAACAATGCTTATACATATATACATACATAGGGAGTGAGGGGGAAAACACATAACCACATGTGTATGTGTGTGCTAGTGAGAGATTACAAAAGTATGTGAGAGATTACTTGTGTGTGCTATGGCATGTGTGTGTGTGTGTGTGCTAGATATCTGAAAACAGTGAGGAACATGTGTGATGTCCTGAGACAGTGAGTGTCACATGGGAAAACAGTGTGAGGTTCACCTGTGAACAGTGAACCAATGTACACTGTTCAAACCTGGAAAACAATGAGTGTTCATGTATTTAGACCTGTGTGTGTGTATGTGGTATAAGGGCCTGTGTTCAGTGTCATAAGGGTGTGTGAATACAAATAGGAATAGGAAAATTTGTAATCAAACATAGGAAAATAGTTCAGTTTACATTATGAAGGAAATGAAGGAAATCAGTGAAATGGCAAAATAGGAATTTAGTGAAGGGAAACATGACAGTGTAGTACAATAGGAATAGAAAAAAAAAATAGTAGGTAACCATGTATCCTGGAAAACAAATGAAAGCCAACTAAAATTACATCCGGCATTATATAACCTGTATGTATACATGAAAATGGAAATTGAACCTGGAACAGTGAAATGCAAAATAACAGTGAATCAAATCAGTTTAAAGGAACTAATGCAATTGAAAAAAGAAAGGAAATCAGTTCAGGTTATCTAGAGTCCCATTCTCAGTTATACAGTCATTAAGAAAGGTTTCAAAAACTCAGGTTATTAGGAATCAAACAGTTCCCTGTGTAAGGAAAGGAATTCAGTGAAATTCAGTCCAATAAGAACTGACAGGAAGCCCATTCCCAGTTTCATTAAACCCAATCCCATCGAAACCCACATGTCCAATACCCTATTCTCAAACTATAAGCCAATTTCGAAGAGGAAAGGAAATCAATTCAAGTCTTAGATGAATCTCAGTTCATAAAGGAACAAAATCTCAGGTTTTGAATGGAACCAAGTATCTGTTAACAGAGGTTTCGAAATCAACTCATATGTCCAATTTTCATTCTCAAACCAAAACCAAAATCAAATGAATCATTAAGCTAAAAGGTGACAAACAATATGTGGGAACACATTTAACAGTGCAAAAACATAATTTAACAGGGATTTAAGTGTTGAAGAAAAGGGGAAACACATTGTATCAGTGACATGTAACAGTGTATGCCATTCAACCAAGATTCGAAACCAAAATCCCACATTAACCTAAATTAACATGTAATCTAATTTAACAGAGATTAAACATCATATATAGGATCTAATTAGTAAGTTAAAACACATTTAAAAGCATTAACAATCGAATTAAAACAGAAAACCCACACTGCACACTGGACCATACAGTGTAAAACACGTGCACACACAAATACGTATCCGACACGACACGAGGACTCGTGAAACTCGAGGAACCTCGTGTCAGTCGTGGACACAACTCATATGTCAAATTTCGAGGGTTGAAACCCTCTGTGCACAGAGAAAACGTGCACGAGTAGCAGGGGAAAAACCTGCCAGCGTGTACGCGCGCACGACCGCGTGTCCACGCGCTCGTGTCGGCTCAAACCGACACGAAAACATGCTCAGTGTCCAAGAAATGCATAAGCGAGCCTAAAATGGATTTTTCTATTCAAACACAATCACAAAAATTGAACGAAATGCCCTTTGAGGCATTTCGTCGAACACCATCCTAACCATACTAGTACGTGTCCGATACGGACACGAAATGGGTCCAAATTCTAGGGTTAGCCTATCCTACTGTTAGGTTAGGGTTAGGACATCCTAGAAATGATTTTTAACAGAATTTAAAAGCAATAGAAGGAATTATACCTATAGGTGAACAATGGGTCAAAATCCCCAAATGGGAAGAGCTCCACAAGCCACTAAACTTCCTCAAATTGTGTGTTTCCTGAAAATACTCATCAACAACAGCAAGAATACTAATATTAGGTCCTATTGCAATTTTTTTGAAGGAATTTGGAGTAGAAATGGGTTTTCTAAGAATTTACAAAGATGGGGACTCACCTCTTCCAAATGGCAATGTTTCCTAAAGAGGCAACCCTAATTTCAAGAGGATATAAATAGGGGGGCTGACCATAGTGGGCCGGCCAGAAATTCTAGGGTTAGGGCTTGGTTCAATGGGTGTGGGCTATGGGCCATTAAGCCTATTAGTCATAAAATGACTTGTGACTTCACAAGTCATTCCTTAATCAAACTAGCTCCTATTTTCCCCAAATTAATTCCAATGAGTCAAACCTCACTAACTTAAGTCAACCTAGGTTTTCAAATCCTAATCACTTGGTCATGACCTAGGTTAGCCACTAGGTTAGTCTACAAGGTCAACATAAGTTAAAGTCACTAAAACACCAAAAATCAATTATTCTAAAATCACTAAAAAATCACATTAATTATAAATAATAATAATAATTCAAATTAAATTCCAAAATTTTGAAAATGACCAAAATACCCTCAAGATAGAAAAGTGGTAGTGACAAATCTACCCCCCTTAAAATAATTTCGTCCTCGAAATTTAAAGGCGAAACTAACTGCTAAGAAGGATAGAAAAGTATACCTCAAGGTCCAAAAAGATAGGGGTACCGCTCGCGCATCTCATCCTCCCGCTCCCAGGTAGACTCTCCTAGAGAATGATGCCTCCATGCGACGCGTACCAAGGGTATCACATGGTTCCTCAATACCTTCTCTCGGCGATCCAGAATCTCCACAGGCTGCTCTGGATAACTGAGAGTAGGCCTAACCTCAATCTCCGAATGATCGAGCACATGGCTAGGGTCAGCCACGTACCGTCTCAACTGTGACACGTGGAATACGTTGTGAACTCCCACTAGTGCAGGTGGCAAGTCTAGCCTATATGTCACGTCACCGACTCTCCCGATGATAACGAAAGGGCCGATGAAGCGCGGGCTAAGCTTCCCACCTCCATCAAAACGTATCGTACCACGAGTCGGAGATATTCGCAAATAAACCATGTCTCCAACCTAATCACAAGCAAGGTTTCAAGTTACTAAAAATCAAACACGATCAATCAAACAAAAAAAATACAACCTACTTCTAATCCTATCTCTAAATCTATACCTCAAACTCCAGCGGCCTCCGGTGGCTATCGGTCCAGTGCCGATGTCTGTCCTGCGTCACGCGAAGTCTGTCCCTGATGAGCTTCACCTTCTCGGCTACGTCAACAACCATCTCTGGTCCCAGTAAAGCTCGCTCTCCAACATCATCCCAAGATAAGGGTGTACGACACCTACGTCCGTACAGAGCCTCAAACGGTGACATCTTAATGCTGGCCTGAAAACTGTTGTTGTAAGCAAACTCCACCAAATGCAGGTGATCCTCCCAGGAACCTCCAAAATCCAGGACGCACGTTCGCAGCATATCCTCAAGGGTCTGAATAGTCCTCTCTGACTGTCTGTCCGTCTGGGGGTGGTATGCAGTACTAAACTTGAGCTGAGTGCCCAAACTAGTCTGCAGACTCCTTCAGAAATGGGAAGTAAAGCGACTATCCTGATCTGAGACTATGCTGACGGGAACTCCGTGAATCCTGACTATCTGTCTCATATACAACTTCGCGAGCCTCTCTGTAGACGTACCCACCTTGAATGGCAAGAAGTGGGCCGATTTGGTCAACCTGTCAACGATGACCCAAATTGCGTCTTTTCCTCCTGGCATATGCGACAATCCCGATACAAAATCCATGGTAATATGTTCCCACTTCCACTCTGGAATAGGCAACGACTGCAACAATCCTTCGGGCCTCTGCCTCTCTGCCTTGACCTGCTGACAGATCAAGCATCTAGCTACGAAGTGGGACACCTTCCTCTTCATTCCGTACCACCAGACATGCTCTCACAGATTCCTGTACATCTTGTTGGAACTAGGATGTATAGAGTATTGCGATCTGTGAGCCTCCTGCATAATCTGCTCTCTAAGCTTCCCGCTGGGCACACATAACCGGGAACCGTGCCTCAGGGCACTATCCTCTGCAAGTGAGAACTTAGCATCCTCCACTCCTGTACTGATCTGCTCTCGGATACACCGCAGAGCCACATCATCGAACTGTGTCGCCTTGATCATTTCCATCAAGTCCGACTGTATCTGAAGGCCCCATAACTGCATATGCACCCCGGGCACAATCACTTCTATCCCAAGGCTCTCTAAGTCTGCAAGCAGGTGCCGATCCATAGTCAAACACATGGCTTTCGGATACCTACTCAAGGCATCGGCAACCACGTTGGCCTTCCCCGGGTGATATTGAAGTGAGATATCAAAGTCTTTCATCAACTCAAGCCACCTGCGCTGCCTCATGTTGAGCTTTTTCTGTGTAAACATATACTTCAAGCTCTTATGATCTGTAAAAATCTCCACCCTCTCGCCATACAGATAGTACTTCCATAACTTCAAAGCAAAAATCACCGCCGCCAGCTCCAGGTCATGGGTAGGGTAGTTCTTCTCATGGAGACGTAATTGCCTGGAAGCATAGACAATCACCTTTCCATGCTGCTGCAAGACACAACCCAGCCCCTTCCCTGAAGCATCACTATAAATAGTGAAATCACCTGATCCTGATGGCAATGTCAGAATCGGAGCTGTCATAAGCCGCTTCTTTAACTCATCAAAAGCTGCCTGACACTCCTCTGACCAAACATACTCAGTATCCTTTCGAGTCAACCGTGTCAACGGCTCTGCAACCCGGAAGAAATCCTGCACAAATCTTCTATAGTATCCTGCCAGCCCCAGGAAACTCCTGATCTCTGCTACTGAAGTCGGCGCTGTCCAAGCCTCAACTGCTACACAAGCCTCAACTGCTACAATCTTCTTGGGGTCAACTGAGATACCATCTCCAGTCACCACATGCCCCAAGAAGTCTACCTGGTCCAAGAAAAACTCACACTTGGAGAGTTTTCCATAAAGCTGCTCCCTCCTGAGGGTCTCTAGCACTATCCGCAGATGCTCATCGTGCTCCTCCTCTGTCTTGGAATATATCAAGATATCATCAATGAACACCACCACGAACTTGTCCAAGTACTGGTGGAACACCTTGTTTATCAGATTCATAAACACTGCTGGTGCATTGGTTAGCCCAAACGGCATAACCAAAAACTCAAACTGCCCGTACCGCATCCTGAAAGCGGTCTTGGGAATATCCTCCTTCTTCACCTTCACCTGGTGATAACCCGACCTCAAATCAATCTTGGAGAACACCCGAGCTCCACTCAACTGATCAAACAGATCATCGATCCGCGGCAGTGGGTATCTGTTCTTGATTGTCAGGTTGTTAAGTGCCCTGTAGTCGATACACATCCGTACCGACCCATCCATCTTGGGTACGAAAAGTACCGGTGCACCCCAAGGTGAAGAACTCGAGCGAATGAAGCCCTTGTCCTGCAGCTCATCCACCTGCTTCTTCAGCTCCACCAACTCGCTGTTGTTCACTCGATAGACATGCTGGGAGATCGGTTCCGCAACGGGAACCAAGTCTATCGAGAACTATACATCTCTGTCCGGTGGAAGCCCTGGCAACTCCTCTGGAAATACGTCTATAAACTCTGCGATCAAGGGATACGGAGCCACCTGCTCCTCGACTGATGCTCCATAGAAGACTCTGCCGTCCTGCTCTGCCTGCCGCCGGGTGTACTCAAACCCTGGCTTTCCTGGCGCCCCGAACAAAACTCTACCCCCCACGGTAATCAATACGGGCGTGGTGTCTACTCAGCCAGTCCATACCTAATACAATGTCGTAGTTCAGTAATGGCATAACTAGCAGACTCACCCCCAACTCTCGGCCTCCTAAAATGACACTCCGCCCTCTGCAAACATCACTCACGAGGATGACCCCGCCCCCGGTCGTGATCTTGCAGGTCCTAGGCAATAGTTCAGAAACCAAACTGTGTCTAATAGCATACGATACTGACACAAAGCTGTGGGAAGCCCCGGAATCAAAGAGTGCAAAAGCTGGAAGGGAATCTAGGAGAACCGAACCTACTATCAGCTCTCCGATGGCCTCGGCATCCTCAGCTGCCATGGCGAAAGCTCGCCCCTACTGTCCACCTCGTGCCTGCTACTGGTGCTGCTGGAACCTCTGCTGCTGGGTCGGCAGGGCTGGTCCCCTCTGCTGGCCTGCTGGAGCCTTGGCTACTCCTCCCTGTTGTCCTCGCCCAAAAGCCCCTGGGCAGTCCCTCAACTGGTGATCTCCAGCACCACAAAGTAGGCACTTGCCTAGCTTCTTCCTGCACTCATGGATCATGTGCCCTGGCTTCTTGTAGAAGGCACAAATGACTACCTGACGAGGTGCCTGCTGCCCTCTCTGCTGCTGGTACTACTGCACTGGCCTCTACTGCTGATGCTGCTGCTGATACTGCTGCACTGGCCTCTGCTGCTGCTGCTCCTGGAAATGAGGCCTCTTGGCTTACCTCTGACTGCTGCTGCCACCCTGGAAGTAACGACCCCTCTTCTGCTTCAGCCCTAGGTCGTCCTCCGCCGCCATGGCCCCAGAAAATATCTCAGCGAAAGTGGCGTTCCGGTCGCTCTTAGTCAGCGACCGAACCTCTCTAATCAGGCCTCGGCGAAAGTTCCTCGCCTTCGTCTTCTCAGACAAATCATCAATAAACCGGGCCAATCTGCAGAACTCTTCGGCATACTCAGCTACCGTCTGGTTCCCCTGAGTCAGAGCCTCGAACTGTGCCTCGATACCTCCCAAGGCCACATCAGGAAAGAACTGCTCCTTAAACAGTTCCTTGAACTGGGACCAAGTCTGGCCCTCAACTTCTACTATAGGATCTGCCTGATACCATGCTCGGGCCAAATCCTGCATCTGGCTGCCCGCCGCCTCGATCTAGAGTCGAGCTGGTATCTCTGCTAGTCGGAAGATCTCCTCGATGTGCTCTATCCAGTCATCTGCAACATGGATGCCCTCTGTGCCGAAGAACACCCGAGGGTGCATCTTCTGGAAGTCCTGTATATCCTTCTCCCTCCGACGGGGCTGCTGCTGAGTCCCCTGAGCTGTGATCATCTCGACTGTGGTACGAACCAGTTGGTGCGCCTCATCGATCCCCTGCCTGAAATCTGCAGTCTACCTCGTCTGCTGCTGCTGGTGGGACTAAAGAATCCTCTCCACGAAGGAGAAGGGATGGGCAGCATCTACCATCCCCGCAGGCAGAGGCTGCTGCGTGGGAAGGATCTCTGGAATCACAACTGGCCTCCTGACTGCTGGAGGTGCTCCTCCAAAAGTGGCAGAAACTCCCACTCCTGAGGGCTGCACTGGCCCTGTGGCACCAGGAGCTGGCTGCTGGACACGAGAGGTGGCAGCCCCCTCTCCAGCCACTCTCGTCACGGGACGATACGATCGCGTCTCAACCATCCTGGAGACACAGATCAAACAAAAAACAATTACTGAAAATGAGTCGAAATAATCAAAGGAGGACAGTTTAAAATTCTAAGGAAGACTATAAGCAGCAAAATAGATATACAAAATCTGATAAGGAATTTTTCTAGTATGATTGAGTACCTTCAAAAATATGCTAATTTCTACTGCAGGCTGCAGCGATATTCTAGTTCGAATACCACTACACTTATATCCTAGACCTGCATGGGCCACCACTAAAAACGTGTCACGACCCGCACCCTAGAGTAAAGGCACGAGACGTGGGTACGTCCAGCCTACGCCGCAGTATCGATGGTAGAACGCTGTCCTAGGTCACAACATCTAACAATTGAAGGTAAAACAGTTATACTCTCCGAATGGGGGTGACATAACATAAATATAACTCAATCACAGCTAAGGTAGAACAGGTAAGATGGAATGATAATGAAAGATAAAATATCCAGAACAGAGAATCACAGAGATACAATCCAGTTCTAAGTGTCTAAAATAATACATCTCAGAATATCTCAAAGTCTAATACAGTGATCCAAAATAGTAAGACAATCCTAAACTAATGGAGTGTCGTCTACAGCTAATGGATCCTGCTGCTGGTCCAAATCCGGGCACTCATCTAGTGTGGCACCGTAGTAAGTAGGGCAGAACGCCTCAGCCTCGTCCTCTGTAATATTTCAACAGGTCCAGTCAGGACGGGAACGAGCACATATCTCTCAAACAATTCAAAGCAGGTTAGGAAAATAAATCATGCAATAGAGTAAAATATAGGAAGTGCTGAATGGAAGTACAGGTAAAACAGGAGATATTTGTAACTGGAAATAAATACATGATAGTAAAGACTGTAAGTGACTACGTGATTTAGAGTACAATATGGTTATGTAAACGGCTTAGGGGCACATGAATACAAATAAGGAGGCACATGAATACAGCTACTGGGGATAGTGTTCACATAACCAATTCTACTCATCCCGCCCCAATCAATACACAAGAATCCGTTCAAGTTATGTTATAAGCACATAAATACAGCTAAGATACGTGAACTCATGTAATGAGTAGTACATGAGGCACATGATAAGCACATGAAAGCACATAAGAACATGTAATAACATGAACTAGTACGAGTACAAGGAGTACCTGATGCACATGATAAAGTACATGAACATGAAATACCCGATGCACCCGTAGAGGGATAACATCTCAGGAAGGGATCCATATAGTACTAATCCGTGAAGATACGTGTCAGCATCATGTAGAGTAATCTAGAGCAAGAATATAGTCCAGACAGGTATAAAAAGATCAGAGAATGTACTCGCCTGCTAACTGAAAGTCCGAGATGAAAGTATTGTCCGAAGAGTGGTGTCTGGCTCCTATTTAGAACAGTACAAGTCACAACAAGTCCAGAATAGAAATGTAATGCACTACAATATGTTTTACATGAATCTAGGTCAATCTAGACCAAAGTCAACTCTTGGTCAACTCTGGTCAACCCTAGAAGTCAAACTAGGTCAACCAAGTATCATCTAGGTCAAACTAGTCTAATCTAGGTCTAACAAGTTATTCTAAGTTCTAACAAGTCTACTCTAGGTTTACTAGGTTATTCTAGGCAATACCATGTCAAGCCTACCAATACACATCTACCCAAGATTATCACTATAGCTAACAATACACACATTGGCTATCTATACATTACATACACCAAATATCATGACATGTCATATGGTATCCATACCCTATAACATATCATATCACAACACCATATATATAATATAGATATTAAAATACATATACCCATATATAGGAAAGCTTGTATATATATATATAACAATGCTTATACATATATACATACATAGGGAGTGAGGGGGAAAACACATGAGCACATGTGTATGTGTGTGCTAGTGAGAGATTACAAAAGTGTGTGAGAGATTACTTGTGTGTGCTATGGCATGTGTGTGTGTGTGTGCTAGATATCTGAAAACAGTGTGGAACATGTGTGATGTCCTGAGACAGTGAGTGTCACATGGGAAAAATAGTATGAGGTTCACCTGTGAACAGTGAACCAATGTACACTGTTCAAACCTGGAAAACAATGAGTGTTTATGTATTTAGACCTGTGTGTGTGTATGTGGTATAAGGGCCTGTGTTCAGTGTCACAAGGGTGTGTGAATACAAATAGGAATAGGAAAATTTGTAATCAAACATAGGAATACAGTTCAGTTTACATTATGAAGGAAATGAAGGAAATTAGTGAAATGGCAAAACAGGAATTTAGTGAAGGGAAACATGACAGTGTAGTACAATAGGAATATGAAAAAAACAGTAGGTAACCATGTATCCTGGAAAACAAATGAAAGCCAACTGAAATTACATCTTAGGAATAGGAAAATCAGTGGCATTATATAACCTGTATGTATACAGGAAAATGGAAATTGAACCTGGAACAGTGAAATGCAAAATAACAGTGAATCAAATCAGTTTAAAGGAACTAATGCAATTGAAAAAGGAAAGGAAATCAGTTCAGGTTATCTAGAGTCCCATTCTCAGTTATACTGTCATTAAGAAAGGTTTCAAAAAATCAGGTTATTAGGAATCAAATATTTCCTGTGTAAGGAAAAGAATTCAGTGAAATTCAGTCCAATAAGAACTGACAGGAAGCCCATTCCCAGTTTCATTAAACCCAATCCCATCGAAACCCACATGTCCAATACCCTATTCTCAAACTATAAGCCAATTTCGAAGAGGAAAGGAAATCAGTTCAAGTCTGAGATGAATCTCAGTTCATAAAGGAAAAAAATCTCAGGTTTTGAATGGAACCAAGTATCTGTTAACAGAGGTTTCGAAATCAACTCATATGTCCAATTTTCATTTTCAAACCAAAACCAAAATCAAATGAATCATTAAGCTAAAAGGTGACAAACAATATGTGGGAACACATTTAACAGTGCAAAAACATAATTTAACAGGGATTTAAGTGTTGAAGAAAAGGGGAAACACATTATATCAGTGACATGTGACAGTGTATGCCATTCAACCAAGATTCGAAACCAAAATCCCACATTAACCTAAATTAACATGTAATCTAATTTAGCAGAGATTAAACATCATATATAGGATCTAATTAGTAAGTTAAAACACATTTAAAAGCATTAACAATCGAATTAAAATAGAAAACCCACACAACACACTGGACCGCACAGTGTACAACATGTGCACACACAAATACGTGTCCGACACGACACGAGGACTCGTAAAACTCGAGGAACCTCGTGTTAGTCGTGGACACAACTCACATGTCAAATTTCGAGGGTTGAAACCCTCTGTGCACAGAGAAAACGTGCACGAGTAGTAGGGGAAAAACCTGCCAGCGTACACGCGCGCGCGACCGCGTGTCCACGCATTCGTGTCGGCTCAAATCGACACAAAAATGTGCTCAGTGTCCAAGAAATGCATAAACGAGCCTAAAATGGATTTTCCTATTCAAACACAATCACAAAAATCTAACGAAATTCCCTTTGAGGCATTTCGTCGAATACCATCCTAACCACACTGGTACGTGTCCGATACGGACACGAAATGGGTCCAAATTCTAGGGTTAGCCTATCCTACTGTTAGGTTAGGGTTAGGACATCCTAGAAAAGATTTTTAACAGAATTTAAAAGCAATAGAAAGAATTATACCTATAGGTAAACAATGGGTCAAAATCCCCAAATGGGAAGAGCTCCACAAGCCACTAAACTTCCTCAAATTGTGTGTTTCCTGAAAATACTCATCAACAACAGCAAGAATACTAATATTAGGTCCTATTGCAATTTGTTTGAAGGAATTTGGAGTAGAAATGGGTTTTCTAAGAATTTACAAAGATGGGGACTCACCTCTTCCAAATGGCAATGTTTCCTAAAGAGGCAACCCTAATTTTAAGAGGGTATAAATAGGGGGGCCTGACCATAGTCGGCCGGCTAGAAATTCTAGGGTTAGGGCTTGGTTCAATGGGTGTGGGCTATGGGCCATTAAGCCTATTAGTCATAAAATGACTTGTGACTTCACAAGTCATTCCTTAATCAAACTAGCTCATATTTTCCCCAAATTAATTCCAATGAGTCAAACCTCACTAACTTAAGTCAACCTAGGTTTTCAAATCCTAATCACTTGGTCATGACCTAGGTTAGCCACTAGGTTAGTCTACAAGGTCAACATAAGTCAAAGTCACTAAAACACCAAAAATTAATTATTCTAAAATTACTAAAAAATCATATTAATTATAAATAATAATAATAATAATTCAAATTAAATTCCTAAATTTTAAAAATGACCAAAATACCCTCAAGCTAGAAAAGTGGTAGTGACATGATCCAAGTCACGTAGTGAACTTCGATCAGTTGCAGCTGAGAGCTGACCTATCCTACACTGAAGAGCCTGTCCAGATTTTGGACAGGAAAGAGAAAGTTTTGTGGAATCAAACAGTATCCTTGGTCAACGTACTTTGGCAGAACCATGTGGTCGAGGAGTCGACGTGGGAACTAGAGGAAGAGATGCGGGTGAAATACCCCTCGCTATTTGATAATTTAAGGTAGGACTTTTGCTTTAAGTTTCGAGGACAAAACTTTTTATTAGTGATATATTATGTAGTGTCCCGCTCCTAGCGGTTCACTATGTAAGGCTTGTGGATTGGTTAACTCGGTCGGAACCGAGTATTGGAGAAACTTACCGTTGGCACCGAATCGATCACGGACAAGTGCATAAGAACCTTTCCAACTAATGGATTGGTTTCTCTTGAAATGCGTCCAAGAGTTTTCTCTGGATGTTTTCCTGCTGGTTTTGTTGCTTAGTTTTGATGGATGCTTTTCTGAATGATTTTTGATGATTTGATTCTTGTCCATTTTTATCGATTTGCATAGCATTCATTCTTGAGAATTCTGAGAGAAGAGAACATAACGAGACGGAGTATTAACCAAACTTTTGGTGCTAATACAGACTGACGTGTGATGGAAGGCTAAGCGTGCAAGTGTTCCTCTCTCTCTCTCTGCGATTCTCTAATTTGGTGAGTGTGGATCTCTGTGGAGGTATTATCCCTCTCGCTATTCCTTCATGCCAACTAAATAATTGTCTTGCAACATCCGTTGATCGATATCAAGTTGCTAATTCCACAAGTCAATACTAGTCATAGAACATTGAAATGATGCTTGTCCCTTGAACATTGAATGAATTGATTTCACTGTTAACAACATTGAGATTGTGCTTGTCCCTTGAACATTAAAATGAGATAAACAATTGATGCCTGTGATAATGAGATATGAAATGCTGAGAATGAACATGTTGCCTTTTACCTTCAATATTATACCATGCACACTATGTTTATCGAGTCAGACATGCATTCGCATAGTCATGGACAACTTGTATACAAGGTATTGTTTCCTCGAACGGTACTGGGGCACCGAAACCGATTCGGCCTAGGAGGAAATGCAGCGTGCTTTAGTGGCACGATTGGTATCGGGACATTCATTCGGACTTGCAATCTGAAGGAATGGTGCGTCGCATACTCTTGAAGTCCTATATGGCAAGTCAATATGGTTTAACAACACCAGTGGCTATGTAGTTAGGATGCATGCTAATGATCATTTTATACAGAGACGGTAAGTGTTATTTTATTATCTTGTATCCTATGCAGGAAAGCTGGATTCGGTCGACGGTAAAGTAAACATGGTTTCATGAAATTATCATGTTACATTGATTGTGATTCATTCTAAATGTTGTCTGTCCCTGATAAGTTCATATCTTTAAAATGCTTGTCATTAATAAAATGTTGGTTTAGCTGAGTGGGCCAACGGGGCTCACCAGCGCATTGTTATAATGTGCTGACCCCTCCTCTACAGGTACTGGAGAAGGCTCGGACGTACATCGTAATTAAAGCTTTCTGGACTACTGTTTCCTTTCAAGTTGTTGTTCCTAAAAGACGCACAAAGTATTGCGGAGTTTTCAAAGATGGTTGCTTATATTTTCAAAGTACTAAAAGGGCATGATGTATAGAACAGAAAGTTATTTCATGGCAGCCTATCAGTTGTACTTCTATTCATGAATCAATGTAGCCGAAAAGGTATTTCAAATATTATCGAGAAAAGTTGTATTCTGACTACAATTATCTATAAAATGAGTTTTTCTTCTTCCTATGTTGTGTCCTCAATATTTCTGAAATGTGGCTGGGTTTCAAATATTTCTAAATGACTTAACAGTGCACGTTCTTGCCTTATACAAGTGCAACACCAGACTTGTACGGCATCACGCCTTAGCGAGGACGAACGATTCAGCGCGAATCGAAGCGAGGACGAATCACGCCTTAGCTAGAAGATAAGCCATGATTTGCGATATGAGATCAACAAGTTAAGTTCAATCATAAACATGTCTAAATCAGATATTAATTTTCTCTTCATCTTCGCATCCACAAAATAGAACTTGCAGCTGCGCTTCCAGTGACCATCTTGTCATACATTACGTATTCTAGAAACTGAAAAAAAAAATCTGACCGAGACATGAACTTGGTTCAATGTCTTTAAGACAATATTCACCACGCACGTGTGCTTACGGTAGAACGGAGAGTTAGTCTCCCAAGATACATAGAAATACTTCACACCGAAGGACTTGGATGAAGTAATCAAGGTAGACTCTCTCACTCTCTCGGACTGGGTATTGGATTGTATAAAAATTAATTTCTCAAACACTGACAGGATTGTGCATTTTATAAATGATGAAGAGATACAAAAATGTTAACAGACATACTGTTTGGAAGGGACGCACCCTTTCGAACAAACACAACCATTAGGAATTTACGGAAGTTTTAAAAAAAATTCCAACCACCCAACCCAACCAGCCAACCCTTTTTTTCCGAATAGACATAATGTTTATTCATACTCGTGAGTAATTACATGCTAGAGCAGCATGTCGATAATCTAATTACTTGGCTATTGTACTATCAGGCATTAACTGTACATGTTTAGCAGAGATAATCCCAACAAGTACGTTCGATGTCTCCATTATAGTAAGTATTGTGTATGATATTAGCTTGCTCCACAATACGCCGACGGGGAATATGTCTGAATATACAATCTCCTCTAGCTTTCCAAATGGCCCAGAGTAGATTAGCTCCTAGATGGAGAGCATCCTACACTTGTTTCTCTCTAATCCGTGCCTCTAGTAAGGTATGTAAAGAGTGCTGATTTGTAATTCTGAGACCCAATGGGCTCGCAAACCAAGTTTCTCGAGTGATGTTGCAGTGCATAAACAGGTGATCCGTATCTTCGTCATGGAGTAGGCAGAACGGACAGAGGGGGCTTACACTAGGTAACCGTTTGTTGATTACGGAGTTTAGGGGAAGGGCGTTGTTCAGTATCCTCCAGATGAAGAGGTGGATTCGAGGAGATCATATTTGTTTGATACTCCATAGGTTTTTCTAAATTGATTTTGTGTAGTTGATCAACTGGCCTGACCATGAGGCAAAGTTGTCCAGAATGGTTTGGATAGTTGAGAGGGATAAAGGTCTAGTCTAGCCAAATATGGGAAGATCATCAGCAAATAAGAGATGGGTAATAGTAGGGGCATACCTAGTTAGCCATAAACCCTGGAAGAGGTTGTCCCTTTCATAGCAGTAGAATAGTCTGGAGAGGACTTTTGTGCACATGATGAAAATAAACGGTGACATGGAGCAACCCTGTTGTATACCTCTAGTCGGTTTAAAGTGACCTTCAGCTCGACCGTTGATGAGGATGTAGAAGGATGAAGAAGTAATGCACTTCATAATAAGTGAATCCGTGTGCCCTTGTATCCCAAATCCATGGAGAACACTCTTAATGAATGGCCATGCAAGACGATCATAGGCCTTCGCCATGTCTATACTCAAGACATAAGCACTTTCTTCTTGGTCGATTACTTCATAGCAAGGAGTAATTCTTGTGCAATCACCATATTGTCAGTAATGTGTCTGTTAGGGATGAAGGCATTCCAATTTTGGGAGATCAATCTGTCAATGAAATGTCTGATTCACGACGTCAATAGCTAGGAGATGACCTTATAAGCTCCATTACAGAGAGATATAGGTCGGAACTTGCCTGGGGTTGTCGGATTAGCATGTTTCGGTATGAGAGCAATACAGCCGGCAGGCCATTGGAACCTGGTGCTCTTAGGGGGCCCATGCTCCTGATGGTTCGTTCCACATCTTCTTCACTTGGAATTGAACCCAATTCTGTATTTTCTTCTACGGAGATAGGATTGGGGGATATGACAGAGTAGATCCATAGGAGTTTATCTTCTGCACTAAACCTTCTTTTGAAATGTTCGATCAACATACCTGAGATTGTCCCTTGATTAGCCATCCATCTACCATCTGGTAGTTTTAGAGTGTGGATATCGTTCTTTTTTCGTATGTTTGTCGCTTTAAGGTGGAAATGCTTAGTATTTATGTCTCCATCTTTAATCCATTGACACTTTGCTCTCTGTCGCCAGTAGGAGTCCTCAATGCCCATTAGGTCGTTTAATTCTAGTCTCTTCCTTAAGACTATCACTAGTGACAGCCGCCATCTAAATATTAAGAGTTCTCCTTGGAGGGCTGTAATACATGCTTTGATGTTGCCTTGTGGAACCCTATAACAAGACTGCATAGATGTTTACTTGTGGAATCCTATAACAAGAGAGGAGATCCCACTCCTTCTGCCTCCTTATAATTTTTCGTGTGGATACATGTCTTGTGTGGACAAGGTTATCTTGTCCTTGAATCCTTCTTCGTCCTGCCAGCAGCTACAAAGCTGCTGCACAGTCATGGTCATTCGTAAATGCTCACGAGCATTGAGCTTTTGCAGGATCGAAGATGACACGAGTTGGACCACCTTCGAGGAACCCACTAGTTTCGAGGACGTAATTTGTTACCGAGGGAAATGTCACGCCTCGATTCGGGGAATCGCTCGCTTTGCTTCGATTCACGCTGAATCGATCGTCCTCGCTAAGGCATGATGCCGTACAAGTCTGGAGTTGCACTTGTACAAGGCTAGAACATGCACATTTATATCATTTAGAAACATTTGAAAGTAAGCCACAGTTGCGGAAACATTGAGACACAATATAGGAAGAAGAAATACTCATTTTATTCATAATTGTAGTCAGAATACAACTTCTCTCGATAATATTTGAAATGCCATTTTGGCTACATTGATTCATGAAAAGAATTACAACTGATAGGCTGCCATGAAATAATTTCCCGTGCCATACATCATGCTCCTTTAGTACTTTGAAATATAAGCAGCTATCTTTGAAAACTCCACAATACTTTGTGCGTCTTTTAGGGAAAACAACTTGAAAGGAAACAGCAGATCAGAAAGCTTTAATTCGGACGTGCGCCTGAGCCTTCTCCAGTACCTGTGGAGGAGGGGTCAACATATTATAACAATGCGCTGGTGAGCCCCGTTGGCCCACTCAGCTAAACCAACATTTTATTAATGACAAGCATTTTAAAGATATGAACTCATTAGGGACAGGCAACATTCAGAGTAAATTCACAATAAATGTAACATGGAATAAACCATGTTTACTTTACCATTGGCCGAATCCAGCCTTCCTGCACAAGATAAAGGATAATAATAATATACTTACCGCCCCTGCATAAAATAATCATTAGCATGCATCCTGACTACATGGCCACTGGCGCTGTTAAACCATATGGACATCTCTTTGCCTTATAGGACTTCAAGGTAATACAAGGACTCCAAAGTAGGTAGCTAGCCCCTAAGGATGCCTCACAATACCAGTGCTCCCATTAGCACGCCAATGCTTCCTCCTAGGCCGAATCGGTCCCGGCGCCCCAGTACCGATTCGAGGAAACACACCACCAAACCTTGTGCACAAGTTGTCCATGACCATGCGAATGCGGGACCGACTCGATAAGCATACAGTGCATGGTAGTTTTGAAAGTAAATAGACAACTTGTTCATTTCGCAGTATTTCATCATCATTCTAGGCATCAATTCAATCTCGATTCAATGTTCAGTGGACAAGCATAATGTCAATTGTTGTTAACAGTGTAATCGATTCATTTCAATGTTCTATGTACTAGCATTCATTTCAATGTTCTATGGACTAGCATTTATTTCAATGTTCTATGTTCCATTCTCTAGCTTCTTAGTGGTATTAACTTGTGGCATTTAGCAACTTGATATCGATCAACGGATGTTGCAAGACAATTATTTAGTTGGCATGAAGGAATAGCGAGAGGGACAATACCACCACAGAGATCCACACTCACCAAATTAGAGATTCGCCGAGAGAGAGAGGAACACTTGCACGCTTAGCCTTCTGTCATACGTCAGTCTGTATTGACACCAAAAGTTTGGTTATTACTCCGTCTCGTTGTGTTCTCTTCTCTTAGAATTCTCAAGAATGAATGCTATGCAATCGATGAAAACGGGCGAGAATTAAATCATCAAAAATTGTTCAGAAAAGCATCCATCAAAACCAAGCAACAAAACCAGAAGCAAAACATCCAGAGAAAACTCTTGGACGCATTTCAAGAGAAACCAATCCATTAGTTGGAAAGGTTCTTATGCACTTGTCCGTGATCGATTCGGTGCCGACGGTAAGTTTTCCCAATACTCGGTTTCGACCGAGTTAGCCAAGCCACAAGCCTTACATAGTGAACCGCTAGGAGCGGGACACTACATAATATACCACTAAGAAAAAGTTTCATCCTCGAAACTTAAAGCAAAAGTCCTACCTCAAAATTATCAAACAGCGAGGGGTATTTCACCCGCATCTTTTCCTCTAATTCCCACGTCGACTCCTCGACAGCATGGTTCCACCACAGCACGTTGACTAAAGACACTGTCCGATTCTGCAAAACTTTCTCTTTCCTGTCCAAAATTTGGACAGGCTCTTCAGTGTAGGATAGGTCAGCGCTCAGCTGCAGCTGATCGAAGTTTACTACATGGCCTGGATCATGCACGTACTTCCGCAGTTGGGATACATGGAAGACATCGTGCACATCAGCCAAGGCCGGAGGTAGTGCAAGTCGATAAGCCACTGAGGCTACCTTCTCCAAAATCGCGAATGGTCCGACGAATCTCGGGCTTAGCTTTCCTTTCATCCCAAACCGCATCATACCTCGCATGGGTGTGACCTTCAAGAAGACATGATCGCCTGCTGTGAATTCCAAAGGTCGTCGATGTACGTCCGCATAACTCTTCTGTCGACTTTGAGCAACTCTAAGTCTTTCTTGAATTAAGCGAACCCTCTCGACGGCCTGTTCCACAAGTTCTGGTCCGAGCACTTGCCGTTCACTGACTTCATCCCAGCATATCGGTGATCGACATTTTCGTCCATATAAGGCTTCGTACGAGACCATTTGAATACTTGTCTGATAACTGTTGTTATAGGCAAATTCTGCTAGTGCGAGATGTGCGTCCCAATTTGTCTTCGAATTGAGCACGCACAATCTCAACATATCTTCAAGAATCTGATTTACTCTCTCTGTCTGACCATCAGTCTGCGGATGGTAAGCCGTACCAAAGTTCAACTTTGTGCCCATTGCCTAGTGCAGACTTATCCAAAATCGCGACAAGAATCTTCTGTCTCTATCCGATACTATAGAAGCTGGCACCCCATGCAATCGGACAATTTCGTTTATGTAGATCTGAGCCAACCGTTCTACTCCCCATGTAACTTTTATTAGAATTAAATGTGCCGACTTGGTTAGTCTATCCACGATAACCCAAATCGTATCATTTCCTTTCTGAGTTCTTGGCAAACCGACTATGAAATCCATACAGATATTATCCCACTTCCACAGTGGAATAGCCAAATTTTATAATTCTCCGCCTGGCCGTTGGTGTTCGGCCTTCACACGCTGACAATCCATGCATTGTGCCACAAATAGCGCCACATCCTTCTTCATACCATGCCACCAAAAAGTCGAACATAGATCCTTATACATTTTCGTGCTTCCCGGATGCAAGGAATACTTCGCGAAATGAGCCTCGGTCAGTATTTCCTTCCTGATATTCTCATCGTTAGGGACGCACAACTCTCCTTGACACGAATAGTGTCATCTTCAACAGTAAAGTCCGATGCCTTTCCTGCTAGAATCAACTTGCGTATCTTCTGCAGAAATGGGTCATCCCTCTGAGCAATCTTAATCCTTCCCTGGAGACTCGGCTCAAGTTGCAACTGAGCCAACTGCACATTCTGCGGACGAATCCTAAACTCGATGCCCATCTCTTCAAGATCTCGTAGTACCTCTTTTGCTATTGTTAGGGACCCAACAAATTTCCGACTCAAGACATCAGCTACCACATTTCCTTTACCCGGCGTGTAGGAGATTGTCAAGTCATAGTCCTTGATCAATTCTAACCAACATCGCTGCCTCAAATTCAATTCTTTCTGTGTGAATATATACTTTAAGTTTTTGTGATCCGTGAAGATCTCGCAGGACACACCATAGAGATAGTGTCGCCACAATTTCAACGCGAACACAATCCCCGCCAGTTCCAAATCTTGTGTTGGATAATTGTTCTCATGCTGTTTGAGTTGTCTCGATGCATAAGATATTGTCTTCCCACGTTGTATGAGAACACATCCCAAACCCAGTCCCGACGCGTCACTGTAGATCTGAAATCCCTCGGAGCCTTCCGAAAGTGCTAAAATTGGAGCTGCGACGAGCCGCTGCTTGAGTTCTTGGAAACTACTCTCACAGTCATCGGTCCACTTAAATGCGACTCCCTTCTGAGTTAGGCGAGTCAAAGGCGATGCGATTCTCGAGAAGTCTTTCATAAAACTACGATAGTACCCGGCTAAACCAAGGAAACTCCGTATCTCACTAGCTGATGCAGGCTGCTTCCAGTCTACAACTGCCTCAATCTTCTTTGGGTCGACGGCAACACCTTCTGCCGAAACAACATGTCCAAGGAACGACACGCTGTTCATCCAAAATTCGTACTTGCTTAGTTTTGCATAGAGCTGGTTGTCCCGCAGCGTCTGAAGTACTTCTCTCAAGTGCTCGACATGAGTCTCCCTATCCTTTGAGTAGATCAAGATGTCATCGATGAACACGACAACGAACTTGTCTAAGAACGGTCGAAACACTCTGTTCATTAAATCCATAAAGGCTGTTGGAGCATTGGTCAAGCCGAATGGCATGACCAAAAACTCATAATATCTATATCTTGTACGGAATACTGATTTAGGAACATCTTCGGGTCTGATCTTCAACTGATGGTATCCTGAACGAAGATCAATTTTAGAAAACATGGTCGCCCCTTGTAGCTGATCGAACAGATCATCTATTTTTGGCAAGGAATACTTGTTAGGATGGTTGTCTTATTCAGTTCTCTGTAATCGATGCATAGCCGCATCGTCCCATCCTTCTTCTTTACAAACAGCACTGGAGCTCCCCATGGAGATACACTTGGGCGAATGTATCCCCGGTCTAGTAATTCTTGTAGCTGTACCTTTAGTTCCTTCAATTCTGCCGGAGCCATCCTGTACGGCGCTCTTGATATCGGACGAGTATCCGAAAATGTATCAATTGTGAATTCAATTTCTCTATCCGGCGGCATTCCAGGTATCTCGTCCGAAAACACATCGGCAAACTCTGCCACAATTTTGGTCTGATTCGAGCCTACACTCTTCATTCGAGTGTCTTGGATAGAAGCTAGAAAGCCTTCACACCCTGAGTACAGCATGTGCCTTGCTGTAACTGCCGATATTACCATAGGACCTTGGAACGTCGAGCCACACGAGTAAGAGAATTCCTTTTCTCCGGGTAGGCGAAACACAACTCTCTTATCCGCACAGTCGATTGTTGCATGACAGGCGCTGAGCCAGTCCATTCCCAATATGATATCGTACTCTTTGATGTCGAGTACAATTGCGTCCAGAGATAAAGTCTTGCCTCCAATTTTAATGTAGCCGTCCCGACAAATCAAAGTTGCAGGCATATCTACTCCCGAAGGAGTACTAGCACACAAAGCTGTCTTTAGTTGAGTCATACAAAATTTATTTTCCGTTGCAAAATCAGAAGAGATAAAGTAATGAGTAGCGCCAGAATCAAAAAGTACTCTTGCAGGTATGTCTTTGTACATCAACATACCTGTTATAACATTCTCTACGGTCTGGGCCTCTGCCTGAGTCAAGACATAAACCCTTGCTTGGCCACCTTATTGATTCGGAGCGCATTCCCAGTTGGAGCTGGCAAGGCTAGTGGCGCTTGGCCACGATGTTGGTTGTTGTGTTGGCCCCGGTTCTGATTGTTGTTATGCCCACGATAGTGATTATTATTATTTCCACGAGGAGGATACTGGTTCTCTCCCCTAGTTCTGCATTCAAATGCCTTGTGATTCATTCCCCCACATTTGTAATACCCGACGCGACAGTCCTCGCGACGATGACCAATCCGATTGCACCTGTTGTAACACAGTTCCTGATACGGTCCTTTGTTATTGACCGTATTCGGACGCTTAGGTGCGTCATTTCTTCCTGCAGACCAAGCTCATTTCTGATTACTGAGTCCTTGGTTGCTCTGCTTTGTCCCACGACTACCCGGTTGATAAAATCTCTCTATTTCGAGAGCTGTCTCGTACGCCTCCCGGTAAGACGTACATTTTCGACTTAGAACATCCCGCTCTAGGCCTTCATTCAAGCCTTGCATAAATCTTCCTCGCTTGGCATCTTCATTCGGTACCATGTACCCAGCGAATGCAACTCTCTTCAAAAACTCTGTCTCGTAGTCATGCACTGACATACTGCCCTGTCGAAGTGCAATGAACTCATTCTCTTTTTGTTGACGGATAGCAGGTGGGATGAATTGGGTAATGAAAGCCTGCTTGAAGGCCTCCCAAGACATCTTCATATCCTGACTATTTCTGCAAAGTGCCTGTCTCTGCGAAATCCACCATTTCTGGGCCTTGAGACGAAGTTGTACAGCGGTACACTCCACTCTCTTGCTGCCCTGAATCTCTAACATTCGGAAATAGCCCTCTAGTGTGTTCAAGAAGCCCATCACCTCATCTGGCTCCTCTTTTCCATTAAATTCAGGCGGGTCGCAACTCTTAAATTCAGGGAACTTGAAGCTCGGTCTCTTCCGTGTCGGCATCTCAGATTTCTCTGCCGGCACTTCCATGGTCTCGGTTGTTGCGGCCTTTACAGAAACATTAGAATCGGCCGTCAACTTGGTGATAATCTGAGTTAGACTATCAACTTGCTTTTGTTGAGCATCCAGCTGCTCCTGAAACTGATACTGAAGCTGCTCCTGAAGCGCGCGATGTTGAGCTTCGCTCTGCTTCCTCTGAGCCTCCATTTGCTTAATCAGTTTCTCAATCGGGTCCGACGATGAATTCGTCTTTGAGCTATCACCCTTGGTCATTCTACAACAAAGAAATAATTCCATTAGCACTCATAAAATATTTATGGGCTTATTGTATGGAATATTATTTTATGCCAGCGCTATCGACACCATCAATCGAGAAAATTTGCATCAAAACTTCCTTTTTGAAAATATTTTTGAAATCCGAGGATTTGAAGCCGTGCTCTGATACCAACTTGTCACGCCCCAATTCGGGGAATCGCTCGCTTTGCTTTGATTCACGCCGAATCGATCGTCCTCGCTAAGGCGTGATGCCGTACAATTCTGGAGTTGCACTTGTACAAGGCTAGAACATGCACATTTATATCATTTAGAAACATTTGAAAGTAAGCCACAGTTGCGGAAACATTGAGACACAATATAGGAAGAAGAAATACTCATTTTATTCATAATTGTAGTCAGAATACAACTTCTCTCGATAATATTTGAAATGCCATTTCGGCTACATTGATTCATGAAAAGAAGTACAACTGATAGGCTGCCATGAAATAATTTCCCGTTCCATACATCATGCCCCTTTAGTACTTTGAAATATAAGCAGCTATCTTTGAAAACTCCGCAATACTTTGTGCGTCATTTAGGAAAAATAACTTGAAAGAAAATAATAGATCAGAAAGCTTTAATTCGGACGTGCGCCTGAGCCTTCTCCAGTACCTGTGGAGAAGGGGTCAACACATTATAACAATGCGCTGGTGAGCCCCGTTGGCCCACTCAGCTAAACCAACATTTTATTATTGACAAGCATTTTAAAGATATGAACTCATTAGGGACAGGCAATATTCAGAGTAAATTCATAATAAATGTAACATGGAATAAACCATGTTTACTTTACTATTGGCCGAATCCAGCTTTCCTGCACAAGATACATGATAATAATAATATACTTACCGCCCCTGCATAAAATAATCATAATTAGCATGCATCCTGACTACATGGCCACTGGCGCTGTTAAACCATATGGACATCTCTTTGCCTTATAGGACTTCAAGGTAATGCAATGACTCCAAAGTAGGTAGCTAGCCCCTAAGGATGCCTCACAATACCCGTGCTCCCATTAGCACGCCAATGCTTCCTCCTAGGCCGAATCGGTCCCGGCGCCCCAGTACCTATTCGAGGAAACACACCACCAAACCTTGTGCACAAGTTGTCCATGACCATGCGAATGCGGGACCGACTCGATAAGCATACAGTGCATGGTAGTTTTGAAAGTAAATAGGCAACTTGTTTATTTTGCAGCATTTCATCATCATTCTAGGCATCAATTCAATCTTAATTCAATGTTCAGTGGACAAGCATAATTTCAATTGTTGTTAACAGTGTAATCGATTAATTTCAATGTTCTATGTACTAGCATTCATTTCAATGTTCTATGGACTAGCATTTATTTCAATGTTCTATGTTCCATCTCTAGCTTCTTAGTGGTATTAACTTGTGGCATTTAGCAACTTGATATCGATCAATGGATGTTGCAAGACAATTATTTAGTTGGCATGAAGGAATAGCGAGAGGGACAATACCACCACAGAGATCCACACTCACTAAATTAGAGATTCGCCGAGAGAGAGGAACACTTGCACGCTTAGCCTTCCGTCACGCGTCAGTCTGCATTGACACCAAAAGTTTGGTTATTACTCCGTCTCGTTGTATTCTCTTCTCTCAGAATTCTCAAGAATGAATGCTATGCAATCGATGAAAACGGGCGAGAATCAAATCTTCAAAAATCGTTCAGAAAAGCATCCATCAAAACCAAGCAACAAAACCAGCAGCAAAACATCCAGAGAAAACTCTTGGACGCATTTTAAGAGAAACCAATCCATTAGTTGGAAAGGTTCTTATGCACTTGTCCGTGATCGATTCGGTGCCGACGGTAAGTTTCCCTAATACTCGGTTTCGACCGAGTTAGCTAAGCCACAAGCCTTACATAGTGAACCGCTAGGAGCGGGGTACTACAGGAAATTCTACAGTGCAACATGGAGGGAGGAGGGGTTTTGATGTTAGATGTTGGCCCAAATCCAAAGATGGCAGTAGCTGTCGCAGATTGTGAATGGTACGACGATGACGACAACTACGTTGACGACGACTACGTTGAATACTACTATCAGGATTATCTGGTGGAGTCATCCGGGGAGCTGTTGATGGTTGCAAGGCTCACCAAACAGATCTCGGACACTGACAAGCCTGAGTATACTAAGTCGACTAGAAAGTTTTTGGTTCATAATCTCGATTTTGATACAAAGACGTGGGAGCAAGGTGGTAAGCTTGGGTGATCAAGCACTGTTTGTGGGATCGAGCTCCTCCGTGTCCGTTGCTGCTGCTACCAATCATAGATATAAAAGGAATTCTATCTGTTTCTTGGATGCCAGTCCTCCTTATTCCACTTGTCTGGGAAGTGATATGGGCGTGTTTGATTTGGAGGATGGAAAAGTAACTAAGTTCCGGATCGATACGGATCTTCACTACACTCTACAGTTTTGGATCGATCTTGTTCCATGGTAGGTAGTCAAGCAATTCATGAAGTGATCCTGGAAGTTAATCTTCTTTATGAAGACTAAGTGGTGATCCTAGAAAATCCTGATGAGAAGTCTAAGTTGTAGATTGCATTAATTATGCTCCAAGTTCAGTTTTCAATAGCTGTATGTAAAACTCTGATCAAGAATTGTCTAGAAAAATTGAAAGTTACAAACAGTTGCTAGCTGATTGTTTCTTTACTCTGTGTTGCAAAGATCTCTATCATAACTTATAGTAGAAAATAAGTATATCTCACCCGCAAGTGTCTAGTAAGTTTGTTGTCTCGGTAAGAATGTGGGACCGTCTTTCTATTTTTTTCTCCTCATCCCCAAGACCTATATGTACTAACTGATGACATTTTTCAATACAAAAAATTAACTTTTTAATATTGTTGGTGTTTTTGCCTTTGGACTAGAAAAGATAGTCCCACATCAGCTATACCAAATGGTGAGTATCTTAATATAATACATTGCTTGTGTTGAGGTGTGCACATGAGGTGTAGTAGAGCACAAGTTTGTGCCATGTGGGAGTATTTTCCTAGTAGAAAAAAGGACTAAATCCAACAAGGATGCAAGTTGATTTTTGTTGTGCGGACTCGGACTCGGACGCGGACTCCAAGATGTCTCGTGCATGCACGGAAGGGTTCGGGGGGTAGGCATGGACTGGCACACTTCTATGCTGATTGTGGGATGATCTAAAATATCAAACTCTATTTTTGAGTATTGGTATTTTAGTCCCACATCGGATAGGAGAAGAGGTGAAGTCTCAACTCCACTCTATAAATAGAGCCCCTTGGCCTCCTTTGAAAGATGCACCAAGAAGAGAGTTGAGGGAGTCTGTTAAGTCCAGGAAGCCCGTTCAAGTCTTAAATATTGACTTACGAGCGTTCCGGAAGTTCTTCGTGAACTTGCTGGTTCCTGGGAGCTGTTCGTGCTCGTGTGGGGCGAATAAAGCTTTGAGCAACGGTGATCATTCACCCCAGCAGGAGTTATTTCATCTTCGCCAGTTATCTTCCTTGTTGGTTTTTTCAGGATTCTATTAGCGCACCTTCGGTGAAGTGTTTGCGTTGATATTATCAGAATTCTGTTTGTGCACATTCTGTGAAGGGTAGCACTTGTAGAATTTCTCTTACGTACCTTCTGTGAAGTGTTACGTTTTGTGCACCTTCTGTGAAGTGTAGCACTAATTGAAGTTTCTATTACGTACCTTCTGTAAAGTGTTACGTAATAACGATTGTTTGTACAATTGTTACGATATTTCAGAATTTTCTATCGAAAAATTGTGCCCCGGCACCAACAATCTTAAAGCTTTATTGAGAAGATGGATAATTCTCGTGCTTCGCTCATCGATACCGGCTTTAACAAGTTGGAGAAATTCGATGGCGAACACTTCTAGATATAGAGACGAAAGGTCACTTTAAATCTTCAACTCGTGAATGTTAATCACGTGCTGACAGAAGAAGAACCGATCGTTCCTACCACTGGATCTGCTGCGGCTGTGGCTGCTGCTACGACCAAGCAGGTGAAGTGGAAGAGAGAAAACAGTATATGCAAACTACTGATACTCAATTCCATGGAAGACTCTCTGGCAGAGTCCTACTCCAAGAAGACATCTGCCAAAGAGATATGGGACTCCTTGGGAAAGCTCTATGAAGATGACGAGAACCGGTCCAAGATCTTCATGGTAGAAAAATACCACAAGTAGACCTTCGAAGACGAGAAGGCGATGCTGCCCCAAGTGAAGGAGTTTCTGAAGTTGCGTCAGAAACTAGAAGACGAGAACATGCCCCTCGTCGAAAAGTTTGTCGTTGGAGGGATCGTCGCGAAACTTCCTACAGAATGGAGCAACTTCTATGCAAGGATGCATCGAAAGAAGATGAAAATTAGCTTGGAAGATTTCTTGCAAGAGATCCATGTTGAGGACGAGATGCGCTCTCAACAGAAGATGGATACTCTATCCAAACAATTGGCGAAGGCTAATCTGGTCCAAACCAGAGAGTACCAGGGGAAGCAGGCTGCTTCTCATCACAAAAAGAAGGACTTCACGAATCTGAAAGTGAAGGGTCCTGCTTTCAAGCAGCAGAAGTCCAAGTCCCATGTGACTTGCTTCAATTGTGGCAAGAAGGGCCACTACAAATCCGAATGCAAGTCCAAGCCCAAAGAACAAGGTGAGCCTAGTAAAGTTTCTATGATTACTAATCTAGTTGCCATGATAGCACATGTTGCAACTGTGGGTGCTGACTTGGACTGGTGGATAGACACTGGTGCGACCTGCCATGTCTGTTCAGACAAAGACTGGTTCGTCTCTTATGAGCCAACTTCAGAGAAGGTTATAATGGCAAACCAGGCACAAGCTGAAGTACTGGGGATCGGGACGGTGGAGTTGAAACTCACATCGGAGAACACTCTGACGCTTCAAGGTGTGAAGCATGTTCCAGTAATTGCTAAGAACCTGATCTCTGGAAGTCTGCTCTGCAATGCAGGCTTGAGGATGGACATCAATGCTGGCCAGTTGGTGATGTCCAAGAAGGGTACATTCTTCGGGAAAGCTTTCCAAACTGAAGGAATGTACAAGATTCAGCTTGTTGTAACCCAGCATGATAATATAAATGCAATCACTTTTTCTGATTATTCTCTTGAGTTGTGGCATAATAGGCTAGAACATGTTCATTGTAAAAGGATTAACAGAATGTCTAGTCTAGGACTTATCTCCAAGTGTGGGGGTAAGGTAGAGAAATGCGAAGTATGTGATCAGACGAAGATCACAAGGAAACCCTTTCACAGGGTCCATCGAAGCACAGATCTTCTGGAGTTGTTTCACTCAGATATCTGTGACTTCGAACAATTCTCTACAAAAGGCCGGGATGAAGTATTTTATTACTTTCATCGATGACTTCTCAAAGTATGCTTTCGTCTACTTGCTCAAGTCTAAAGACGAAGCATTCGAAAAGTTCAAGGAGTTCAGGGCCGAGGCTGAGCGGCAAACTGGACAACAACTCAAGAGGTTAAGGAGTGATCGAGGTAGGGAGTATCGGTCTCATGAATTCTTATCATTCTGCAAAGAACATGGAATCATCAATGAGACAACGGCTCCGTACTCTCCTCAATCCAACGGAGTAGCAGAAAGAAAGAACAGAACATTGACAGAGATAATGAACTCCATGCTGTTGACTGTGGGTCTTCCAAAGTGTTACTGGGGAGAAGCTGCACTAATGGCAACGTTCATTCTGAACAGAGTGCCATATGCAACTTCCGACATAACTCCTCATGAACTCTGGTTCAAAGTCAGACCTAACTTGAATGTCATTCGAGTGTGGGGGTGTCTGGCTTATATGAAGCTCCCGGATCTGAAGATTCAGAAGCTGGGGACAAGGACTACGAAGGCGATCTTCTTGGGGTATGCCGAGAATAGTGATGCTCGGAGATTTCTTGATATCGAGTCAAACCATATCATCGAATCTCGCGATGCTGAATACTTTGAAGACAAGTTTGTAAAACACAAGAATATTGTTCTCGCGGATCTTCCGAAGAATGATGAGGGTACAAAGCAGACAGAAGTCTTTAATGAACCAGTAGTCCAAGATGAAGCTGTCGTCAAGGAGACACCAGCTGAATCAGAACTCACTGAGCCGTCAACTAAGCGAACGAGGAGGCCGAAAGACTTCGGAGATGACTTCGTCACCTATAATGTGGAAGCAGATCTGCTTACCTATAATGAGGCGATGAAGACCAGAGATGCTGTATTCTGGAAGGAGGCGATAGACAACAAGATTGACTCAATCACCTCCAACAACATATGGGTATTGGTTGACCTGCCAGAAGGAGCAAGACCCATCGGATGCAAATGGATCTTCAAGAAGAAGATGAAAGCAGATGGAACCATGACAAGTTCAAGGCCAGGCTAGTGGCCAAGGGGTTTGCTCAGAAGCAGGGGATCGACTACTTTGACACTTATGCTCCAGTAGCTCGGATGACAACCATCAGATTGTTAATTGCTCTAGCAGCAATACACAAACTGGTGATACATCAGATGGATGTGAAAACGGCATTCCTTAATGGCGAGCTGACCGAAGAGATCTACATACAACAACCAGAAGGTTTTGTCGTCAGAGGTCTGGAAGACAAAGTCTGCAAGTTGATGAAGTCTCTGTATGGTTTGGAACAAGCTCCCAAAATGTGGCATGAGAAGTTTGACAAGGTGATAAGGTCAAATGGCTACAGGGTCAGTAAAACAGACAAGTGTGTCTATACGAAGTTTGCTGACGGAAGAGGAGTAATCGTATGTCTTTACATGGACGACATGCTAATCCTAGGTACGGATTTAAGCTGCGTCACAGAGACAAAGAAATTCCTCTCGACCAAGTTCAGTATGAAGGACTTGGGGGATGCCGACGTAATCTTGGGGCTCAAGATCATCCGGACAGGCACTGGAATAGCGCTGTCACAATCTCATTATATTGAGAAGATACTCACTCGCTACGGGTATCAAGATATTCCTTTTATTGATACACCGTACCGGAGTGATCAGAAGCTGGAGCCAAATTCGAGGGAAAGCGTCAGGCAGTTGGAGTACGCTAGCGTCATCGGAAGCTTGATATACGCTACTACTGCCACAAGGCCTGACATAGCTTTTGCAGTGGGAATGCTGAGTCGGTTCACTAGCAATCCAGGCGTTGAGCACTGGAAAGCTGTGAAGCGTGTTATGAGATATCTCAAGAAAACTCAGACATATACACTTTTCTACAGCGGAGATCCGTCAGTGGTGGAAGGCTTCAGTGATGCTAGCTGGTGTTCAGATATGGAGAGCGAGTATTCCACAGGTGGATTCGTATTCGCCATAGGCGGAGCTGCTATATCGTGGAAGTCGAAGAAGCAGACTATGTTATCTCGTTCCTCCATAGAATCTGAATTCTTTGCATTAGATGCTGCTGTAAATGAAGCAGAGTGGCTTCGGGAGCTCATGTATGATCTTTCGGTGGTTGGGGCTCAGATACCGGCAATACTGATATACTGTGACAACCAGGCGGCAGCAGCAGTGGCATCAAATGAACTCTTCAATGGGAAGAAGAGAACTATGCGGTTGAAGCACAGGGCAATGAACGATCTCATCAAGAGAGGTGTCATTGCAGTAATTGATGTTCGGAGTCAGGAGAACCTGGCGGATCCGTTCACCAAGGGCCTCAAGCGCCAGCTGGTCGATGACACAGCTTATAAAATGGGCTTGAAGGCATTCTGATATTGTGTTATTACATTCCTACCATAAAGTTTTATGCTATTAGTTCAAAGAGAAATCTACTAGGCATCTAGCTTTTGGTTCAAGGGAGGACTATTAACCAGAAGAATATCAGGAACGGTCGGTACTTGTCCTATGTGACATGGAGAGGTTACGGACCTACAACCACTGTTGTCTACTGTTATTTTCTGCAAAAAATGGATCCTGTGGAAAGGTTGGCTTAAATGCCTTAATGAGTTCTCAGGCAGAGTGAATGCCTGGAGTGCTTTACAAGAAGCACGGTAGCACAGCACTACAAGGAGTGTAACTCCATGCTACAGTGGGGTGACTCCACCATGAGGTTCCCAGGTAGGGGTAATGCCTCGGCTTTGCAAGCCAAGTCACAGCGGAGTAGCACCGCAAAGAGGCAGGTAGCCTAATGCTGTATGATAATCGTAATAAAGAGAGATAGACAGCACTACAAAGAGGACGATGTCCTTATGTTACAGTGGCATGACACCACGAAGAGGTACCAGGTAGGGTAAAGCCTCGGCTTTGCGAGCCATGTCATAGCGGCGTAATACCGCATGGAAGCGCAAGGCTTCATGCTGGGTAGTTTGGCACTACAAAGAGGCCTGTGACCTCATGCTACAGTAGTATGACACTACGATGAGGTACCCAGGTGGGGTAAAGCCTCGGCTTTAAGCCATGTCATAGCGGCGTAGCACCGCAAAGAAGCGCAATGCTTCATGCCATGACTCTTTATAAAGAACTCACCTATAGTGTATGGAAAGAGATATCAAGCCGTCTCTTGAGGGTAAGCTTGTAGACGCCCAAAATTATACACTGAAACCAGGCTGGCACAAGGCCTTCAATGTGCAGCCAGAAGCACAGTTGATGTCATTATGTGAGTAGGAAGAATTGCAGTTATGGTGCAGAATTCAAGGCTTAGTCCATTCTTGTATTATGCTGTTATTTAACCTATACGGGAAGATTCAAGTCGTAGCGACATCTCTTCTAATGTATGATGGGCAGTCACTGTGGGGAACGCTCAACCCATATATTGAGATATATGGGGGATTGTTGGTGTTTTTGCCTTTGAACTAGAAAAGATAGTCCCACATCGGCTACACCAAATGGTGAGTATCTCAATATAATGCATTGCTTGTGTTGAGGTGTGCACATGAGGTGTAGTAGAGCACAAGTTTGTGCCATGTGGGAGTATTTTTCTAGTAGGAAAAAGGACTAAATCCAACAAGGATGCAAGTTGATTTTTGTTGTACGGACTCGGACGCGGACTCCAAGATGTCTCGTGTATGCACGGGAGGGTTCAGGGGGTAGGCGTGGACTGGCACACTTCTATGCTGATTGTGGGATGATCTAAAATATCAAACTCTATTTTTGAGTATTGGTATTTTAGTCCCACATCGGATAGGAGAAGAGGTGAAGTCTCAACTCCACTCTATAAATAGAGTCCCTTGGCCTCCTTTGAAAGATGCACCAAGAAGAGAGTTGAGGGAGTCTGTTAAGTCCAGGAAGCCCGTTCAAGTCTCAAATATTGACTTACGAGCGTTCCAGAAGTTCTTCGTTAACTTGCTGGTTCCTGGGAGCTGTTCGTGCTCGTGTGGGGCGAATAAAGCTTTGAGCAACGGTGATCATTCACCCCAGCAGGAGTTATTTCATCTTCGCCAGTCATCTTCCTTGTTTGTTTTTTCAGGATTCTATTAGCGCACCTTCGGTGAAGTATTTGTGTTGATATTATCAGAATTCTGTTTGTGCACCTTCTGTGAAGGGTAGCACTTGTGGAATTTCTCTTACGTACCTTCTGTGAAGTGTTACGTTTTGTGCACCTTCTGTGAAGTGTAGCACTAATTGAAGTTTCTATTACGTACCTTTTGTGAAGTGTTACGTAATAACGATTGTTTGTACAATTGTTACGATATTTCAGAATTTTCCATCGAAAAATTGTGCCCCGGCACCAACAAATGTTTATCAAGTGTTGATAACAATTTTAAAGTAAAAAAAAGTTATGTATTAATTACCTTAACGTGTGTTAACAAAACCCATAAATGGGATAGAAAACTCGTCTTTCACAGTGCTTTGGTTTATGCATAGCATGTCGATTCCCTTGTGATCCTTTGTGCGGAGCCATGGCTGCTCGAACCATGTTCTCTACTGGCTTCGAGTATCGGCTCCAAGGGCTCTGATACCAAATTGTTGACACCTCTTGCACCAGGATTGGGTAATTGAGGTGATCGAACAAGAGAAGCCATGATCTGAGCTCTAACAATGGCAGTATCTATATAAAGAGAAAATGCAATCGAACTGTAACTACTTTTGTATCGATCAAGAAAATGATTACAACCCACCTCCTTTCTCTTACTTTGTCTCTTCTATTTATACTAATTATGTTACAAGCCTTTAATCACTAACAGACTAACTAAGTTCATTATCTAAGATCATTGCTAACTACAACATTAAACTGACTGACTAACTAATGCTGGTAAGTAACACTGATACTGAGCTTGAGCTTGGCCGAGTTTTGATATTGAGCTCAGGCAGTTGGGTTGATACCAAGTCTTGATACTGAGTTCGGGCAAATTGCAATTGGACTGATACTTGCACAGAGTAGGACTGTGTCACATAATCTGAAGATTAACTTCTTCTCTTATATATAAAGTGTCTACAAAATTAAGTCACTCTGACCAAAAATGGATATAACCATAGTTGCTGTAATATATATCAAAAAGGTCACTAGATTTTTTATTTTTTATAATATTTTTCCATATGTATCTCTGCCGTAGTTAAAAGAAATAAAAATTCTAAAATTCTTCTGACTACTAAACATATAACAAATCCTAAAATAAATTCGATATTCAAATTATATTTAAACTATGGTATTATCAACTAAACACATATCCAAAATTCTAAAAGTATATCCATAACAAATCCTAGTTAAAATATATTCGAATCAAATTGAAAATATTTTTAAGAAAAAATTAAATTGTTATCTATTTTTTTTAACCATATTATAGTTTTTGTGTACCGTGAACATGACTAGCGTATATGTAGATATAATGCATATCCAATGAGCACACCTCCTATCTGTAGGATTTTAGCTAACTTAAATCTAATGGTTGTGGAAGGAATGCTCATAAATTATTGACAATAAAAGGTTCCAAATCTTTCAAATTCTGACAAATCTCAATACATTTTAACAAAGAGTAATGCTATTCGTACCTCCAAATTGTCCCTCCAATATATCCCTCCTTATGTGGCAGCTGATATGGCATGTTAAATAATATTATGTGTCATCTGACACGACCGATGACATGGCAAATTTTAACCCAAAAAGTTAATTACCCAATTTTGTCCATATTAATTTAATGTTAATATTAATTAATGTTAATATTAATGTTAATATTAATATTAATATTAATATTATTGCTAATGTTAACGTTAATATTAATTTTAATGTTAATGTTAATGTTAATGTCAATATTAATTTTAATGTTAATTTTAATTTTAAAATTTGCCACGTCAGCTGCCACATAAATATATCATGTCAGCTGCCACGTAAGAAGGGACGGTTTGTACAAATAGCTTAACAAATATTTCAAACGGGGAAATTTATGAAATGCCCAAAAAATGAAAGAGTTTTATGAAAAACCCACCGCACAATAACATTTTATCGCGTGTCCAGAATTAGCAAAAAATATAGAAAAAATTTGAGTGGCACCCCACTTGAATGGCCTATTTATGCGATGCACCCCACATTGTTTGCTAAATGTATAAGTTATCCCACATTTCACGAAAAACGTGAAAAAGTAACAGCATATGGATTTAATCCTTTTTACATGACGAAAATAGCCCTCCAAAATTTGGGTTAGGGTTCAGGGCCTGCAGACGTTCTCCCTGTCCTTCTTTCGTACTTGTTGATTAAAATTCATGTTGTAGTACGTAATGGCTTTAAGAAAGCTACTGTCGTCCTTCTTGCTCATCACCATCATCACCTCCCTCTACTCTCAAGCTCCACCTCAAACACCACGACCAACATGCTGCCATTAACAATCCCTCTTCGCGTAAGCACTCGTTCCTTGCATCCGCACACAAGGACTCCCTGCGCATGCAGACCCTCTTCGGCCGCATCTCCAGCAACAAGCAGCGTGATGGTCGTCGACATGCTGCAGCTGCCGCGGCTAGTACTGATCAGCTGGCGCCGGGAACCGGGAACGAACGTGATGATGGCCACTTTGGAGTCCGGAGTCAGCCTCGGCTCCGGAGAGTACTTCATGGACGTCTTCGTCGGCACGCCCCCCAAGCACTTCTCCCTCATCCTCGACACCGGCAGCGACCTCAACTGGCTCCACTTCTATATACGGTCAAGTCTAGAATACAGCTTGGCTTGCTACTCTTATGGAACATAAATCAGAGTTGAACTTATTATCGTTAAAAGCTGTTGGTTCGAACCGGCTCGAGTCGCGTATCAACTGGCGTTGTGCAGCCCTAACTTGATCTCTTTCATATATGCTCAAACTTCAGAAAATTATACCATAAAGCTAATTAGGCAAGTTAGCATACTTCATATAAAAAGTCTACATTGGTTTACTCTCTTCGGACGCTATAGTCGAATTAAAAGTGCCACTTTATATACGGTCAAGTCTAGAATGCAGCTAAATTTACAAATTAAATACAACTTTACTTACAGCCAACCGTTCGCCCTGCAGACTCGTAGGAGACAACGCTGACCTGATAGTGACGATTGTCACTTATCTGCTTGTAAGTACACTCTCATTCTTATGCTCAAAAAACTTCTAGAATATATATATATATATTTTTCAATTAAAATTTTGATCAGTACCCATGTTATAACATTCATATAAATAGATCTCCACTAGCCATTCTCTTCCTACCACCTTCCTTGACTTTGCATGAGAAGTGAGTGACGTTAAGATATAGAAGCTCCGATGGAAGCGCTAGCTAGTAAACTAAACAGGCCAGCTAGCCAACCATATATGGAAGATGAAGCAAAGTCTAACACGCAGGTGGAGCACGGCGGCCCGGTCGATGGAGGGGAGCCGCCGATCGGAGGGAGGTTAATGGGAGGCCTGCCGACGACAGGGGGGTTGCCGATGATTGGGAGAAGGCTTGGTTGAGTCCATGGCTATGGCAGTGCACTCTGCAGCTCTCGCTAGCTTAGGTTTCAGTGATGGAGTGAGGAGGTGGTGGTGGTTTGTCGATGGTGGTGGTGGTGGTGGTGAAGAGGGAGCGGTGGTGGCGAAAGCCAGTGAGGCGACAGCCGTTGCAAGAGCCCATCCATCCCCCCCACTCCTCTTCCTGGCCGCAGCCCTAGGGAAAAGAAATCGGAGAAGAAGACAATGGGGGGAGGGACATTTTGGTAAAAAAAAATTGGTCAAACATCGTTGACCGTCAAAACTGACGTTTTCCGTCCAAAGTAGGGTAACTTATACATTTAGCAAACAATGTGGGGTGCACCGTATAAATAGACCATTCAAGTGGGATGCCACTCAAATTTTTTCAAAAATATATAAAAAGGGTTCCGAATGACCTTTTTGCCCTTCCTTCTAATTTATTAAAAACACCCACGAAACTACTCATAAAAAAACGTTTTGATACTTCATCTTCTTCCATACGCTGCTCACTTTCGAATCTAGGTTTTCTCCTCAAAAATCTTCAAAAACTCGTCGAAAAATTTCGGAAAGACCGAGACAAACGACAAAAGTTCTAAAACGGAAGTCCAAACATCATTTTTTTGCGATTCTAAAATTTCGTAAGGCCGTCTAATGGAGAAACGATTAATCTCAGGCTCCTCGAAGATACGCTCATTTTGGGATAAATCGGGCCTCGTTTCGACCTCCCAGTCAAAAGTTATGACCCTTCAAAGTTTCAACTGACCATAAAATGCAGGCGAATGATCATTCTCCGTGTTAGAACACGAAAAATGTTAATTTCGCATTAGGGTAGCCATTCTCCGTGTTAGTAACACGGAGAATGGCATTCTCCGTGTTAGTAACACGGAGAATGGCATTCTCCGTCTTAATTTACACGGAGAATGGTCATTCTCTGTGTCAGTAACACGGAGAATGGCATTCTCCGTCTTAATTTACACGGAGAATGGCCATTCTCCGTGATAAATTACACGGGGAATGGCCATTCTTCGTCTTAATTTACACAGAGAATGATCATTCTCCGTATAATTTAGCACGGAAAATGGTCATTACAGTGTTAAAACGCAGGAGAATGGTCATTCTCCGTGTTAGAAACACAAACATAGAGAATGGCATTCTCCGTATTAAATAAAATGGAGAATGGCATTCTCCGTGTTAAATAAAACGGAGAATGAACATTCTTCGTGTAATTTAGCACGGAGAATGGTCATTCCAGTGTTAAAACGCAGGAGAATGGCCATTCTCCGTGTTAGAAACACGGAGAATGCCATACTTCGTTTTAAATAAAACGGAAAATGGCATTCTCCGTATTAAATAAAACGGAGAATGGCATTCTCCGTGTTAATTTACACGGAGAATGGTCATTCCCAGTGTTAAAACGTAGGAGAATGACCATTCTCCGTGTAATTTAGTACAGAGAATAGCATTCTCCGTTTCTAAATTAATTTAGCACGGAGAATGCCATTCTCCGTGCTAAATAATACGGAGAATGACATTCTCCGTGTTAAATGATACGGAGAATGGCCATTCAAATGTTAAAACACAGGAGAATGCCATTCTCCGTGTTAGTAACACGGAGAATGGCATTCTCCTTGTTAAAAATGCCGGAGAATGACTATTCTTCGTGTGATATCGACGGAGAACAGTTGACAGAAACCTAATTTTTTATTTTTTGTTTTGTGGAAAAAAATTTGACATGAATAAAGATTCAAGAGTTTTCGTTCTTCTTTCAAAACGATGCTAACTCTTATGGAAAAGAAGAAGAAGATCTTCTCTCCATAATTGACCAAATTGTCGAAGAAGAAGAAGAAGAAGAAGAAGAAGAAGAAGATGACCGATGATTGGAGTTCGACTGAAAAAAAGAGCATGGTGAACTACGAACGATCTTTGTGATCTCTGCTGAAGATGAGAGCAATGGAATTCAAATCTCTCGTAAAGAAGAAGAAGAAGAAGAGAATCGCAATCCAGATCTGAGTTTGTGCGGAGGGATAGTTATGGTATTTATTTTGTAAATACAGAGCATCTAAAGGGAATCATGGAATACTTAACGTGAAAATATATAATTCTGGGCATTTCATAAAATCAATAATGCGGGTGGGTTTTTCATAAAAATCAACCCCGAAATTGGGTTTCTCAGCAATTTCCAGATTTCAAACAGTGATAAATCTATGGAAAGTCTGGAGGGGTAGGAAAGATCACTAATTAAGTTGATATCCGAAAGAAATAGAAATACTAATTCAATTATATTCCCCCACATAGATTGAAACTTACGATATATTCCCATATTGAAATCCTAATCATACCTTATTTTGGACCCTTTAAATATAATCCATATATATATATATATATATATATATATATATATATATATATATATATATGCCAATGATCCCTAGCCTAGTGGTAGTGGTGAGGCATGCGGTCCGAGTGGTCAGGAGTTCGAATCCCAGTAGAAGCGATTTTGAAAACTAAGTACCCTTTCTTCATGCGGTCCGAGTGGTCAGGAGTTCAAATATATATATATATATATATATATATATATATATATATATATATATATATATATATATAAATATGGGTTGCCGCTAGCTGCTCAATATATATATATATATATATATATATATATATATATATATATATATATATATATATATATATATATATATATATGGGCTGCCGCTAGCTGCTCTACCTATATATATTCTATATATATTGATGGTTGTCTCCGGCTCTTTAACAAGGAAGAAATAAGAGAGGGAGATATATGTCTGTAGCAAAGGGGGACGCATCTTTGTGTTCTTCAACAGACATGTCTACAGGAGGGAAACGACGACGGTCGTGTGCTGCCGCGGGTGGCGACCGGTGGTGGTCGACTCTCTTGTCTGAGCTCTTAGTTTCGATACTGCAACGCCTTGTCGTATCATCACTGCCGAGGGATGAGGGTCGGAGAACAGTCAACTTTATCTACGGATACATAGTTTCTGCCTCGCCAGTCGAATGGCTGTAGGGACTATGTCCTGATCACCATGTCGTAGTCCAGTACAATCCAGAGATTGACACAGTTCTAGTTTATATATGTAGTCCAATACAAATAGTATAATACAAAAACAACTCAATACAAATAGTCCAATAAAAATAAGTACTAATAGCTAATGAGAACCACGCTGCTCACACAAACGCTCGGTGATACGATCACGCAACCACCTCGAAAAAGCAAGATTTTTGGCGTGAGGAGAGATGTGGTCCCTTGCAAGGACTGCTTGAAGAGAACTTCCGGTCTCACTAGCTACCGGTACTGGATGAATAGAACTCCCAGTCTTACTAGCAACCGGTGCCACTTCCTCCTTAACTGTAGGAGACGCCACCTCAGCATTCACTGTTTTCCTCAACCGACGTGCCGCTCCTCGGGTCATGGGTGCCATCTGGTAAGATCGATAGTCACAAATAATATAATTGTAACATAAGCAAGCTAACTAAAGGAACCATCATATAATTTGAGTACATTTTTGAAACCGATAAAGTATAAAAAATTCGATTTTTTGCCAAGTGTGAGAACGGATGGCTCAGAACACATCCCAAGATTCATTCAAGCATACATTAGTGTGAATCATCTATGTTCTGTACATATGGTGTAGTATATGTTCTTATCGTATCTAGTATCTGAAGAATGTAACAGAATCAAGATGAACTCACATAATGTAATACTAAGACATCATCTACTACTATATAAGATATAGTAATAGGTTGTCGTATCATCATTGCCGAGGGATGAGGGTCGGAAGATAGTCAACTTTATCTACGGCTACATAGTTTCTGCCTCGCTAGTCGAATGGCTGCAGGGACTATGTCCTGATCACCATGTCGTACCGTGGATTAATGCAAATTGAGCTGGAACTGGAGCCAAAATACAGTACTACTTCACCATGTCGTACCATTAATTACTCTCTCTCTCTCTCCTCCCCCCCTCCGGCGCTCTCACTCTCTCCGGCGCTCTCACACTACTAATTCCAATGTGTTTTAAGTGTAAGAACGGATGGCTCAGAACACAACCCAAAATTCATTCTAGCATACATTAGTGTGAATCATCTATGTTCTGTATACATATCGTGTAGTATATGTTCTTATCGTATCTAGTATCTGAAGGATATAACAGAATCAAGATGAACTCACTTAATGTAATACTAAGACATCATCTACTACTATATAAGATATAGTGATAGGTTGTCGTATCATCATTGCCGAGGGATGAGGGTCAGAAGACAGTCAACTTTATCTACGGCTACATAGTTTCTGCCTCGCCAGTCGAATGGCTGCAGGGACTATGTCCTGATCACCATGTCGTACCGTAGATTAATGCAAATGGAGCTGGAAATATCCGTCGCTAACCGGTAACTAGTCCGTCGCTAACTGAGATTGTCATATACACATATGTATATCACAGCTAGATGTATAGATATATACATCTATACAGAAGCACACAACTGATAGAACTCGCACTGACCTTGAGACAGTGCACATATATATACACCATGAATCCAAACCCCATATTCATATTTACTAATCCAAACACCACCAAACTAATGGAACATCCAATATGGATAACACATTATTTAGTCAATATATAAACTCAGATGAATTTGAGAAGCAAAGCCACCCGCCGCCCCTGACCAAAGCCCGCCGCCCCAAGCCCGCCGCCCAGTCCAGTAGTTCGGTTGCATATATATATGAAGAGTGCTTATGGCTGTGCGTCGGTTGCAAATAGCCCCGACGCCCCCGCCCCAAGCCAGCTGCCCAGCCCCCGACGCCGCCGCCCCAAGCCCACCGCCCCGTCCCAAGCCAGCCGCCCATCCACCGACGCCCCAAGCCTACTGCCCAGCCCCCGACCCAAGCCAGCCGCCCAGCCCCCGACGCCCCAAGCCCACCGCTCAGCCCCCAATCCCAAGCCCGACTCCCAGACCCCGACGCCCCCGCCCCAAGCCCACCGTCCAGACCCCGCCCCAAGCCAGCCGCCCAGCCCCCGATGCCCCAACCCCAAGCCCGCCTCCCAGACCCCGACGCCCCCGCCCCAAGCCCGCCGCCCAGACCCCGCCCCAAGCCAGCCGCTCAGCCCCCGACGTCGCCGCCCCAAGCCCACCGTCCAGCCCCCGACCTAAGCCAGCCGCCCAGCCACCGATGCCCCAGCCCCAAGCCCGCCTCCCAGACCCTGACACCCCCGCCCCAAGCCCACCGCCCAGCCTCCGACCCAAGCCAATCGCCCAGCCCCCGACACCCTCGCCCCAAGCCAGCCGTCCAGCCCCCGACGTCGCCGCCCCAAGCCCACCGCCCAGCCCCCAACCCAAGCCAGCCGTCCAGCCCCCGACAATATAACCCCAAGCCCGCCTCCCAGACCCCGAGAGAGAGATATCGAGAGAGAGAGAGAGAGGGGGTTACCTTCGGGAGAGAGAGAGGAGAGGACGCCGACGCCGACGACGACACCGACGCCGATCATCAAAGCCGACACCGGCGAGAGAGAGAGAGAGAGAGAGGAAAGAGAGTAAATTTGGGGGGAATGCGAAAAGTTCCCCCCATCGTTTCATTTAAAGTCTGGTACGTATATATAGCGACTGAATAGCGACGAAAGAAAAACCGTCGCCATGTAGTCGCCATGTTTGATACGTGCCGACTGAATATCCGTCGCTACGTAGTCGAAGATATGTCCCGCCAATTCTCTACACAATTTCTGTCAAATAATTGACTACGTAGCGACGACTGGGGATCCGTCGCTATAATTTCGACAGTCTAGCGACGGACGTGCGACCTTTCCTCTCCCTAAAATTAAAATAAAAAATGGCAAAGGCGTGTAGTCGGTACTCAGTCGCTGAGCGGCCACGAAGCCATCGCTAACACCGACGAAAAATTACCGTCGCTAAATATCCGTCGCTAATTGAGTGTATTTTGGTAGTGACTAGGGTCAGTGAACCATTGCATACACTCGGTTGTTAAAACCATTCCTTATATTAGGAAACTTGACAATTGGAAACTTAAACTTCATTTCACTATAACCTAGGTTGAATATGAACCAATAGGAATCTAAAGCAGGAACTATAATTTAGAAATGATACCTGAAATAGATCCCCTATTCCTCTGAGTCCTGAATCCACGAATTCCACACAATCAACACGATCAACGAATGTCTTAAACTTCTAGAGACATTCCCACAAACAGTTGTAAAGCAATAAATTAGTTTTAAAGAAATGGAAGATCGACAATGCCTAAACATACAAAAATTACAGAGATGAACACTCACTGAATTCTTCCCCAACCCGTCCTAAATCCTAGAAATCAATTTGATCTATAGTTCTGTTCAAGGAAAAGTGCACACAGTAGATCAAACGATTGATCATACCAGAAACGAATTATGCAAGAACTTCAAATCCAAAACTCACCAGAGTCGATCTGAGCGATTAGAAAGGAATTTCGACCGTTCGAACGATCTGAAGACGAGTCCACTGTTGATGTCGAGGAAGAAGAACAGCACTATGCTCGGTCGTTGTGAAGCTCTCCTGCAACCGCCATGGTCAGCTGCATCGATCTAGGAAGAAGAATTTGGGGAGAAGAAGGAATTCTTATCAACAAATGTGGATGGGGAGTAGCAGTTATATAGGATGATCGGCTGAATGTAGCATGAGAAGGAAGCAAATGGCGGGAATTTGGAAGCTACAGTGAAAGTTTGTTACGCTCATAGCAACTGAATTTTCAGTTAGAAAGCAATTAAAATTTGAAATCTGTTCTTCCATTAATAAGAAATAGAGAGGAAGTTTAGTTTAAATAGGTCATCTCTCTAATGGGCCAGGCCCATTAGAGTAGCCCATGGGTTATTGGAAAAATGAAAAAACAAATTTTTAGCCCATTCTTATTATCAATTTAACAATTTAGGTGAAGTCTAAAACATTATATATATATATAAAATATAATGTAAATTTTAAAGTGGTGGGGTTACAATGTCCCATGTTTTAGTTACTGGATAATAGAGATGCTTATGCTAAGAATTATTGAAATATACAACACATTGAACTGCTAATGTATTTTGATGCCTGAGAATGAATTGATAACATTGTCCCTTACGTTTAATGCTGCTGAAACAAATGAAACACTTGAATAATGAGATGCCTTGTGAATGATTGAATAAGAAGAGAACTGGTTATGCTATCAACCCAATGAACTGAATGAAACAATAGAATCATGTACTCTCTGTATGACTGTTACAAGAATATAAAATGTTGCCTGTCCCTTATAAGCAATGAAAGAATGAATGAAGGTCCCTATGAAATGAATGAATGTTATATTCCTTATCGAATGGAACTATATGAGAAACATTGCAATGAAGCAATGAATGAGAAATGAATAAGCATGGGATCCTTGAGATCACCAAATGAAATGATGGTAATGATGGAATGAATAAGTCATTGAATATGACTAATGATGCATTGTTGCCTTTACTTTCTTTAATATATTTTACCATGCGATTATGTTCACCATCGAGTCGGACACGCATTCGCATGGTCATGGACAACTTGTATACAAGGTTTGAGTTTTAATTTCCTCGAACGGTTCCTAGGGCCCTGGGGACCGATTCGACCTAGGAGAAAATAATGATGAGTGCTGTGGGAGCACGGATAAGACGGGATGGCATAGAGGCTCGCCACCTACTATGTTGACCGCATTATCTTAAAATGAAATGAAATGAAATAAAAAGAAAAGAGTTCATATGGTTTAACAACACCAATGACCATGTAGTCAGGATGCACGCTAATGAATGTTTTGTGCAGGCAAAGTAAGTATATCGAATAACCTGTATTTGATGCAAGTACGAAAAGTCGGCTATCGGTAAGAAATCACATAATTGTGATATTGGATAAGTTGGTTTAACTTGCCTGCTTAACATGTTCCATTTAGTATGCTAGAAAGATGCCTTACTATAAATTGTGCTCAAACATAACATCCATGCTAAGTGATGCTTGAAGTGAGAATTGTCATAACATGTTTAAGATGTTAATGTTAACGATGCCTCAATGATGCCTTTGCATGATAACACCAAGAATGCTATAATGATATGTCCACATGAATATTGCTAAGAATACGTTTACATGCTTCACTATGATTATTGACCAGGAACTGTAAACTGATGTTAGGTCCCAAATAGAAAGATCATTCTAATAAATGCTTGCTTAAACGATTACTTAAATGTTGGCTTAGGCGAGTGGATTGGATTCTGCTCGCCAGTACATAGTTGATGTGCTGACCCACGTTTTGTGGGCAGGTGCTCGTGCTTGGGATATTCTACACAAAAAGTTTGGCTTGGTTGGTCCCGCGGCATCGAAGATTTGTTGGGCATGCAGAAGCTCTCCTTGTACAAGATGATGTCTTCTGTTTATAAAGGGCATAATGTATGGAACATTGTAATCAATTGTACCAGTGAGTTGTAAGCCAAGTCAGTATATCGAGTTGTAATCAAATGTATCCAAGTATCGAATGTAAGCTGTATAGCTGTCACGCCCCGCTCCCGTAGGAGCGATCGTCCTCGCTAAGGCGTGATGCCGCACGGGCCTAGGTTGCGTCCGTGCAAGGCCAAGTCCAGAAAAGGCCGATTTAGCTAGGCCACAGAGTCGCACAGAGTATCCCCATTGCAGCGAAAAGTAAATAAACACAAGTAGAAGCAAATTCGAACTCTTTATGGATATTCACGAAGGTTACAAGCGGCGCTAGGCCGATATTACAAATCGCTCAAGCTCTCTCTCTGAAACATAAAAGGCGTGCCAAGTGGCTTACAAGATGGAATGATACATGGCGATGTTCCAATACATTATGTCCTGTATATGGTGCTCCAGCTCCTTGCAACGCTCCAAGGCTCGAGAGATAGCTCCGCGCCTTAGCAGGTTCGAGAAAAGCTCCGCACCCGCCGACGTTTCCTGCTTCCTACAAGCAAACTGTGGGGTTATCAGTACATTGTTATGCACTGGTGGGGAGGCTAGCTCGCCCACAATGCTATCATTACCAAACACGTTCCATTTACTTTTGTGCATCTCTATCATTCATTGTCTTTCTAATCTTGCCTTAGGATCAGTTTCATGGCATATTTCATAGCCTATCTCGTGTTGCCAAATACAAGTGTCGCATGAAAATACATGCATAACTTACCCATACTTACCGTCCGGCCTTCCCTGTTCAATGTAAACCAAATTAGTCAACAATTCATGTGTAATATCATAACGTGATTCTTGGGAACATTCAATATCAAGGGCGTGTCCCTGCCTCAGTTTCTAACGCGTCGTACGCGTGTTCTTTAACTCATTTGTACGACGTATTCATTATCATTTGGAGTGATACATTTCAAGTCATTCAGTAGGCACTTGTTCATTTAACTTAGACTATTTTGATTTCAATGCAAAGACTTGCACGTAGATTGCCACCAGCAAAGCCCACCTAATCTATATGCATCGGTCGCTGGCATCACAAGCCATCCTGGACATATTCCCCTTGGTATTTTCTCACCTATCATGGCGTGCGGCTGGTACACCCTGATAGTCTCTTGAAAAATACCCTGCACTTACGTCTCCTGGTGGCCAAGCCCCCCAGTTAAGCCCGTAAGCCCCTTTTGATTCCGTCCGGACCGGCAAGTCCTTCACACTTTGACCATGCCGCGGAATCCCTTTCTCTTTACGGCACAGCATACGCCACCCCTCGCTCGTACCGTTTGTCCACGACCATTTCGTATTAACTTGTCTTTTTAACATAACGGCTGTTTCTGAGCCGTAGGCTAACCCTTAGCCTTCTTACGTTATCGACTAGGTTGGCGTCCGTGCAGCGCGGGTAGTGAGCCCCGTTGTACGTGCCCGTCACACCTGTCGCTAACTATTCTTTTCTTTCTTATCTTGCATTCATTCTTTCTTTTCTTTCTTTCTTTCTTTCACTTGTTCGTTCATTCATTGGTTCTTTCATATATTCGTTCATTCATTCGTTGATTCATTCATTCACTTATTCATTCATACATTTTGCAACTCCCTGTGAGGGAGTCGCCTTGGCGACCCATTGGTCCCATAGCCTTTCAATGTTGCTAAACTCTACGTCGGAACGACTATGTTGATAGTCTTTCCGTTTCATTGTTGTAAACCATTCATTGTTTCATTGTTGAACGCAAGCTTGTGCCTTAGCACGAGCGTAGAGCACGATGCGAGAGTTCTCATATTTTCCATGTTCTTTTCCATATTCTATACAAGCATACAAGATGGGATTTATCCCTTAGCTAGGTGCGTTGGGTCATTTATTAGCATGCGTAGTGTTATCGCCTAGCGATTTTAGTAATAGTGTCCGTATTATTATGTGTCTAAGCTAAGCAAAGACGGGTTCATCGGAGCCACCCACCTTAGCGATGTTCGCATCGGCCGAGCGATACTCCGAGTGCGCCTTTGAAAGTCTAAGTCTGGATTCATCTTGACGGACCAATGTAAGCCTTGCATCGATTCTTCATTAAGTCGATGCCAACTCTTCAGGTCGACGGCTCGTTTGAGTCGTTGCACTTGCCGTTTGAATCGGCGTTCCGCTAGGGCGGAGCGGGTCATTACATAATACACCACTCAAAACAAGTCTCGTCCTCGAGACTTTCTGAGTGCGGGTCATCCTACCGTTCCTTTACTCATCGTCGTGTGCATACCTTAGACAATTCCTATCGAATGGCTTTACCGTTCGATGGCATCGAACTATACTCGATACCTTTCCAAGTTCCGTGTCGCATACGTTTGGTCGATTTTATTTAGTAACTTTTCATTCATTTTAGAGTTGATGGCACTTATTCAATTTAAGTGTTTCTTCGACTCGGTTGCTACTTCGACGTATCATAAGACTGAAATGGTCGCACGAGGTGCGTTGTAATTCTCAAACACGAGAGACGTAGGCTGAGGCTAACTCACTCATTCGTTCATGCGCATCGCAACATCCACTTGCAGCTGCATTCGAGTTCATCATATCGCTGAGTTTGGATCGTGCACATATTCAAGGCGTCCCTCGTATACGTACATTTCAACCAAGCTTAGCGATTAGCGAAGTCGGACAAGCTACTCGTGATAGTTTTGATTTGCCGATCATTTTGCTAACTTCGATTTAAAACCGAACTTACGTGTGTATCACATATCGTTTTTCTCGGTCCTCGAGATGATTCGATTCGCTTCTCAAGCGTTATTGTCCACGAAATCAGTATGATTTCTTCTTAGCGGGGTCGACCAAGCCTAAGTAATTTTCGTCCGATTTGAGACTAAGTATCGTACTATCATTGAGTACGTCTTCCGATCAACGATTCAATTCGTTATTCCAACTTTACTTGCGCATCATCCATTCCTATCATTCCCTTCGTTTGGGGCCATTCTCGCCGTTGTTCACGCACACTCCCAGTTCCCCGTCCTACTCTAAGTCTTATTGTCCCAAGTATATCGTCCATCCAGACGATATTGTAAATGCCATCGCACAGGTTCAATCACTCGGCATAGGGTCGTCCGCCTATCCGCTAGGTCAGCTCACAAGGTCATAGTTACAAGTCAAGTTCGTCGCTCATCGTACAAGGTTGTTACACGATGCTTGCCCCAAATCCTATGGTCAAACCATTTGTTTGCTTGTAGGGGTGTTTCTACCCAAGCTCGCGTCACTCAGATTTCTAAACATCGAGCACGATCACCTAATTTACATCAAGACTTACGTTGCACATACTCAATTTCGTTCAATCACCGGTTCTAACCAATTCGTATATTCGATCACGAGGTCATCCAGCTCGTCAATACATTGTGCCCCAATCTCACGCGAGTCTGATTATCCACGGCAGTTCATGAATCACCATGCACGCTCCCGCGGAATACTCATTCTCATCGGGGCGTAACTCTTGTTTGAGTTTTAGACTAACCCATTCTTGATACGCGAATTGGACCTACTCAATCCTCAAGTTCAATCTTTCAAGCACATAAATTCATTCTCGAGTCCACCTTCGCGTCAAACCACAAGTCGAAGCATACGGATTGCCACGCCATGCAAGTACCGATCACTCCTGCTGTACGAATCACCATACCAGCGCTCACGCGAAGTGATAGCCTTAGTCGGCGTGACGCATGTACGAGGCTGAAGTTGCTCTCGCATAAGACAAGAACGTCAACGTTGTGGTTATCGACGAAGCAAATCCAAACATTCTATTTCCTCCAAGCCAAGATCTCTATTCGATAGTCCGACCGTCATGCGTTCAACTAGAAAATCCTCGAGCCAAGTCTATCTTTTCCTCGACACATTTTTAACATCCCAAGTATAGCATCCAACGGAACAATGACATTTGCACGACCATCATTCGCCGAGTCAGAGTGCCCCCGAGTTATCGCATATCGATCTTTGATACGCCTCAATACCATCGACGATATGCGTAACCTGACGATCTTCCTTTGCAACCAATTTCGAGTCGTGTGACGATGCCGTTGTCCGAGTTGGATATTCCACAATTTCATTTAATATTCAAGATCAAGTTCCGTCGCTCTTCCTTAAGCTTATTTCAAGATCGTTGTTCTAAATCCCAAGTCACACTTTCTTTGAATCAATCCGAAATTGTACGTGCGATCCTCTAGGTTTCCTCGATCAAGACCATTCATTTCCATTCATCATTCCGAACCATTTTCTAACTCGCGTTGCCCATTGACAAGTTGTCCAAATGACATCTCGTTCGGGACATCGAAGTCACGACCAACTAAGCGTGAGGCATTCTAGGGCTTTGCGCGATCGCATCGCCTCGCCGACATACCCGATCTATCCGTATATCCTTTAGTCTCGCTCGAACAATTTCTATGACGTCCATACACCACTCAGGGTTTGAGCCACTCGACTAGTCATCGACACTCATTTTTATTCTTTTTCGAGCCTATCACATACACCACTCGGATTCAAGCCATACGATCTAGTCCTCAATCACGTTCGCGTCATGCGCTAAGACATCATTCAGATTTATTTGACGAATCTCTAGCGTAATCGCTCACGTCGCCTCGATGTACTAAGTCGTTCGCACTAATCCTCAAAATCCAAGCCAATCTTTTGGGTACGCCTAAGCGTTAACTCGATAGCGTTCCTATCGATAGACACTCAAAGTATACCTCCGTTCTCGATCGAGCGATACTTGATATCGCTCGCAACCCGATTGCACCCAAAAGTCGAGGTGCGCGACACGCGGACTAAGTTGTGCCGCATAACCATCTCGTGTGGACTACATTCTGAGTTTGCACGCTAAATTGCTAGGGTCATCGTAGGACTAGTTAGGCATGCATGCGACATGTTAACTTTACATGTGTTCTCTATCGAGTCAAGTTTAACATCGTTCGGCAGAAAGGCCGTTGCCTATCGATCCCGTTCAACCGAGCACTCGTACGAGCTTTTGAAAGTATTAGACTTATTGTATGGAACATCCCAAGGCACAACGAGAGAGAGCGTACACTTCTTTTTGTTTTCCAACCGAGCTTTCAAAACTGAGAAAATTGAAATGATGTCCAAGGACGTAAAGCCGTGCTCTGATACCAATCTGTCATGCCCCGCTCCCGTAGGAGCGATCGTCCTCGCTAAGGCGTGATGCCGCACGGGCCTAGGTTGCGCCCGTGCAAGGCCAAGTCCAGAAATGGCCGATTTAGCTAGGCCACAGAGTCGCACAGAGTGTCCCCATTGCAGAGGAAAGTAAATAAACACAAGTAGAAGCAAATTCGAACTCTTTATGGATATTCACGAAGGTTACAAACGGCGCTAGGCCGATATTACAAATCGCTCAAGCTCTCTCTCTGAAACATAAAAGGCGTGCCAAGTGGCTTACAAGATGGAATGATACATGGCGATGTTCCAATACATTATGTCCTGTATATGGTGCTCCAGCTCCTTGCAACGCTCCAAGGCTCGAGAGATAGCTCCACGCCTTAGCACGTTCGAGGAAAGCTCCGCACCCGCCGACGTTTCCTGCTTCCTACAAGCAAACTGTGGGGTTATCAGTACATTGTTATGCACTGGTGGGGAGGCTAGCTCGCCCACAACGCTATCATTACCAAACACGTTCCATTTACTTTTGTGCATCTCTATCATTCATTGTCTTTCTAATCTTGCCTTAGGATCAGTTTCATGGCATATCATAGCCTATCTCGTGTTGCCGAATACAAGTGTTGCATGAAAATATATGCATAACTTACCCATAATTACCGTCCGGCCTTCCCTGTTCAATGTAAACCAAGTTAGTCAACAATTCATGTGTAATATCATAACGTGATTCTTGGGAACATTCAATATCAAGGGCGTGTCCCTGCCTCAGTTTCTAACGCGTCGTACGCGTGTTCTTTAACTCATTTGTACGACGTATTCATTATCATTTGGAGTGATACATTTCAAGTCATTCAGTAGGCATTTGTTCATTTAACTTAGACTACTTTGATTTCAATGCAAAGACTTGCACGTAGATTGCCACCAGCAAAGCCCACCTAATCTATATGCATCGGTCGCTGGCATCACAAGCCATCCTGGACATATTCCCCTTGGTATTTTCTTACCTATCATGACGTGCGGCTGGTACACCCTGATAGTCTCTTGAAAAATACCCCGCACTTACGTCTCCTGGTGGCCAAGCCCCCCCAAGTTAAGCCCGTAAGCCCCTTTTGATTTCGTTCGGACCGGCAAGTCCTTCACACTTTGACCATGCCGCAGAATCCTTTTCTCTTTACGGCACAGCATACGCCACCCCTCGCTCGTACCAATTGTCCACGACCATTTCGTATTAACTTGTTTTTTTAACATAACGGCTGTCTCTGAGCCGTAGGCTAACCCTTAGCCTTCTTACGTTATCGACCAGGTTGGCGTCCGTGCAGCGCGGGTAGCGAGCCCCGTTGCACGTGCCCGTCACACCTGTCGCTAACCATTCTTTTCTTTCTTATCTTTCATTCATTCTTTCTTTTCTTTCTTTCTTTCTTTCACTTGTTCGTTCGTTCATTGGTTCTTTCATATATTCGTTCATTCATTCGTTGATTCATTCATTCACTTATTCATTCATACATTTTGCAACTCCCTGTGAGGGAGTCGCCTTGGCGACCCATTGGTCCCATAGCCTTTCAATGTTGCTAAACTCTACGTCGGAACGACTATGTTGATAGTCTTCTCGTTTCATTGTTGTAAACCATTCATTGTTTCATTGTTGAACGCAAGCTTGTGCCTTAGCACGAGCGTGGAGCACGATGCGAGAGTTCTCGTATTTTCTATGTTCCTTTCCATATTCTATACAAGCATACAAGATGGGATTTATCCCTTAGCTAGGTACGTTGGGTCATTTATTAGCATGCGTAGTGTTATCGCCTAGCGATTTTAGTGATAGTGTCTGTATTATTATGTGTCTAGGCTAAGCAAAGACGGGTTCATCGGAGCCACCCACCTTAGCGATGTTCGCATCGGCCGAGCGATACTCCGAGTGCGCCTTTGAAAGTCTAAGTCTGGATTCATCTTGACGGACCAATGTAAGCCTTGCATCGATTCTTCATTAAGTCGATGCCAACTCTTTAGGTCGATGGCTCGTTTGAGTCGTTGCACTTGCCGTTTGAATCGGCGTTCCGCTAGGGCGGAGCGGGTCATTACAATAGCATTGTTCAGGTGGCTTTCATTGTAAAGTGAGATGTGTTGTAAGCAATGTACTTTAATACAAGTCTTGTACTCTTCTTCAATTATCAATAAAGAGAATAAAGTTCTATATATCTTTGTGTGACTTCAAGTTATCATTTTATCTCCGCTGCTATAAAGAAGTGATGTAATTCTATTCAATAAGAAATATTGTCCTCATTAACTTCAATTTGTCTGCTTCTGCCACTGCGATGTGTTCCTATTTGAAGATTATCTATTATGTTCCATCTTTGCCTTGTACAAGTGCAATACCAGACTTGTACGGTACGCCCAAGCGAGGACGATCGATTCCAAGAGATAAAATATGTGAATAAATAATTCTACAAATCGGGGCGTGACAAATTGGTATCAGAGCACGGCTTTACATCCTTGGTCTCTTCTTTGATTCGTTTCAAATCAAAGTTGCATCGACGATTAACCAAAGTTGCTTCCGTGACCACTCAACGTTGTTTCCAAGATTAAATCAAAGATTGCTTCCGCGATTATACTATTGTTGTTCGGTAATCATCCTTATGTTGTTCGTGTTTGAAAGTTCATTGACCCTCTTGGCTGCTCACTAGATGTTCCATATAATAAGTCTATATACATTGTGATGTCCCTGAATGAATGATTGTTATTAGTTTTAACATAAATAATCCAACAATGACTCGATGCCATAGTATGCTATAGTGTAAATGCTGTTTGGAATGTGGAAATAGAGAAAGTGGCTAGGTATGCTGTAACAAGTTAAGAATTGCATGTGATATTGGGAAAAGAATTGTGAATGGAGTAATTGAAGTTCAACGTAACTGGTGAGTTGACTCATGTGTGGTGGCTAATGCTATTGAGACCACGAGATGTTGGCTAAGTGTTGTGATCATTATAGATCACGAATGTCCAGAATGGGATTGAGTTTATATTGTTTATGGATGGCTTCATTTCTGAGTGGTATATTTTCTCTACCACCTCAAAATGAGATGTATGCTGACCCTTCCTATATGATAGCAATAAGACTATCTGTGGGTACTGGGTAGTGCCGAGACTTAGCTGGGAGTCATGTATTGTTGCTAGATGACTCGAGTGTCCCTTGACGGTGATATTATGTTGGGTAGCGAGATTTCTAGAAATTGTAACGGGTGGCTTTGTTAGAAATTGTTTAGTCGAGTGATGACTCAGACTAGTAAGATCGTATGCTATAGTTAAATAGATTTGGCTAGAGAATGTTGTGGCTTAGAACATCTGAATGTTGATTTCGATTGGTTGGATGCAAATCATATGTTGCTAATACAAAGTTGACTGCTAAGATGAAAGTTTTGGAAATGTTGTCGATGACCCAAAGGAATATTAGAAATCTGTACCTGGACCCTAAGGTGTAATAGATGTAAATCCATCTTGATCACCAAAGGATAAGTCGCTGCATATGTGCATGGTTGCTGAGGAATTGAATTGTAGAAAAATAACAAATAGTGACTCTGAATACTGGTGTTGCCTAGGGGATGGTTAAGTGATACATAAATTGTCGAATTGAATGGGATAAACTACTCGACCCTTGTTGCATGAGATTTAAGAATGCCCATAAGATAGTTTGATGATTGATGAAATGAATGGGACTGAGAAATTGAAAATATGTTAGATAGTGTCGGTTGGGATATAGATTGCTGGCTTAACTACACCAAAACAGACAATTAGTAACACATATTTTTTACGATTTGTAACGGTTATTACCGTGACAAAATAGTAATAGTTATAACCGTGACAATAGCTAAAAAACTGTTACTAAAAATCACATTTTATATTTTATTATTATTTTTATTATAGTCACACTAATAACCGTGAGGACAATTATTTTTTTTCCAGAAAATTTGCGTCACATGATTTGGAGAAAGTGTGATAAAATCTAATCCCCTTTCATTTCCCTCTGAAATTTTTAGTGTTTTCACTTTCCCTCCCGCTTTTTTAACGAAAATTTCACTGTGATAAAACCTAATCCACCGGTTCTTCTCAGAGAAGACTCCCTCTCTCTCTCTCGACAGGAGAATCAGAGAAGACTCCCTCTCTCTCGACCAAAATCAGAGAAGACTCCCACTCTCTCGACAAAGGTACTTCCCTCTCTCAACCCCCGAAGAGGACTCCCTCTCTCGCCGCTTCTTCTTTCCCTCTCTCTCGACAAAGGTTTTTTTTGTATAATTATTGTTTGATTTTGGTTTGGTCAGGAGAATCAGGACTTCCCTCCAATTTTAGGGGTTTGGTCAGGAGAATCAGGTACTTCCCTACAATCAGCGCCTATTTGGTTAGGGTTTCGAGTCTTCTCTGATTTTGGTCTTCTCTGATTTTAGTTTGATTTTAGGGTTTCGAGTCTTCTTCTTTCCCTCTCTGATTTCGAGCAGACCACCTGCCGAGCGACCTACCTAGGTATCCTTCTCTCTCTATTTTGTTCCTTTTTTTTATATTTTGGATCCTATGCTTTGAATGTGCAGATTTTTTCTTATAGGCTGTAACTTAGTTTCATCTCTCCAAATGGACCTATATCCCATGCCTATTTGTCGTGTTAGTAATTGTACCGGAGTTTTGCCATGAAGTTTTCTTCTTGGGGAGCTTGAGTTTTTGTGCTTGCAAAATCTTTTATTTCATTGTGTTATTTTAAGGGATTGGGGTTGCCCAGAAGAAACTTATGGTGAGAAAATAAATTTGTAAACCTTGGAGGCTTTCTAATGCTCATCAGTAGTTGATGTTAACTCGAGGATCATCATAATAATTGTTGTTGTTTAGTATTGTCTGATTGGAAAAAGAAATCTGCAGATTTGTGGTTGGGCCTTTAAATTGATTCCGTAGTTATTACTGACTGCTGAATATTATGCAACAAATTGCTGGTTCAGTTTGAATGCTCGAAAACATGTTTATGGTGTCAGGATTTGCTCCAGACTTTATTAAGTTTTAGGAGAGCCTATTAAGGATATTCCTAACCCAAATAGATTTGTTTGAGAAAAACTATGGCTGGAGGATGAGTGTGTCCACTCCTGCAACTTAGATTTTTATTATGTATATTGATATACATTGTGTATTGCTATTACTATTAACTGGACTGTCATTTGAATAAAGTTTTGGTGTATTACTATATATGTAGTCTCTCTAGTAGAGATAACTATTAGATCTTCATTTGGTTATACACAAATGTGTATCAATATTGGTTATGTTGGGTGTGAAATGACTTTAATTTGAGTTACTTCAAGATCCACAATACTCGAATGCATCCATGTAACTAAAGCAAGACCAACGAAGCTTGGCTTCGAGTTCGTGTAATCACATCTTCTTGTCTAGTTTATAGGAAGTATGTAGGTATCCTATAAAAGGAAGCCCAGTTTATACAATTAAACCACCACCACCAAAAAAAAAATTCTGGGTCCACCACTGGAACAAAATATACTTTTAATTTTGTAAGTTCCAATGCTTGTATGTGCTTACCGGATATGTTTCAGCTAGGAGTTGGAATGGTGTTTTTGTCATGCTAATTATGTCAAATTCTCCTGCAATCATGTTTCTGATTCACCTCGCGAAAGCTGAGGTAGTTGGTTTGATGCAGAGAGATCATGTATACAAATATTCATAAGTTCTCCGAGGAGGATATGCTCAAGGAAATACTTGATTTGTGTTTGGATAGAAAGAGAGACATCCATGTGTTTCCATTCTGAGTTGGCAAGTAAAAGTTTTAATTTTAAGGTTAGAGAGAAATTTCCTAACACCATCATCAACTCAGGAGTCTTCGTCATTTGGCAGAGTTCTTTGCCTCAGCTTACTCTAACAAATTGTGCATTTACGTCATGTTTCAGCTCTTGCAACTTGTAGAATTACTTTATATTTCTTCTCATAGAGACCTAATCTAGGATTTCAATAAGTTGGTTTATGAAACTTAGGTTTTCATTAGTCCATTAGTAGATGTGGATTTGAATTGTCTTGGAGACTTTGGTAGTTAGGTATTTACATGCCACGAGCAAAAGAAGAGAAGAAAAACTAGCTATATTTCTTGCACTGTGGTTATCATTTGTCATGTAACTTACTGATGGTGTGGAATATGAAAAAAAGAACTTTGTTGGCTTTGATGAAGCATATCTGTGAGTTAATAATATTCTGTGAGTTAATAATATTCTTACATTGGCATGTCTGTGAGTTAATAATATCCTTGGTGATTATAATGGTTGTTCTCTACAGGCACATGGATAGATGTAATTAATTGATACACAATAACTCACACTCATGACTGATACATTAAGTATTGAAGTCTCCTTCCTTGTATTTCCCATATCCACAGACCAAGTCATGGACTGGTCTGTGGTGCTAGCTGCTACCTCTCCCTTTTCATGTCATTTTAATTACATAGAAAGTCTGACGAGTTTCATGTCATTTTAATATTTTGCTGACGAGTTTAATATGCAATTACCATATGGTGTTCACATTAGAAAGTCTGATAAGGCAATCGCTAGATTGAAGAAACAAGTTAAACGCACAAAAGAAATTTTAAGTGCTAACACAGTGGCTCCAATATCAGTTGAATCACTACATGGTGATGTTGATTTCAGGTAAGAATACTATCAGCTCTAAATATTATGCTTAGACAGGATTAGTTTCATTGTATCTGCTTATACTGGTTAACTTACCTTTTACTGAGACCTATGATCTAGTTTTATTCTGTATCTAATCTCATTTTCATGCATGGAACGTTTTTTTCCCATGTTATGGCTCAATTGTTCAAGTAGTTACTATAATGTTATGTTCATGGTTGCAGTTTTTTTAACTTTAATGGTTACTAATTCTGAAATTTGGGTAGGTCTTCACTAGTTCAACTTATGATACTGGAAACCTTATTAGACCGTCACGGTGACACACATGCATATGAGAGAAGTGCATCTTCTGTGGTGACATTTACACAATGCACGTGTATGCAAGCCTGTGTATCAAAGCTGTCTTTGAATATCAGTAGGGAGTTACTGAACTCTGCACCTCTATTTGGATGGTTTAGAACAAAGATACTTTTGCTGGATTTCATAAATTAGCTCATTCTCTTGGTATAATGATGAATTGAGTAAATATTCTGAAATTGTTTTTTATTTTACTTAAGAAAATTACATAACCTTTTGATTTTTGATATTTAGTGACTGTGTCTACTATAAGCCTTGTGTATATGGGGGGCTTTTAACGCTCAGCTGTCTGTATCGAATTTTTATTTCACTTGTAGCCATGTATCTCATATTCACTGACTTTTAATACTTGTGATTGTCGCATTTTATTTCCTGTGGATAATTGCAAGTTAGGTTCTGATGGTTTTCTTTTTCCTGTTTCTCTCTACCAGAAGCACCATAACTCGTGAGAAATTTGAAGAACTTTGTGAGGATTTGCGGGAAGAATCTCTTGTTCCTATTAAGCAAGTTCTCGAGCATTCAGGGTTAAAGGAAGTATAATCTATTGTTCGAAATCAGGTATTACATCCAATTGTGATTTGTCTGAGGGGGCTGTTTGTTGGGGGTTTGTTAAACAAACCCCAAAGAGCCATAGAGGAATTGGACACTTGAAAATGAAAAAAGAGCTCCACTTTGTGGCCTACTTAACCGGTCACATCTAAGTGGCCACGAACCATTGTTATTCCTATTAATCTAGTTTAATTTAATAGGGTCTTTTTCAACATCAACATATGTTGGGATCCTATCGGGGGATGGTTTGTGCATCATTGTTGTTGGGAGAGTTTAAGAACAACAAAACCAAATCCCCATTCATTTTATATTGAGGCAATAGTCTTAGTAACCTTTACTCTGTTATGCCATACTTTTTTGTTTCATTTTTAAAAGGCAGATTGAAAGGTTCATAATTAAAATTTAATTGGTATGTAGTAAATTGTTTCTTTAAATTCTGACAGGGTTTGACGGGATATGCTGGTACTGGTCATTGTTAACATGTTTGTCTATTTCTGCCAAGTGGAAGTCTGTCTGATGCTGTGAGTGACTTCCGCTTCTTACTAGTTTCTGCCTTGAGTTTTCTGAGTATATATGCTTTATACTGTATAAATCTGATGTTATGTCCACGAGGCTTTATGATTCTGTATGTTACATCACTATCAAGCAACCTAAACGATTCTGTATATACATTGTTGTTTGATTTGTTCTGCTTCTTCCACTTGCAGTAGATCGGTTAAGTGATTCCCTCATAACGCAATGCTTCTTCCGCTTCTTACTAGATAGACATGTAAAGATGAAAGAAAGAAAAAATCTGAGAAAATATTTTTTAAGGCACATTCCTGTGACATCCCTAAGTGGAATACTCGGGTCAGTATTTGCTGTTAAGCAGTAAATTGCTGGATCCTCCCAATTTCAGTAATGATGCATGAGAGCCTGCGGTGGATTGCGTGAGATACTACACTGCTGGCCCACTTGTACCCATATGACAGATGAATGATATTTTTCTCTACAGCCAGTGAGCCAAAGCTATCTCAGAGGCTACTGCTGTACTGAATTACTGAATGGATAGATGTAGATCTGTAATCAAGTATTTCATTTAACTGAAGTGGATCTTTCCATTTAATATTCTCTGCAGACTCGTCTGACCATATGCGAAGGAGAGGATGGTACTGTGTCATCAAATGGAGATGTATTGATCTTTCCAGAAATGACCAGATACAGGTCTTTTGTCTGTTCACAGTCCAGTGTTTTCTAGCAATTTGTCAATCATTTACTACAATTTGAATATGTCAAAGTTGAATGCAGCTGAACTTCGTTGGTTGCAGGCATTTGACACACTTTGATGTTGATAATTTTGTTGAAGAAGTGCTTGTGAAGGAGACTGGGTGGCTTCCTGGAGCTGTTGAGACATTAACAGGTTCATATGTTTTTGTATGTGCTCATGGAAGCAGAGATCGGAGGTGTGGTGTCTGTGGACCTGTTCTTGTTAAGAAATTTAAAGAAGAGATAAACCTACGAGGACTTCAGGGTCAAGTGTCTGTCAGCCCCTGCTCACATATTGGCGGTCATAAGTACGCAGGAAATGTTATCGTATTCAGCCCAAATGCTAATGGAGAAGTAACTGGTCACTGGTGAGGATATTCTGTATTAAGTAATTGTGATATTAACTTCTTGAATCCATAGTCTACTTTTTGATGATTTCTTGCAAAGTTTCTTGTGTTGATGAACTATCTGATGAATTGCACGATGTTGCAATATTGGGTATTGGTGGTTTCTTTTGGTAGGTATGGATATGTTACGCCAGAGGATGTTCCTACATTGCTTGATCAGCACATTGGAAAAGGAGAGATTATTAGCCATCTTTGGAGGTATTATATCTTACTGTTATCTTGTGTGAAAATAAAAATCTCAGTACAAAATCTTACTGTTATAATGTTTACCTTCTGTAGTGAATCTAGTGATATTATCTCACTGTGATATCTATAGTTATCTTACAAGATCTGTGGTAATGGTATTATTACTAAGGGTTCATCTGATTTACTTTCAGATAGGCATGCTATTATAAATTTTACTCAAATTATTCTTTATTGCATTATCTGTCCATGCAGTTAGGTTTCATGTGTATTGGGCATGTGCTTAAGTAATGCTTTCTATAGGAAAAAGTTTCTATCCATATTGCTGTAAATACTGCAAAAAGTTTATATTCATATTGCTGTAAATGAAGTGTTCTAGATCAGAAATAAGAATGTCTTTGGTAGTTGACTTGTGGTGTTTTATGCTTTGTTATAGTTTTTGCTCAAATAATATTGCTGTATTTGATAACCTAGACAATACTTTGGGACTAACTTGAATCATCTTCATTTGTTATTTTCCACCTCACTACATTTTCCTATAAGTTTAGCTTGCCTACTAATGAAATTATTTTAATATCATATCAATAATGGATATATGAACAAGGAATTGAAAGATTCAGGTTACACTCTTGTTTGTCAATGTATGTCTTACCCACGTTTGTCTAGCTTATTTGTTCTCCTATGGGGTTGAATTTTTTTTTTCTTTTTCTGTTTATTGTTCCCTTTCATACTTGTCTGTACAAAAGCATTTGAGCGTACCATATTCAAAGCCTCATGTAAAGTCAATATGATTCCTTTTGTCTATGGTAAGCTTTTGTTTGTTTTGATCTTAGTTATGATCTAGTTAATTTATTAGAGGACATCTTCAATAAGTACTCAAAAACAGTGCCTGACAATATAAACTTATAGGAGTTTTTTGAAATGATGAGCGACAACATACTGGCCTATAACTTCTCTGGAAGGTGCATCTGTTATGGACAAAATTTCTTCATATTTCTTTTGTTTTACTAAAAAATTCTGGCAGAGATGCTATACCAAATAGATTATCTTAATATGTTGGGTTCACTATTAATACTTGCATTCTAGATTTGGAAAGTTGGGTATATATGATCATTTGCAACTTAGAATGCCTTGGGACAGTAAAATTTGAAGACTGCAATTACTCGAGTGTTTTTCACAATTGATACAAATGAGATTGAATATGTTGACACAGCTTCTTAAAAAGAGTAGTATATTTACATGGAGGAGAACTCATCATGAGGCTTCAATTAGTGTGCAAGGAGGATTTGTAACTCCCATCTTGCCGACTAATTGAGCATCCATCAGTTAAGAAAATAGTTACTTTGTCCATTCTTATTAAATAAGATGCCTATTTTGTTGTAGTTATAATTCTCTAATTATATTTGGTTGTTGTAGAATGCAGAGGTTATTAGTATTACCCCCATGGGTTGCTCTTGCCATTTGTCCTCGTCATGAAGTTTGTGAGTTTGTTCGAGTGAATGGTTGTGGAAGAGCTCACCGCGCGTCCAAGTACTTGCAGTTCAAGGAAGAGCTTTCAAATCAGAATTTTAACTTGTTTTATTTTGTTAAACAGATTAGTAGTTAAAATTTTGTATTTTGGTCAACAAAAGTTAGTTTTGTAAATTATATATTGATGAACTTATATTCTTAATTGAAGTGTGGTTTAGTTACTTATTGAAAAGATGGTTGAATACAAGTGCATAGCAAATATATTCAATTTTTTTTTTAAAAATAAATGGTTTTTTGTAACGGTTATAACCGTTACAAAAGTGAACATAATTTGTAATGGAAGATCACTTTTTGTAACGGTTATAACTGTTACGACAAATAAATTTATTCATGGTTATTACTGTTACGAAGGTATATTGTCACGGTTATTATCGTGACAGAATTTACTTTTCGTAACGGTTATTACCGTTATTAAGATAAATTTCATAACAGTTATAACCGTTACCAAAACTACTATTTGTAACGGTTATAACCGTGACCAAAATAAACATTTGTAACGGTTATTACCGTGACTAAATATTAACCACGCCCCACTAGTAACGGTTATTACCGTGACGAAAAATAATTGTCACGGTAATAACCGTGGGTAATCGCCTATTATGGTGTAGTGATTATGACTTAGTAGTGTGACTTCGTCATACAAACCGAATAGTATGATTCCATAGTTTTGTTAAGACTATCAGAATCGATGACCCTTGAATAGTTAGCCTAACTTAAGGGAAAGGCCCTTAAGGGAAAGACCAATGTGACTTAAGTTAAATCAACTAAATTCATTCAAATTGACACTCTAGCTAGATTAGAGCCTAACTTAAGTTGTCTAATCTCTCTAACAAGTTTCTATGGTCATGACTAATCTCTAATCAATGCAGTTCTAAGGTTTCACTAGCAAATGACAAAATCACAGTACATTAATTTAAATAATAATAAAATAATCAAAAAAATTATCAATTACCAAAATACCCTTGCTCCAGAATGTGGTGGTGACAGTATACAAAAGATAAGGTATAATAAAGAGCGATATCCTAACTAACGATATTAAAAGATAGAATATTGTTACAACAAACTAAAAGATAAGTGCAAGACTAAGCCTTGGCTTTATCTTCAACACTATGGACCATACCGGGTATTGGCCAAGATTGGTGTAGTGGCTTATAAACTTGACTTACCAGAAGGATCACTGATTCGCCCTGTCTTCCATATCTCACAACTCAAGAAATATGTGAGTAATCTAGTCTAGGTACAAGAGGGCATTCTTACTCAAAGGGAAGGACTACTATTGGAACCTGAATGGATGTTGAAATGGAAACTGGTTAAGAGGGGGAACAAGCTGCAGTAATCTTCTAGTACAGTGGCAGGAATGTGGCCCAGAGAATGCTAATTAGATTCCTTATGAAAGGTTTGTAAAGCAATATCCACAAGGTCAATTTAAGAGGAGGGTATTGATACATTCCTCTTATATGCAAATGATAACATAGAGTGACACTCAGTATCAGCCAGTGACAACTCAGTATCAGTATCAGTAATGTAGCTGTGGTAGCAGTAGCAGTATATCAGTATCCCAGTAGAGTATCAGTACTTTAGTATTAATACTAGCAGAGCCCTTATATATAACTAGTAATGTGCCCTTATATATAACTAGTATGTGCACGTGCAAATGCACGTGTGAAAATGTTAACAAAATTAAATATAAATTTAGTATAAAAAAATGATCAAATCTAAGATTTGAAATAAAGCAATCGAGAAAATTATTTCCTACCTTTATCACTTGAGTTAGACTATTTAGTAATAAATATATCATATTAGAAGAGTTCAGTACCCATTTCTTGAAGGTTTCACTATTAAGAATCGGAATTTCACTCCCTATATATATATCTTGCAAAATATAAGCAACCATGGAAGAAATTTGCGTATTAACTATTTCAGCCGGTAATACCTGAGAGAGAAATGAGTACTATAATTGATTCATATACCCACATTCCTCATGTGGAGAGAAGTGGACATATGTAGAAAGACAAATTAGTACTCTAGCAAAGTATCATTCTACACTGAAACATGCATGTCCAAGAATGTTCATGTCAGTTATTGAAATGTTGAAAAGGAGACAAAGACATGATAAGAAATGAGCACACCCATGAAAAAATGTAGATGGTGACAATTGACGATAATACGTGAGAACATCGTCTAGCTAGGAGCAGGGCTGGAGCTGAGATTCGTCAAGGACGATTGGGCCTAGTGCGAAAAAAAAAAAATCAGGCTATTCTTATATAAAAAAATTCTAATGACAAAGTTAAGAAATTAAATTATCCAAAATTAACATCAATTAAGAAAAATCATTCAACTACAATATCTTTCAATTAAAATAATAATAATTCATGTTGTGTCCGTGTCATATCGGACACGCATTGACACGCCCGAGAAACTCCAAATACGTTGCGCTCGCATGACCAATTTTAATTCCGTCAAATCACACACGTCCGAAAATATCGTACATGTGTTCGATGCACATGGTTCGAGTCGGGGTGGTCCCATTTGTTGGGACATCCCTCAATTGACCAGTTTTTATATAAAATTATAATTTTGGGAGACCTACTTTCGCTAATGATTTAATGTATTTATAGTTCGAATTAACATACAAAATTTTAGAGGATTAAATTATAGTGATAGAAGATCATACCTGTACAATTATTTTGGGATTTCGTTGAATGAGTGTGGAGCTCTGCTCGTACGAACTTCTCGAAAACCCATGTTTATTCTGTGCAACAGTCTTCTTTGTGCACAACCTTCTTGGGCGGTTGACGGGCGGGCTCGTCGACAGCGCTGGGACTTCGGAGTGGTCATGGGGTATTGGCGAAGAGTCTTGAATGGGAGACGAGGTGGTTTGGAATATGTGGACGTTTTTTGAAGTGGTAGAGAGTTAAAATTTGTGGGCGTTTTGATAGAGTCAATGATACATAGGATTTTATTTCAATCATATAAGTTTTAGGATTTCCTATTAAGTCTTAGGATTTTCTGTTAATTTTGAATATGTATGTGAATGAGAAAAACTTTGACTTAATTCCTTAATTGGAAACAATAGAAGCCTTGTTAATTGATTTCTTAATTGGAAACAGATATAGCTAGTTAATTGAGAGAATCTCCACTTGATTAGCTTAGTATACATAAGGAAAGCCAATAAATTTATAAATTATTTATTCATAAGTTAGTTTAGTATTATAATATGCATAATATATATATATATATATATATATATATATATATATATATATATATATATATATATATATATATATATACTTAACTTATTCATATTTTTTAAATTATTTATTCATAAGTTTGAAATATTTGGATTTTTTAAATTATGTAAGCATTAGTTAGTTTAGTATACATAATACATATGCATATATATTCCCATATTGAATCTTATCGTAATCTTTTAAATATAGTCCTTTTAAATATAATCCAAATCCTATTCTACTTCAAACCGACTTATATATAGGGGGGCAGGCATTGTCTAATCGTGTATTAAGAAGGAAGATATATACTTATATACTTAGAGAGGGAGATATGCACGCAGTAAATCGGCTTTCTTCAACAGACATGCCTGCCGCGGGTGGTGATCGGTTGTGGTCGACTCTCTTGCCTGAGCTCTTACTTCCGATACTGCAACGCCTTCCGTCCGTCCGTGACCGCATCCGTTTCGGTTGCGTGTGCAGTTGGTGGCGGTCGGTACTAACGGAGGCTCGGCATCTCTTGCCTCCTACCGCTCCACTGCTACTGCTTCCTTACACAGACGAAGATGATGATCCCTTGTATCACCCCGGACACGTGCACGGCATCCCCGTCAACTGGGTTCATCGGATCCTCCTAACGGACTCGCAATACATGTCAGATCAGACCCAACAAGAAGAGTTTCGATATCACGATCGACCGAAGAAGGTGATATGCGGGTCATCTATGGGGTGGTTGTTAGTTAAAGACTTTAGAGATGTTCACTTGTGGAATCCTATAACGAAGGAGGAGATCCCACTCCCTCCGCCTCCTTGTAATTTCTCGTGTGGATTTAACAAGTCCTCCTCTTGTGTGGAGAAGGTTGTCTTGTCCTCGAATCCTTCTTCGTCCTCTCAGCAGCTGCAAGACCAAGGTTGTTGCACGGTCATGATCATTCGTAAATGCTCGCGAGCATTGAGCTTCTGCAGGATCAGAAAGGACACGAGTTGGACCACCTTCGAGGAAACCAATAATCGTTTCGAGGACGTAATTTGTTACCGAGGAAAATTCTACGGTGCAACATCGGGATCAGGGATTGTGATGCTAGATGTTAATGGCCCAAGTCCAAAGATGGCAGTAGCTGCCGAGGATTGTGATTGGATCGACGACGGCAACTACGTTGGCGACGGCAACGTTGAATACGACTATCGGGATTATCTGGTGGAGTCATCCGGGGAGCTGTTGATGGTTTCAAGGGTCACCAAACAAATTACGGACTCTAACGAGCTTGAGTATACTAAGTTGACTACAAAGTTTGTGGTTCATAAGCTCGATTTCGATACAAAGTCGTGGAGCAAGGTGGTAAGCTTGGGTGATCAAGCATTGTTTCTGGGATCCAGCTCCTCCGTGTCCGTAGCTGCTGCTACCGATCATGGATACAAAAAGAATTCTATCTATTTCTTGAATGTCGATCATTATCGTTGTTGTTGTTGCCTGAGAAGTGATATAGGCGTGTTCGACTTGGAGGATGGAAGGGTAACTCCGTTTGGGATCGATATGGAACTTCACTACTATCCACAGTTTTGGATCGATCTTACTCCATGGTAGGCAGTCAAGCAAGTGAAATTAGGGTCCTGTGTCATTTTTGTTTAAAGTCACAAATAGAGTCAGTTATTAGTCCTCTGTCATTTAAGTCACAAATAGAGTACTCTTGCAACTTGCATATCCTCCTGTAGGTGCTACTACTAAAAACCTTGAAATCTTCTGCTTGTGTCATGTAGACCGACATGCATCTTCTTCTGGATTTGATTTTTTTTGCTATTGAAATCTTCTGGTTGTGTCAGTTTTCAACAGCTGTATGTACAACTCTGATCAGGAGTTCTATAATTACCGAGTAATTTATGTTAACTAAAAGTTAAAAGAATGTCCTGTAGTTTTACTAAGAATGTCCTGTAGTCTTATGTAATTACTATAACAAAATATCATTTCCGTAGAGAATATAAAGGCTTAGGGGGAAAACAAGAATCTATTCACCTCATATTTTTTTTAGAAGGTATGGAATTACTATAACAATCCCAGCTCCAAAAGTAAGAGGCACTCCCTTATTGACCCAACCAAATAGGGGGGAGGAGGAATTGGGGAAGACATGAACGAATAGAAGAGGGCAACATGGCCGAGAAATATGGAGGAATAGAATTTTGGAGGTACATATAGTATTTTTCCCAAAAGTAAAATAAAAACTAATGGTCTATCGCCTCCATACAATGACTCCAAAAGTAAACTAATGGTACAAGAATTTGTCGTGCAACAAAGATACATGCCTGAACAAGAGAGAGAGAGAGAGAGAGAGAGAGAGAGAGAGAGAGAGATGAAAGTGCTATCATCTTACATGGATGTTGGTATCTAAAAGTCACTGAACAATAAGCAAATAAAGATACCAACAAAAAATCTCAGGATATCGGAAATATATATATACAGTTATATTTCCAAATATATTGAAACTTAGGTTCCTTCAAATATAATCCAAATCCTAATACAATTATATTTCCATATATATTAAACTAGAAATTGCTGAGAAACCCAATTTCGGGGTTGATTTTTATGAAAAACCCACCAGCAGGGTGGATTTTATGAAATGTCCAGAATTATATATATTTCCATGTTTGCTCTCATATTCAGATCTATGGAGAATGTGGAAAGGATGGTCTTGAGTAAGCTTACGGCTCGATTGCGGGAGATGGGGACGACAGTGATGAGGAAGGTGCACTGGAGGGAGAGGAGGTGCCAGTCGCGGGAGCCGAAGGACTGGGAACAGAGGGGCTCGAGGCTGGTGGAGAGTCCGAAGAGGAAGGAGTAGCCGCACGTGAGCACAGGAGGAGCGGAGGAGAAGAGGATTTTTTTTTTTTTTCCGTTTCTCTATTCTCTCTCCCAATTTATTCGCTGGTTTTGTTATTGGAGAGTTTTATTTTTGGTTAATTACTTATTCTATTTTTAGGAGAGAGATTTAATTTAATCTTAGACGTTTATTAAATCTATTACAACGGCTAAGATGGGGATGATAAGGGGGTGGAAAAAATAGGGGGTGAAGCTGATCCCACCTCATATATATATATATATATATATATATATATATATTTTTTTATATATATATATATATATATATATATATATATATATATATATATATATATATTAACCCCTCTCTCCCTTTATATATATATAGTGCAATTTTCCATGGTTGTCTCCATCTCTTTAAGAAGGAAGTTATACTTATAAGAGAGGGAGACATATGTCTGCAGTAGAGCGAGACGCATCATCTTTGTGTTCTTCAACAGACGTGCCTGCAGCGAAACGACGACGGTCACGTGCTGCAGATGGCTATCGATATCGGTGGTGGTCGACTCTCTTGCCCGAGCTCTTAGTTTCGATACTGAAACAGCTTCCGTCCGTCCGTGACCGCATCCGTTTTGGTTGTGTATGTAGTTGGTGGCAATCGGTACTAATGGAGGCTCGGCATCTCCTGCCTCCTTATGCTCCTCAACTATTGCTTTCTTACACAGAAGATGAACTGTATCCCCGTCGAAGAGTGCACGGTATGTCACGCCCCGATTCATAGAGTCATTTATTCACATATTTTATCTCTTGGAATCGATCGTCCTCGCTTGGGCGTGATGCCGTACAAGTCTGATATTGCACTTGTACAAGGCAAAGATGGTACATAATCGATTATTCTTCAAATAGGAACACATCGCAGCGGCAGAAGCAGATAAATTGAATTTAATGAGGACAATCTCTCTTATTGAATAGAAGTATATCACTTCTTTATAGCAGCGGAGAAAAGAGTAACTTGAAGCCACACAGAGATATGTAGAACTTTATTCTCTTTATTGATAATTGAAGAAGAGTACAAGACTTGTATTGAAGTACAATGATCACAGCACATCTCACTTTAAATTGGAAACCAACTGAACAATGCTATACAACTTACATTTGATATTTGGATACAATGGATTACAACTCGATATACCGACTTGGCTTACAATCTAACTGGTACAACTGATTACAATGTTCCATACATTATGCCCTTTATAAACAGAAGACATCATCTTGTGCAAGAAGAGCTTCTGTATGCCCAACAAATCTTCGATGCCGCGGGACCAATCCAGCTAAACTTCGTGTGTAGAACATTCCAAGCACGAGCACCTGCCCACAAAACGTGGGTCAGCACATCATCTATGTACTGGCGAGCAGAATCCAACCCACTCGCATAAACCAACATTTAAGTGCTCATTTAAGCATGCATTTATTAGAGTGATCTTTCTATTTGGGGCCTAGCATCAGTTTACAGTTCATGGACAATAATCAGAGTGAAGCATGTAAACATATTCTTAGTAGCATTCATGTGGACATATCATTTATCATTCTTGGTGTTATCATGCAAAGGCATCATTGAGGCATACTTGGTGTTATCATGAAAAGGCATCATTGAGGCATCAATAACATTAACATCTTAAACATGTTCTAACAGTTCTCACTTCAAGCATCACTTAGCATGGATGTTATGTTTGAGCACTATTTATAGCAAGGCATCTTTCTAGCATAATGAATTGAACATGTTAAGCAGGCAAGTTAAACCAACTTATACAATATCACAATTATGTGATTTCTTACCGATAGCCGACTTCTCGTACCTGCATCAAATACAGGTTATCTGATATACTTACTCTGTCTGCACAAAACATTCATTAGCATGCATCCTGACTACATGGTCACTGGTGTTGTTAAACCATATGGACTCTTCTCATTTCATTTCATTTTAAGATAATGCGGTCAGCATAGTAGGTGGCGAGCCTCTATGCCACCCCGCCTTATCCGTGCTCCCAAAGCACTCATCATTATTTCCTCCTAGGCCGAATCGGTCCCCAGGGCCCTAGGAACCGTTCGAGGAAATTATTACTCAAACCTTGTATACAAGTTGTCCATGACCATGCGAATGCGTGTCCGACTCGATTGTGAACATAATCGCATGGTAAAATATATTAAGGAAAGTAAAGGCAACAGTGCATCATTAGTCATATTCAATGACTTATTCATTTCATCATTTCCATCATTTTATTTGGTGATCTCAACGATCCCAGCTTTATCATTTCTCATTCATTGCTTCATAGCAATGTATCTTATATCATTCCTTTCTTAAGAGGAACTTAACATTCATTCATTTCATAGGGGCATTTATTCATTCATTCATTTCTCATAAGGGACAGGCAACATTTCATATTCTTGCAACAGCTATACAGATAGTACATGATTCTAGTGTTTCATTCAGTTCATTGGTTCGATAGCATAGCCAGTTCATTTCTTATTCTATCATTCATAAGGCATCTCATTATTCAAGTGTCCACTTGTTCCAGCAGTGTTAAGCATAAGGGGCAATGTTATCAATTCATTCTTAGGCAGCGAATCACATTAACAGTTCAATGTGTTGTACATTTCAATAATTCTCAACATAGGCATCTCTATTATTCAGCAACTAACATAAGGGACATTTAGGGGCAGTTCATAGCATTTCAATACTTCATCTATTAAGCATGAAGGAGTAAGGAGGAGGAAGGACAGTTCCACTCACCCAAAATTCCACTAAGCGTAGCTCCTCCAGCGAGCCACATTCCAATATCCATTCCGTCTAGCCAGTTAAGAGAGACTGCATCAGTCTCAATTCTCCCGATTCCTAACATAAGTCACGGTCCAATATTCTGATCCTATACAATAAGCCAACCAAATGCCTCGTGCGGAGCGGGGCATTACATAATATACCACTCAGAAAAAGTTTCGTCCTCGAAACTTAAGGAAACAAGTCTTCTACAAGATTCACTTAATCACCATGAGTTTACTCATTCAGCTTCAAATCAATATTCATTTCAGCCCACTCGGTCATTTCAAAATATCTATCCAACTGTACCATTTAAATCCATCAACGATTCGATCTGTCTATCTCTTTTTCAATTTATTGTAAATTCTCATTGATTCGCCAACATTTTCCTTACATTTCTATCTCAGTCGCAACATATCATTTCGTTTGGATCCATACACATATTTTAGGCGTCCCCAAAACATATGCATTTCAGCCAAAGTCCGTGCTAGTGCGATAAATTCTTCCCATAATGTTATCTCAGTCGCAACTAATCACTTCGGCTGGATCCATACACATATTTTAGGCGTCCCCAAAATATATGTACTTCAGCCAACTTCCATGTTAGTGCGATTCGATCAGCCACAATATAATTCTCTTTTCTAAATCCGACTTAGCATCCTTTCATTTGACTTATTGCTTTATTCATTTTGTCACAATCACTATCTTCCAGGCTACAATACTTAATATCAGGGACAACTTGGTTAAACTCTATACCCAAGCATAACATTTCTAACATTCGATCAAGGGTCTAACTTAGAGCCAACCATATCAAGGGTTCACAACAACAATCATTTTCCTTCCCAAATCCAACAACATTTTTCACCGAGGCAATTCATCTTTTCTATAAGACACAGTCCGACATCACCCACTATCGATTACCCGAGTCAGGATATAATTCTATGCAACAGTCAAGGTTAACTTAGCTACCCGACTATAGGTACACTCGAGTCTTACCTTACGATTGCAATTCCCACTTATGGCCGACATATAATCCTCAATGGTCAAACATCTCTTAAGGCTCAAGTTGAAGCATACATTCCCTTAGGTCAATACTCATTATCATTGTCTCTCATTCAATGCCACAAGGTCATCCTATGGGTCTCCAATAGTCACCTATTATTCAGCCAGTCTCTAAGGTTAGCTACACTGATAGCTAAACTTAATCATTCAGGTGACTTCCCTAGAGTGGACGGCTACTAGGGTTATGCTAGTTTCTTATTCTTAAGGCCAACAAGCAACCAACAGTTCTAAGGAACTCTACCCAAACCTATGGGTTTTAACTCAGTCTGAATAACTAATCGCCATTGTTGGTTATGCCAACAATTGGTCATGCAGCCCACAGTTTCTAGGGTCAAGTCTATCTATCTAGTGTCTTCCTCAAGGAACTAATTCCCACAGAGGCTCACTCTAGACTTACCCAACGATCGACTAAGATCGATCTATCAACATTACGGTCAATTCCCAATCCGACATACGATTCCCATCGTTCCAATAATCCATCAAGTAAATTCCCAACGATTCAATTTCTATTCCAATTCCTTTATACTCACACAAACCCATAAGCCAAAGCTAACTATTCAAGGGTCATCGATTCCGTTAGTCTCAACAGGACTATAGAATCATACTATTCGGTCGGTATGACGAAGTCACACCACTAAGTCATAAGCCAACAATCTATATCCCAACCAACAATCATCTATACCGACATTATCCAACACGTTTGAAATTTCTCGTTCCTATTTGTTTCTCAATTATCAACTATCTTACGGCATTCTTAATCTCATGCAGTAATGGTCAAGTAGTTCATCCCATTCAATCCGACAATTTATGTATCACTTAACCATCCTCTAGGCAACAACAGTATTCTGAGTCACTACTTGTTATTTTTCTAGTACAATTCAATTCTTCAGCATCATGCATCTATGCAATGAATATCCTTTGGTGATCAAGATGGATTGACATCTATTACACCTTAGGATCAAGGCACAGATTTCTAATATCCCTTTGATTCACCGACAATATTTTCAAAACTTTCAGTTACGCATCCAACTTTATATTAGCCACATTTAATTTGCATCCAACCAATCGAAATCGACATTCCAATGTTCTAAGCCGCAACATTCTCTAGCCAAATCATTTACCCGTAGCATACTAACTGTCTTACTAGTCTGAGTCATCACTCGACTAAACAATTTCTAACCAAGCCAACCGTTATCATTTCTAGAATCTTGCTACCCAACATAGCATCACCGTCAGGGGACACTCGAGTCATCTAGCACAATACATGACTCCCAGCTAAGTCTCGGGACTACCCAGTACTCACAGATAGTCTCATTGCTATTTTATGGAAAGGGTCAACATACATCTCGTTCTGAGGTGGTAGAGGCAATATACCACTTAGAAACGAAGCCATCCTTAAACAATACCAACTCAATCTATTTCGGACATTCCTGATCTATAATGATCATAATACTTAACCAACATCTCGGGGTCTCAATATCACAAGGCAACATTCTTAGGGTCTCAAAGCAGTAGCCAGCACGCATGAGTCAATTCACCAATTCTGTTGAACTCATCCATCAATTATTTCATTCCCAATTCTTTCTGCATCACATGCAATTCTCAACTTGTTACAGCATACCCAGCCACTTTTCTATATTCCCACATTTCTAACAGCATTCACAATATAGCATACTATGGCATCGAGTCATTGTTGGGTTATTTGTGTCCAAACCAACAACAATCATTCTTTTAGGGGCATCACAATGTATATAGACTTATTGTATAGAACATCCAGTGAGCAGCCAAGAGGGTCAATGATCTTTCAGACACGAACAACATAGAATGATTACAGAACAACAACAATATAATCGTGGAAGCAATCTTTGATTTAATCGCGGAAGCAACGTTGAGTGATCGCGGAAGCAACTTTGGTCAATCATCGATGCAACTTTGATTTGAAACGAACCAAAGAAGAGACCAAGGACGTAAAGCCGTGCTCTGATACCAATTTGTCATGTCCCGATTCATAGAGTCATTTATTCACATATTTTATCTCTTGGAATCGATCGTCCTTGCTTGGGCGTGATGCCGTACAAGTCTGGTATTGCACTTGTACAAGGCAAAGATGGTACATAATCGATTATTCTTCAAATAGGAACACATCGCAGCGGCAGAAGCAGATAAATTGAATTTAATGAGGACAATCTCTCTTATTGAATAGAAGTACATCACTTCTTTATAGCAGCGGAGAAAAGAGTAACTTGAAGCCACACAGAGATATGTAGAACTTTATTCTCTTTATTGATAATTGAAGAAGAGTACAAGACTTGTATTGAAGTACAATGATCACAGCACATCTCACTTTAAATTGGAAACCAACTAAACAATGCTATACAACTTACATTTGATATTTGGATACAATGGATTACAACTCGATATACCGACTTGGCTTACAATCTAACTGGTACAACTGATTACAATGTTCCATACATTATGCCCTTTATAAACAGAAGACATCATCTTGTGCAAGGAGAGCTTCTGTATGCCCAACAAATCTTCGATGCCGCGGGACCAATCCAGCTAAACTTCGTGTGTAGAACATTCCAAGCACGAGCACCTGCCCACAAAACGTGGGTCAGCACATCATCTATGTACTGGCGAGCAGAATCCAACCCACTCGCATAAACCAACATTTAAGTGCTCATTTAAGCATGCATTTATTAGAGTGATCTTTCTATTTGGGGCCTAGCATCAGTTTACAGTTCATGGGCAATAATCAGAGTGAAGCATGTAAACATATTCTTAGTAGCATTCATGTGGACATATCATTTATCATTCTTGGTGTTATCATGCAAAGGCATCATTGAGGCATACTAGGTGTTATCATGAAAAGGCATCATTGAGGCATCAATAACATTAACATCTTAAACATGTTCTAACAGTTCTCACTTCAAGCATCACTTAGCATGGATGTTATGTTTGAGCACTATTTATAGCAAGGCATCTTTCTAGCATAATGAATTGAACATGTTAAGCAGGCAAGTTAAACTAACTTATACAATATCACAATTATGTGATTTCTTACCGATAGCCGACTTCTCGTACCTGCATCAAATACAGGTTATCTGATATACTTACTCTGCCTGCACAAAACATTCATTAGCATGCATCCTGACTACATGGTCACTGGTGTTGTTAAACCATATGGACTCTTCTCATTTCATTTCATTTTAAGATAATGCGGTCAGCATAGTAGGTGGCGAGCCTCTATGCCACCCCGCCTTATCCGTGCTCCTAAAGCACTCATCATTATTTCCTTCTAGGCCGAATCGGTTCCCAGGGCCCTAGGAACCGTTCGAGGAAATTATTACTCAAACCTTGTATACAAGTTGTCCATGACCATGCGAATGCGTGTCCGACTCGATTGTGAACATAATCGCATGGTAAAATATATTAAGGAAAGTAAAGGCAACAGTGCATCATTAGTCATATTCAATGACTTATTCATTTCATCATTTCCATCATTTCATTTGGTGATCTCAACGATCCCAGCTTTATCATTTCTCATTCATTGCTTCATAGCAATGTATCTTATATCATTCCTTTCTTAAGAGGAACTTAACATTCATTCATTTCATAGGGGCATTTATTCATTCATTCATTTCTCATAAGGGACAGGCAACATTTCATATTCTTGCAACAGCTATACAGATAGTACATGATTCTAGTGTTTCATTCAGTTCATTGGTTCGATAGCATAGCCAGTTCATTTCTTATTCTATCATTCATAAGGCATCTCATTATTCAAGTGTCCACTTGTTCCAGCAGTGTTAAGCATAAGGGGCAATGTTATCAATTCATTCTTAGGCAGCGAATCACATTAACAGTTCAATGTGTTGTACATTTCAATAATTCTCAATATAGGCATCTCTATTATTCAGCAACTAACATAAGGGACATTTAGGGGCAGTTCATAGCATTTCAATACTTCATCTATTAAGCATGAAGGAGTAAGGAGGAGGAAGGACAGTTCCACTCACCCAAAATTCCACTAAGCGTAGCTCCTCCAGCGAGCCACGTTCCAATATCCATTCCGTCTAGCCAGTTAAGAGAGACTGCATCAGTCTCAATTCTCCCGATTTCTAACATAAGTCACGGTCCAATATTCTGATCCCATACAATAAGCCAACCAAATGTCTCGTGCGGAGCGGGGCATTACACGGTATCCCCGTCAACTGGGTCCATTGGATCCTCCTACCGGACTCGCAATACATGTCAGATCAGACACAACAAGAAGAGTACTACCTATGTCACCATCGGCCGAAGAAGGTGATATGAGGGTCATCTATGGGGTGGTTGTAGTTAGTGACCGCAGAGATGTTTGCTTGTGGAATCCTATAACGAGAGAGGATATCCCACTCCCTCTGCCTCCTTGTAATTTCGATTGTGAATACGAGTCCTATTGCATAGGCAAGATTGTCTTGTCCTCGAATCCTTCTTCGTCCTCCCAGCTGCTGCAAGACCAAGGCTGTTGTACGGTCATGGCCATTCGTAAATGCTCACATGTATTGAGCTTCTGCAGGATCATAGATGATGACATGAGTTGGACCACCTTCGAGGAAGCCACTAGTTTTGGTATTGGTTTCCATGGCGAATTCTGTTTCATGGACGTAATTTGTTACCGAGGGCAATTCTACGCCGTAACATGGGGAGGAGGGGTTGTGATGTTAGATGTTGGCCCAAATCCAAAGATGGCAGTAGTTGCGGATTATGATCCGTACCGACCAACGGACGATGACGATGCCAATGACGACGACTTTGACGGCGATCGCTACTCCTATCAATATTATCTGGTGGAGTCATCCGGAGAGCTGTTGAGGGTTGCAAGGCTCATCAAACGGAACATCAACATCGACGAGCATTGGCATGAGCATAAGTCGATATAAAGTTTGTGATTCATAAGCTCGATTTCGACACAAAGACTTGGAGCACGGTGGTTAGCTTAGGTGATCAAGCATTGTTTCTGGGATCGTGCTCCTCCGTGTCCGTTGCTGCTGCTGATGGATAATGCAAAAGGAATTCTATCTATTTCTTAGATGATTCTGATGATGACTATTGTTCTTGCTTGGAAATGGAAAGTGATATGGGTATGTTTGATTTGGAGGATGGAAGCGTCACTTGGTTCGGGTTGGGTACTTACACATGTTCATCGTTGAAGGAGAACTGCTCCTCGCTTTTCTACTCTCCAGAATTTTGGATCGATCTTGCTCCATGGTAGGAAAATCAATTTTGTTTACGAATACTGCATAATTGATAACTTGATTTGTAAAGCTTTCAATTGTTGTTAATGTAGAAAATAATAGTTGAGTTGATTTTATTGATGGACTACTTCACAACTTATAGGGAGTCTAGCTCCTCTACATACTACATATTCCGATGTCGGACTAAAAGTCCCTTATTGACTCTCAACACTCCCCCTCAAGATAGGCGATAGATATTGATCATCCCCATCTTATTACATAGCTTCGACAGACTTAATGAACTAAGACCCTTAGTCAGACAGTCTGCAACTTGTTCTTCTGAGCGGACATGGTCAATCTTCAGTATCCCTTGTTCCAGCTTCTCCTTGATGAAGAATCGATCAATCTCGATGTGCTTCGTTCTGTCGTGTTGAACGAGATTGTTAGCTATACTTATTGCAGCTTGACTATCGCTCAGAAGACGTAATGGTGCTCCCTTGTCTAGCTTTAACTTTGTCAGCAACGCTTTCACCTACAGCAACTCTGACACTCCCAGAGCCATTTCTCTGTATTCTGCTTCAGCTGTCGACCGTGCTACCACAGACTGTTTCTTGCTTCTCCATGAGACCAGATTTCCTCCTACAAAAATACAGTATCCCGTGGTAGACCTTTTGTCGTCTATGCAGGTCGCCCAGTCTGCATCACAGTATCCCTCAACTTCTATGCGTCCATTCTTCTTGAACCATAGCCCCTTTCCTGGCGTTCCTTTCAGATACCTCAAGATCTGAAATACTGCTTCCATATGACCCTTTCTTGGATCATGCATGTAGCGACTCACTACACTCATCTTTGTACAATTTTTCATATATATATATATATATATATATATATATATATATATATATATATATTTTTTTTTTTGAAATCCCACTCACACACACAATTGGGGGGCTCGAACCTTGCCGGCCCCTCCAGGTGTCCACTCTAATACCACTAGGCTAGAGAGCTCGGACATATATATATATATATATATATATATATATATATATATATAAACCACTCTCTCTCTTTATATATATAGTGCAATTTTCCATGGTTGTCTCCGTCTCTTTAAGAAGAAGTTATACTTATAAGAGAGGGAGACATATGTCTGCAGTAGAGCGAGACGCATCATCTTTGTGTTCTTCAACAGACATGCCTGCCGCGGGTGGTGATCGGTGGTGGTCGACTCTCTTGCCTGAGCTCTTAGTTCTGATACTGCAACGCCTTCCGTCCGTCCGTGACCGCATCCGTTCCGGTTGTGTGTGCAGTTGGTGGCGGTCGGTACTAACGGAGGCTCGGCATCTCTTGCCTCCTATCGCTCCTCTGCTACTGCTTCCTTACACAGACGAAGATGATGATCCCTTGTATCACCCGGACACGTGCACGGCATCCCCGTCAACTGGGTTCATCGGGTCCTCCTACCGACGAAGAAGGTGATATGCGTGTCTTCTATGGGATGGTTGTTAGTTAGAGACTGCGGCGGAGATGTTCACTTGTGGAATCCCATAACGAAAGAGGAGATCCCACTCCCTCGACCTCCTTGTAATTTCTCGTGTGGATTTAATAAGTCCTCCTCTTGTGTGGACAAGGTTGTCTTGTCCTCAAAATCCTTCTTCATCCTTCCAGCAGCTGCAAGACCAAGGCTATTGCACGGTCATGGCCATTCATAAATGCTCGCAAGCATTGATCTTCTGCAGGATCAGAAAGGACATGAGTTGGACAACCTTCAAGGAAACCAATCGTTTCAATGATGTAATTTGTTACCGAGGACAATTCTACGCTGTAACATCGGGCTCAGGGATTGTGATGCTAGATATTGATGGCCCAAGTCCAAAGATGGCACTAGCTGCCGAGGATTGTGATTGGATCGACGACGACAACTACGTTGACGACGTCAATATTGAATACAACTATCGGGATTATCTGGTGGAGTCATCCGGGGAGCTGTTGATGGTTTCAAGGGTCACCAAACAAATTACGGACTCTGACGAGCTTGAGTATACTAAGTCGACTACAAAGTTTGTGGTTCGTAAGCTCGATTTCGATACAAAGTCGTGGAGTAAGGTGGTAAGTGTAATGCCCCGCTCCGCACGAGGCATTTGGTTGGCTTATTGTATGGGATCAGAATATTGGACCGTGACTTATGTTAGGAATCGGGAGAATTGAGACTGATGCAGTCTCTCTTAACTGGCTAGACGGAATGGATATTGGAACGTGGCTCGCTGGAGGAGCTACGCTTAGTGAAATTTTGGGTGAGTGGAACTGTCCTTCCTCCTCCTTACTCCTTCATGCTTAATAGATGAAGTATTGAAATGCTATGAACTGCCCCTAAATGTCCCTTATGTTAGTTGCTGAATAATAGAGATGCCTATGTTGAGAATTATTGAAATGTACAACACATTGAACTATTAATGTGATTCGCTGCCTAAGAATGAATTGATAACATTGCCCCTTATGCTTAACACTGCTGGAACAAGTGGACACTTGAATAATGAGATGCCTTATGAATGATAGAATAAGAAATGTACTGGCTATGCTATCGAACCAATGAACTGAATGAAACACTAGAATCATGTACTATCTGTATAGCTGTTGCAAGAATATGAAATGTTGCCTGTCCCTTATGAGAAATGAATGAATGAATAAATGCCCCTATGAAATGAATGAATGTTAAGTTCCTCTTAAGAAAGGAATGATATAAGATACATTGCTATGAAGCAATGAATGAGAAATGATAAAGCTGGGATCGTTGAGATCACCAAATGAAATGATGGAAATGATGAAATGAATAAGTCATTGAATATGACTAATGATGCACTGTTGCCTTTACTTTCCTTAATATATTTTACCATACGATTATGTTCACAATCGAGTCGGGCACGCATTCGCATGGTCATGGACAACTTGTATACAAGGTTTGAGTAATAATTTCCTCGAACGGTTCCTAGGGCCCTGGGGACCGATTCGGCCTAGGAGGAAATAATGATGAGTGCTTTGGGAGCACGGATAAGGCGGGGTGGCATAGAGGCTCGCCACCTACTATGCTGACCGCATTATCTTAAAATGAAATGAAATGAGAAGAGTCCATATGGTTTAACAACACCAGTGACCATGTAGTCAGGATGCATGCTAATGAATGTTTTGTGCAGGCAGAGTAAGTATATCAGATAACCTGTATTTGATGCAGGTACGAGAAGTCGGCTATCGGTAAGAAATCACATAATTGTGATATTGTATAAGTTGGTTTAACTTGCCTGCTTAACATGTTCAATTCATTATGCTAGAAAGATGCCTTGCTATAAATAGTGCTCAAACATAACATCCATGCTAAGTGATGCTTGAAGTGAGAACTGTTAGAACATGTTTAAGATGTTAATGTTATTGATGCCTCAATGATGCCTTTTCATGATAACACCTAGTATGCCTCAATGATGTCTTTGCATGATAACACCAAGAATGATAAATGATATGTCCACATGAATGCTACTAAGAATATGTTTACATGCTTCACTCTGATTATTGCCCATGAACTGTAAACTGATGCTAGGCCCCAAATAGAAAGATCACTCTAATAAATGCATGCTTAAATGAGCACTTAAATGTTGGTTTATGCGAGTGGGTTGGATTCTGCTCGCCAGTACATAGATGATGTGCTGACCCACGTTTTGTGGGCAGGTGTTCGTGCTTGGAATGTTCTACACACGAAGTTTAGCTGGATTGGTCCCGCGGCATCGAAGATTTGTTGGGCATACAGAAGCTCTCCTTGCACAAGATGATGTCTTCTGTTTATAAAGGGCATAATGTATGGAACATTGTAATCAGTTGTACCAGTTAGATTGTAAGCCAAGTCGGTATATCGAGTTGTAATCCATTGTATCCAAATATCAAATGTAAGTTGTATAGCATTGTTCAGTTGGTTTCCAATTTAAAGTGAGATGTGCTGTGATCATTGTACTTCAATACAAGTCTTGTACTCTTCTTCAATTATCAATAAAGAGAATAAAGTTCTACATATCTCTGTGTGGCTTCAAGTTACTCTTTTCTCCGCTGCTATAAAGAAGTGATGTACTTCTATTCAATAAGAGAGATTGTCCTCATTAAATTCAATTTATCTGCTTCTGCCGCTGCGATGTGTTCCTATTTGAAGAATAATCGATTATGTACCATCTTTGCCTTGTACAAGTGCAATACCAGACTTGTACGGCATCACGCCCAAGCGAGGACGATCGATTCCAAGAGATAAAATATGTGAATAAATGACTCTATGAATCGGGGCGTGACAAATTGGTATCAGAGCACGGCTTTACGTCCTTGGTCTCTTCTTTGGTTCGTTTCAAATCAAAGTTGCATCGATGATTGACCAAAGTTGCTTCCGCGATCACTCAACGTTGCTTCCGCGATTAAATCAAAGATTGCTTCCACGATTATATTGTTGTTGTTCTGTAATCATCCTATGTTGTTCGTGTCTGAAAGATCATTGACCCTCTTGGCTGCTCACTGGATGTTCTATACAATAAGTCTATATACATTGTGATGCCCCTAAAAGAATGATTGTTGTTGGTTTGGACACAAATAACCCAACAATGACTCGATGCCATAGTATGCTATATTGTGAATGCTGTTAGAAATGTGGGAATATAGAAAAGTGGCTGGGTATGCTGTAACAAGTTGAGAATTGCATGTGATGCAGAAAGAATTGGGAATGAAATAATTGATGGATGAGTTCAACAGAATTGGTGAATTGACTCATGCGTGCTGGCTACTGCTTTGAGACCCTAAGAATGTTGCCTTGTGATATTGAGACCCCGAGATGTTGGTTAAGTATTATGATCATTATAGATCAGGAATGTCCGAAATAGATTGAGTTGGTATTGTTTAAGGATGGCTTCGTTTCTAAGTGGTATATTGCCTCTACCACCTCAGAACGAGATGTATGTTGACCCTTTCCATAAAATAGCAATGAGACTATCTGTGAGTACTGGGTAGTGCCGAGACTTAGCTGGGAGTCATGTATTGTGCTAGATGACTCGAGTGTCCCCTGACGGTGATGCTATGTTGGGTAGCAAGATTCTAGAAATGATAACGGTTGGCTTGGTTAGAAATTGTTTAGTCGAGTGATGACTCAGACTAGTAAGACAGTTAGTATGCTACGGGTAAATGATTTGGCTAGAGAATGTTGCGGCTTAGAACATTGGAATGTCGATTTCGATTGGTTGGATGCAAATTAAATGTGGCTAATATAAAGTTGGATGCGTAACTGAAAGTTTTGAAAATATTGTCGGTGAATCAAAGGGATATTAGAAATCTGTGCCTTGATCCTAAGGTGTAATAGATGTCAATCCATCTTGATCACCAAAGGATATTCATTGCATAGATGCATGATGCTGAAGAATTGAATTGTACTAGAAAAATAACAAGTAGTGACTCAGAATACTGTTGTTGCCTAGAGGATGGTTAAGTGATACATAAATTGTCGGATTGAATGGGATGAACTACTTGACCATTACTGCATGAGATTAAGAATGCCGTAAGATAGTTGATAATTGAGAAACAAATAGGAACGAGAAATTTCAAACGTGTTGGATAATGTCGGTATAGATGATTGTTGGTTGGGATATAGATTGTTGGCTTATGACTTAGTGGTGTGACTTCGTCATACCGACCGAATAGTATGATTCTATAGTCCTGTTGAGACTAACGGAATCGATGACCCTTGAATAGTTAGCCTTGGCTTATGGGTTTGTGTGAGTATAAAGGAATTGGAATAGAAATTGAATCGTTGGGAATTTACTTGATGGATTATTGGAACAATGGGAATCGTATGTCGGATTGGGAATTGACCGTAATATTGATAGATCGATCTTAGTCGATCGTTGGGTAAGTCTAGAGTGAGCCTCTGTGGAAATTAGTTCCTTGAGGAAGACACTAGATAGATAGACTTGACCCTAGAAACTGTGGGCTGCATGACCAATTGTTGGCATAACCAACAATGGCGATTAGTTATTCAGACTGAGTTAAAACCCATAGGTTTGGGTAGAGTTCCTTAGAACTGTTGGTTGCTTGTTGGCCTTAAGAATAAGAAACTAGCATAACCCTAGTAGCCGTCCACTCTAGGGAAGTCACCTGAATGATTAAGTTTAGCTATCAGTGTAGCTAACCTTAGAGACTGGCTGAATAATAGGTGACTATTGGAGACCCATAGGATGACCTTGTGGCATTGAATGAGAGACAATGATAATGAGTATTGACCTAAGGGAATGTATGCTTCAACTTGAGCCTTAAGAGATGTTTGACCATTGAGGATTATATGTCGGCCATAAGTGGGAATTGCAATCGTAAGGTAAGACTCGAGTGTACCTATAGTCGGGTAGCTAAGTTAACCTTGACTGTTGCATAGAATTATATCCTGACTCGGGTAATCGATAGTGGGTGATATCGGACTGTGTCTTATAGAAAAGATGAATTGCCTCGGTGAAAAATGTTTTTGGATTTGGGAAGGAAAATGATTGTTGTTGTGAACCCTTGATATGGTTGGCTCTAAGTTAGACCCTTGATCGAATATTAGAAATGTTATGCTTGGGTATAGAGTTTAACCAAGTTGTCCCTGATATTAAGTATTGTAGCCTGGAAGATAGTGATTGTGACAAAATGAATAAAGCAATAAGTCAAATGAAAGGATGCTAAGTCGGATTTAGAAAAGAGAATTATATTGTGGCTGATCGAATCGCACTAACATGGAAGTTGGCTGAAGTACATATATTTTGGGGACGCCTAAAATATGTGTATGGATCCAGCCGAAGTGATTAGTTGCGACTGAGATAACATTATGGGAAGAATTTATCGCACTAGCACGGACTTTGGCTGAAATGCATATGTTTTGGGGACGCCTAAAATATGTGTATGGATCCAAACGAAATGATATGTTGCGACTGAGATAGAAATATAAGGAAAATGTTGGCGAATCAATGAGAATTTACAAGAAATTAAAAAAGAGATAGACAGATCGAATCGTTGATGGATTTAAATGGTACAGTTGGATAGATATTTTGAAATGACCGAGTGGGCTGAAATGAATATTGATTTGAAGCTGAATGAGTAAACTCATGGTGATTAAGTGAATCTTGTAGAAGACTTATTTCCTTAAGTTTCGAGGACGAAACTTTTTCTGAGTGGTATATTATGTAATGCCCCGCTCCGCACGAGGCATTTGGTTGGCTTATTGTATGGGATCAGAATATTGGACCGTGACTTATGTTAGGAATCGGAAGAATTAAGACTGATGCAGTCTCTCTTAACTGGCTAGACGGAATGGATATTGGAACGTGGCTCGCTGGAGGAGCTACGCTTAGTGGAATTTTGGGTGAGTGGAACTGTCCTTCCTCCTCCTTACTCCTTCATGCTTAATAGATGAAGTATTGAAATGCTATGAACTGCCCCTAAATGTCCCTTATGTTAGTTGCTGAATAATAGAGATGCCTATGTTGAGAATTATTGAAATGTACAACACATTGAACTGTTAATATGATTCGCTGCCTAAGAATGAATTGATAACATTGCCCCTTATGCTTAACACTGCTGGAACAAGTGGACACTTGAATAATGAGATGCCTTATGAATGATAGAATAAGAAATGAACTGGCTATGCTATCGAACCAATGAACTGAATGAAACACTAGAATCATGTACTATCTGTATAGCTGTTGCAAGAATATGAAATGTTGCCTGTCCCTTATGAGAAATGAATGAATGAATAAATGCCCCTATGAAATGAATGAATGTTAAGTTCCTCTTAAGAAAGGAATGATATAAGATACATTGCTATGAAGCAATGAATGAGAAATGATAAAGCTGGGATCGTTGAGATCACCAAATGAAATGATGGAAATGATGAAATGAATAAGTCATTGAATATGACTAATGATGCACTGTTGCCTTTACTTTCCTTAATATATTTTACCATGCGATTATGTTCACAATCGAGTCGGACACGCATTCGCATGGTCATGGACAACTTGTATACAAGGTTTGAGTAATAATTTCCTCGAATGGTTCCTAGGGCCCTGGGGACCGATTCGGCCTAGGAGGAAATAATGATGAGTGCTTTGGGAGCACGGATAAGGCGGGGTGGCATAGAGGCTCGCCACCTACTATGCTGACCGCATTATCTTAAAATGAAATGAAATGAGAAGAGTCCATATGGTTTAACAACACCAGTGACCATGTAGTCAGGATGCATGCTAATGAATGTTTTGTGCAGGCAGAGTAAGTATATCAGATAACCTGTATTTGATGCAGGTACGAGAAGTCGGCTATCGGTAAGAAATCACATAATTGTGATATTGTATAAGTTGGTTTAACTTGCCTGCTTAACATGTTCAATTCATTATGCTAGAAAGATGCCTTGCTATAAATAGTGCTCAAACATAACATCCATGCTAAGTGATGCTTGAAGTGAGAACTGTTAGAACATGTTTAAGATGTTAATGTTATTGATGCCTCAATGATGCCTTTTTATGATAACACCTAGTATGCCTCAATGATGCCTTTGCATGATAACACCAAGAATGATAAATGATATGTCCACGTGAATGCTACTAAGAATATGTTTACATGCTTCACTCTGATTATTGCCCATGAACTGTAAACTGATGCTAGGTCCCAAATAGAAAGATCACTCTAATAAATGCATGCTTAAATGAGCACTTAAATGTTGGTTTATGCGAGTGGGTTGGATTCTGCTCGCCAGTACATAGATGATGTGCTGACCCACGTTTTGTGGGCAGGTGCTCGTGCTTGGAATGTTCTACACACGAAGTTTAGCTGGATTGGTCCCGCGGCATCGAAGATTTGTTGGGCATACAGAAGCTCTCCTTGCACAAGATGATGTCTTCTGTTTATAAAGGGCATAATGTATGGAACATTGTAATCAGTTGTACCAGTTAGATTGTAAGCCAAGTCGGTATATCGAGTTGTAATCCATTGTATCCAAATATCAAATGTAAGTTGTATAGCATTGTTCAGTTGGTTTCCAATTTAAAGTGAGATGTGCTGTGATCATTGTACTTCAATACAAGTCTTGTACTCTTCTTCAATTATCAATAAAGAGAATAAAGTTCTACATATCTCTGTGTGGCTTCAAGTTACTCTTTTCTCCGCTGCTATAAAGAAGTGATGTACTTCTATTCAATAAGAGAGATTGTCCTCATTAAATTCAATTTATCTGCTTCTGCCGCTGCGATGTGTTCCTATTTGAAGAATAATCGATTATGTACCATCTTTGCCTTGTACAAGTGCAATACCAGACTTGTACGGCATCACGCCCAAGCGAGGACGATCGATTCCAAGAGATAAAATATGTGAATAAATGACTCTATGAATCGGGGCGTGACAGTAAGCTTGGGTGATCAAGCATTATTTCTGGGATCCAGCTCCTCCGTGTCCATTGCTGCTGCTACCGATCATGGATACAGAAGGAATTCTATCTATTTCTTGAATGTCGATCGTTGTTGTTGTTGCCAGGGAAGTAGTGATATGGGCGTGTTCGACTTGGAGGATGGAAGGGTAACTCCGTATGGGATCGACATGGAACTTCACTACTATCCACAGTTTTGGATCGATCTTGCTCCATGGTTGGTAGGTAGGCAAGCAAGTGAAATTAGGGTCCTCTGCCATTTTTGTTTGAAGTCACAAATAGAGTCAGTTATTAGTCCTCTGTCATTTTTGTTTTTAAGTCACAAATAGAGTACTCTTGCAACTTGCATATCCTCCTGTCGGTGCTACAACTAGTAACCTTGAAATCTGCTGGTTGTGTCATATAGCTAGACATGCATCTTCTTCTAGTTTTTTTTTTTGCATTAGTTATGCTCCGAGTTCAGTTTTCAACAGCTGTATGTATAACTCTGATCAAGAGTTCGTCCAAAAAAAATGAAATTGCAAACAGTTGCTAGCTACATGTATCTTTACTCTGTGTTGCAAAGATCTCTATCATAATATACTAAGTTCAAGATATTGGTCATTATTAAAGAGAAAAATGACAACTTACAAGGTTTGTCCTCTTCTACTGATCAAAGGGTAATAACATATAAGGAGGCAATCGAATTACCTATTACCTACTAATTTATGTTACCTAGTAATTACCTACTAATCTAATTACCTAGTAATTTATATGAGGAAACAATCTAATTACCTACTAATCTAATTACCTAGTAATTTATGTTAACTAAGTTAAATAAAATCCAACATAATGATGTTGAAACACCCTCCCCCTAACAGGACCCCAACATAAGCTATCAAAACTTAACATATACTCTCATTTTTAGAGTATGGTTGACAACATTTGGCATAACTAGTCGACCATACTCTTTGTATGTAGGAGTATCAGTTCAGTATCAGAGGAGGAATTCTAGTACCAGACAATGTGGTTAGTTAGTCTGTTAGCGTCACTTGTACTAGCTTTAGTATAAATAGAGAGGTGTGCAATTCTTATTATTCGTGTAATGTCTACAATCTTGATTCAATGAAGAAGTTAGTTACATGTCCAATTTCTTCTTCCTCTTTCCCCATTACTGTCGACAATTTGGTATCAGAGCCTCTCGATCCAGTCCTAGAGGCCAGTGGTGAACGAAGCACGAGCAACCATGGTTCCATGCCTGCATCACCAGGGAATCAACAGCTTCCCATTGAGGAGAGGAGGATCTCGGCAATAGAAGGTACAATTCATAGATCTGAACACTACATTCGATCAGTTAATGGAAGAACTAGCTAGGTCAAGAAGCGGGTTCGACTTCCCCCAATTTCCTCGACTATGGCAATTCCTCCTCCACAATATTTTCTGGCCATGGGGACTCCTTCACCCCTAACTTCACCTAATATCCCTAATTTGGGTTAAACTCCATGGGAGTGACTCCATCCATGACACCATTAGGGTCTACTAAAGCATGACCTATAGTTTCAGCACCAAGCCTATTTTTCTTTGCTTCACCATTGGTATTTACACCAATGTCTATGGGACCTTCCTTTTGGGGACTGTGACAAATCAACAATATTGATTTTATTAATGGATGATTATAAAAAACAATACAGCTATATATATATATATATATATATATATATATATATATATATATATATATATATATATATATATATATATATATATATATATATATCCAATCCAAAGGTCCCATCCTAATACGTCAATTACGTCAAGTATATAGCTCCGGTATTTCTCTTCTTCTAGTTGGTAAGCTTGAAATAAGAAACTTAAAGAGAGGATCATCTCCAGCCATAGGTTCATACGTTTTTTTGTCACCTTAAGTTTATATTATTCGATTTTGACATTCCAACTACATAATTTATTCTTTTGAAGTACATTCTGTCAATTTTGATACATATAGAGACCACTTCAAAAGATATTCTTTAGTACAAAAGTGTAATTTAAAAACTTGTATTGTCAAATATTCTTTTGAAGTGGTTCAGATGTGCTTCAACGGAATATGCTTCAAAAGAACAATTTTTAAAATTTGGGTGCCAAAATCGAACATTAAAATATTGAGGTGCCAAAAACGTCTGACGCTATAGTTGGGGTGCCATTAGAATAACTCGTTCCAAGAATTGTGAGCGCTACAGTTAGTGTTCTATTAGAGTAACTTATTGCAAGAATTGAGAATTCATCCCTATCGCACATATTTGATGTACATGTACCACTAAGGAGGTCTTCTTTCGTTTCACAGATCTTCCTGAATTTCAGATTCATAGGATCCTCGTATAAATTAATTGGTATGTAAAACTAACAGTATAACAAAATACTCATAAATGCAGAGATTATCCTTTCTAATGAAAAGAGAGAGAGTTCATGTTTGTTATTATGTTGCTGTTAGGATTTTCTTAGCCAGAAGTGGTGGTGTCTGGTTTGCTAAAACTAGTGGGTCTGTGATAGTGCACAATCGTAAAACTTAGCCAGAAGGATTTTCTTAGCCATGTCCGAAGGAATTTGGGGAAATTTGAATCCCCATCTTGACCTGGCAAATTCGTCCATTAACCTATCGAATTTGGTACTCAAAGGTTTGGATCGTACCTTCAATTGCTAAGAACCTTCTTTCTCCATCCATAGCCTGTTGATTCCCTTGTGATCCTTGTGCGGAGCCATGGCTGCTCGAACCATGTTCTCTACTGGCTTCAAGTATCGGCTCCAAGGGTTCTGATACCAAATTGTTGACAACTCTTGCACTAGGATTGGATAATAGAGGTGACCGAACCTCCTTTTGTATCTCTGTAAAGGGACAATGTAATCGAATTGTAAGTACTTTTGTATCGATCAAGAAAATGACTACAACCCACCTCCTTTCTATTACTTATCTCTTCAATTTATAGTAATTCTGTTACAAGCCTTTAATCACTAACAGACTAACTAAGTTCATTACTGCCTAAGCTCATTGCTAATTACAACATTGATGACTAAATACTAATTACACTTGAGTTCAGGAATTAAATTGACTGACTTAACTAATGCTGGTAAGTAACACTGATACTGAGCTTGAGCTTGAGCTTGAGTGAGTTTTGATAGTGATATCTGGCAATTGGATTGATACAAAGTATTGATACTAAGTTCTGGCAAATTGCAATTGAATGATACTGAGTGTTGATACTGTAGGATTGCCATATATTCTATTGTCAAGTGAACTGACACTGCCTTGCCAAGTGTCAAGGCTCTGATACTTGCACAGAGTAGGACTGTATCACAATCTGGAGATTAACTTCTTCTCTTATATATAAAATGTCTATAAAATTAATCACTCTGACCAATGTATGTAACCTTAATTGTTGTAATATATGTTAAAAAAGTGGCTAGAAATTTTTTTAGAACTTTTTCTATATGTATCTCTGACGAAGTTATTTTTTTTTTCTTCCTAAACTTTTTCTGACTATATAAACAAATAACAAATCCTAAAATAAATTAAAATTCAAATTATATTTAAACTAAATACATGGTATTATCTAACTAAACACATTCAAAATTCTAAAAGATATCCATAACAAATCCAAGTTAAAATATATTCAAATCAAATTGAACATATATATTTTAATAAAATTAAATTTTTTATCTATTTTTTAACAATATTATAGTTTCTTGTACAGTACAATGTAAGTGAACATGACTAATATATAAAGCTATATATGGATATAGATATAATTATGAAGAAGTGAGAAGATAATGACCTAATTTTTTATTAATCCGGGTACACTTATTTATACATTTACATATCAACTTGGGCCTAAGTCACATGGGCCAATCATAATATATACAATTTAATTCCAATACCTACCCCCCCCCCCCCTTGAAGCATGCAAGTAACAAAGGCCCAACTTGCGCAAATGAAACTCAAATTGCCGTTTACACAAAGCTTTGGTGAAAACGTCCACCAATTGCCCATTCGTCGGCACATGAGATGGCGACTGCGGCGTAGATGTTCACTTGTGGAATCCTATAACGAGAGATGAGATCCCACTCCCTCGATATAAGCCCTCTTTGGTGGACAAGGTTATCTTGTCCTCGAATCCAGCTTGTCCATCCCAAGACTGCTGCACCGTCGTGGTCAAATACTCACAAGTATTGGGCTTCTGCAGGATCAGAGATGACATGAGTTGGACCACCTCGAGGGAACCAATAGTTTTCTGGACGTAATTTGTTACCGAGGGCAATTCTACGTTGTAACATGTGGAGGAGGGGTTGTGATGTTAGATGTTGGCCCAAATCCAAAGATGACAGTAGTCGCGGATTGTGATTGGTACTACCCGACGGACGATGACGACGGCGATGTTGATGACGGGCACTGTCACTACTCCTATCATTATTATCTGGTGGAGTCATCCGGGGTGCTGTTGAGGGTTGCAAGGCTCATCAAATGGATCACGAACATTGACGAGGATGAGCATAAGTCGACTATAATGTTTGTGGTTCTTAAGCTCGATTTCGATACAAAGACGTGGAGCAAGTTGATAAGCTTGGGCGATCAAGCATTGTTTCTAGGATCCAGCTCCTCCGTGTCCGTTGCTGCTGCTACCGATCATGGATACAAAAGGAATTCTATCTATTTCTTGGATGATTCTTATTATTATTATTTGGGAGGTGATATGGGTATGTTTGATTTGGAGGATGGAAGCGTAACTACATTTCGGATCGATACGGATTTTCTCAACTATCCACAATTTTGGATCGATCCTGCTCCATGGTAGTTAAGCAAGTGAAGTACTGATCCTGGAAAATCTTTGTTTATGACGAAGACATAATTGATAATTTCTGGAAAGCTCTGACTGGTTGTTGTCCTGTGGAAGTGACAAACAACAAAGAATTTTAAATTGTATTTAATTTCTCTTTCAATTGTTTACTCTAATTTCTGTTGGAAAATTGCCTAGATTTAATTCCTATCAAATATTATTACTCCTCTGTCATTTTGTTTTGAAGGCCCACTTGCAACCTAGTAAATATAATTTTGATATGATTAATTAAGCTATGGGAAATAATGATCCGATAAGATTGTATTGGATTGAAAATCATATTTGGAATCTATCCTCTTTATGACTAATCCTATCTTAGGTTTGTTAACATGGAATCATGTTAGTTAAGAGAATACTAGGTAGGTTAAAAAAGGAAAAAGAAATTATTATGATATCGTTGAAATTTTAGATAGAAATTTAAATTACATTAAGATAGTTTAAATATGATTTGAATATATTTTGATTAGGATATAGATTTTTTTTTTATATATGTTTAGTTAGATAAGAAAAGAAAGTTAGTTTAAATATAATTTGGTATGAGTGTTCTCCGCCGAACCCTAATGTTCGTCTCTACGCCAAACTCTAGGGTTTTGCCATCTGCAAAACCCTAGGGTTTTGCTTTTCTCATTACGGCTCCCTCCCTTCACCATCCCCCAATCATCCATCACTTTCTCTTCTCCCACGGGCTACATCCTAACCCATCCTACAACTGCGAGCGCTTGACAGGCGTCCTCTTCTCCACCACCATTGATCGCATCTACCATGGCTTCCTATAGAGAAGTAATGGAAAAGATGGCATCCCTTTTCAGCATGCAAGGACCCGCTGATGTGATATCATTGACGGCTAGAGAGAGTTCTATACCCCTTCATTGGGCTTCTACCATGGCCGTTAAACCCTATTCCCAAAGAAGTTTTCAAAAATCTACTCTTGCATCTATCCTCGCTAAGATATGGAAAATGAAGGAGCCGGTGCACATTTTTGATCTCGATATCGAAACAGGGTCCTTTCTGGCAAGAGTGGATTCGCCCGAAGAGGTCAACCGTATTCTGCTCGAGGCCCCATGGAGCATTAATGATGAACTCCTTGCAATCGAGAAGTGTGATCCAGGAAAACTGCCGGAGGAGTACAAATTCAACATGGCGGACCTCTGGGTTCAACTTCACAAGATACCCCCGAAGTTTTTAAATCGCAAGGCGATCACCAGGATCGCGGAGGCCATTGGATCCCCTAGGCGAATTTCATGAGCAGAAGAGATTCAATGGACTACATTTACCCGCATCAAAATTCTCATTGATATCTCCAAGCCATTGAAGAAAGTAGTCCCGATGATGATAGATGGAGGTGATAAGAGTATGGTTAAGTGAGATATGAAATGCTCCCGCGTATGTGTACCTTCTGTGCTAGATTGGGTCATGTATATGATATTTGTTCGGAGCGCCGTAACTTTGAAACCCTCATCGGGGACGACTGGACTGAAGAAGAGAAAGACAGACTTAGAGATCTCCTACGACCCAGAGTCAAGGAGATCGATTTTCGAGCAGAAGCCCTTAGAGTTTACGCCCGTAGGGGGGTACCTCCAGGCTCTGAGGGGCCAACGACCATCAGTAAAGAGAAATCCCCTATTGATGAACAACTACCCAGGCGCAGAACCTCGTCTCCTCATTCACCCTACATCTCAAACCAACTGGTAAAATACACGCCACCACACAGAAGGAACGCAAGTACTAGGCCCCCTCACAATGATTTAGCGGGCGTCCATGAGTCTTCTGGTCCTGGCGTTATAGAAGAATCACCCTTATCTAAAGAGTCTCAATTTCGCCAGGGTGTTGGTATTGATGACAGCATAGTCTCCGATGATCATCCACTTAAAAATCCTAGTATCAGAGTTATGACACCGATTCCCATTATGCACATGATGGACGGTCACTCCTATTCCACAATGGACACGACAACAAATGACGGTTCATCACGAGTCCTTCTCAAAGAATGCACAGCAGAATGATATGGAAGAGGAACCCAATGAAGCAAACAGCATAAACCTTCATCTGTTGGCAACTATGGGAATAGTTGATCAAGAACTGCTCTTTTGCAACTCCTCACAATCGAATGAGGACCACATTGCAGCTTGCTCTCACCCTCACCAAAGCCTTGCACTCCATGAACCCCCTTATGATTTTGTCTCTACAAAGCATAACACTGGTGCCATTTATCGACCGGCTCAAAGTAATAAGCTCTCCTGGAAACGTCGAGCCCGTAAATCTACATCCATGCAACCCAAAGCACCACCCATCACAAAGAAGCGCAGCGCATCTCCTTCACCGACGCCCATCAGCAGCAAGAAGGTTCGCTCCTCTTTCACTGATCACTCTTCCACCGATAAGGTCGTGGCGGCTGACCTCAAACAGCCGCAAGGGCCATGTTAATCCTATCTTGGAACTGTCAAGGGGTGAGGAATGCCTCGACAGTCCAAACTCTGCGCTCATTCCTCTCCGCCACACGCCCATTAATCTTCTTCATCGCAGAAACCATCTCACCACCCTCATACTCAAAGCGTATCCTTCCTCAGTTAGGATATGCTAACTTCTTCCCCGTTCACCCAATCGGCCACGCAGGAGGATTGTGGCTTGGTTGGGACTCCAACATCACCGCAAAAGTTTCGTACCACTCACAGAACCTCATACTCCTTTATGTTGAAGCCATGAATGACCAAGCAGCTTGGAACCTTCTTTGCATCTATGGGAACCCAAAGAAAAATGAACGAACCAAACTCTGGAAATAGATTGAAGAAATGGCAGAGAGCTTTGTCGTCCCGTGGTGTTGCATTGGGGATTTTAATACTACGTTGTCGCCGAAGAAAAAGCAAGGAGGCAGCGGCTTTGATCACCATGCGGCTAATATGTTCAGGCATATGATGGACCACTGTGGATTGATTGATCTTGGGTGTGTCGGACCCGCATACACCTGGTCCAACCGACGAGGGGCGAGCAACAGCACAATGGTGTTGTTCCTTCCCTAATACATCGGTATCCACTCTTCCACGTATCAATAGTGATCATGCACCCATACTTCTCAACACATGTAAGAAGCAAACCAGGATAAAGCGACCATTACGGTTTGAAGCGCACTGGATGTCAGACAACTCAATCCCCGACATACTCAAACGTACTTGGCAAGAGACAAGCTCTCATGAGGATTCCTCCTTGGGTCACAAACTGAGACATACGCTGTCGACGATGCACAAATGGGGCCGTATTAAATTTGGTAATATTAAAACCCGCCTTACTGCTATTCATAATCGCCTTAGTGTTATTCAATCAAATCAGGTCTCGGAGGATTCGCTAGCTGAAGAGCGTATGTTAAATGCTGAAGCTAATGAACTACAAGCTATAGAAGAAGCCTACTGGTGCCAAAGATCCAGATGCCGATGGATTAGAGAAGGAGATAGCAACACGAAATATTTCCATACAAGAGCCACTTTGAGGAGAAGATGAAATGAAATCAGCTCGATCAAATGCTCCGATGGCAGGTGGGCGTATGATCATGATACCATTTCGACTACACTTGTTAATCATTTCAAAACCATGTTGTGTGTTGATGAATCCACGGCCATGGATCCATCCTTCCCTGTTTCGAGTGATTGTATTATAGAAGACGAAAATTCCTCTATTTGTGTCATCCCCGATCATGAAGAGATCAAGTCGACCACTCAAAGCATGGGTGCATTAAAGGCCCCAGGTCCCGATGGTTTTCCAGCGGTTGTTTATCAAAAGTATTGGGCGGTGCTTGGTGAGGATCTGACTAGAACGGTCCACAGTTTCTTCAAGGATTCTAAGCTTCCTCCAATGATGAATCACACTCATATTACCTTGATCCCAAAGAAGAACCACCCTATTACGCCGGCGGATTATCGGCCAATTGCTTTATGCAATGTGGCATACAAAGTCATTGCCAAAATTCTGGCAAATAGAATCAAACCGGTGTTGTCCAGGCTGATATCGCCTAACCAAAATGCTTTCATTCCAGGAAGGCAAATATCAGATAACATTATCATCGCCCAGGAGATTATACACAACATGAAATACCTACCGAGGAGGAAAAATTCGTATGCCCTGAAAATAGACATGTCGAAGGCTTATGATCGACTCTCGTGGCCTTTCATCAAACAAGTTCTATATGGCATAGGCATTAGAGGGAAATCTAATGAACTGATCATGAAATGTATCGAATCACCTACTTATTCAGTTCTTGTAAATGGGTCACCGGAGGGATTTATCACCCCTGTGAGAGGAATTCGACAGGGATGCCCTTTATCGCCGTTCGTATATGTTCTATGCTCTGAAGTCTTATCCAGTTTATTCAAAAAATTCGAAAGGGACAACCTCTTCCAAGGCGTTCGGTTAAACAGGTGTGTACCCGCTGTTACACATTTGTTATTTGCTGATGATATCATGATCTTTGGATATGCCACACTTGGATCATTAGAAGCAGTACGTAACATTCTCCACACGTATTCAAAGTGGTCGGGGCAAAGGGTTAATTTCGCAAAATCCAACATACATTTTAGCAAATTGGTACCTGCAAATGACAGGGAGTTGTTAGCTTCCTCGATGCAATTTTCTATTATGAATGAGGGAGATACGTATCTGGGACAAAAGCTTATGATGGCGAAACACAGAGCATGTTCAAAAGACACCATCATTGATAAATGCTCGGCTCGACTCAAAGGATGGAAGTCCAAGTTACTCTCCCATGCCGGTCGTACCACTCTCATAAAAGCAACTCTTGGTTCCATACCTATATACTACATGTTGACTAATTTGCTATCAAACAGCATATGTAGCAAACTCACTAAACAACAGAGGATTTTTTGGTAGGGACATGATACTCAAGAGAGGAAGATGCACTTTATAAGTTGGAGGAAAATTGCCGCTCCAACTAGAGAGGGCGGCCTTGGCATCAGGAATGTCCAATGGGTGAATAACTCCTTGGTGGGGAAATTACTTTGGAGGTTTCTTGAGAACCTCGATCTACTATGGGTTCGGTTGCTCAGTGGGCTGTATCTGCAAGATTGCTCCATATGGAGTGCCATAAAAACGAGACGAGAGTCACCGACATGGGCTAGTATACTAAAACTTCGACAACTTATGAAGGATGGCATTTGTTGGGGAATTAATGGAGGATGGATGAAGATACTTGAAGAGCCATGGATACCATCACTGCCGGGCTTTCGTATTACTGAGAGCAGGAAGCCAAGCAATGGCCCCTCACTCGTGCGGGATCTCTTGTGTACAGACACTAACACTTGGAACATACCTCTGATTCAGAGTTTGTTTCATCCATTGGAGGTTGCAGCCATCACAAGAATTCTGCTCACGGGAGATAGAGGACCGGATGAACCAATCTGGACGAAAGCAAGAAATGGGAGGTTTACTCCTAAATCCCTCTATGAGGAGTGTAGAAGGCGGGAGCCCAGCGCGTCACATTCAGATGTTAACAAAGAAATTTGGCACAAGCTCTGGAAATTGGGTAACGTGGCACCCAGAGTCCGTATTTTCATATGGCGACTCCTCCAGAACTCTCTCCCTCTGCTCACTGTGCTTAACAAACGACTTCCCAGTATCAACACCAATTGTCCGTTCTGTCTTATGCAGGAGGAAGATGAGAACCATCTATTTCTCCACTGCCACCTGTCTAGAGCTGTCTGGTTCGCTTGTAGTATTGGCCTTCGTGTCAACAGCTCCATGGATTTAAAATCACTCTTGGAGGAATGGTTGATAGACAAGGATTGCGAAGATGTGGTGAGGAGAGGAGTGAATATTCTGTGGGCTATTTGGAAGGCCCGATGCAACTGTGTCTTTAATAACTCATCTCCGACAATTGAGAAGATAATTCATGAGGCGAATATCATGTATAAAGATTATGGAGGTACTTCAAATTCTCAACTGCTACACCTGCAAGAGCTCAGTCAATTACATCAACGAACTACTTGGACGCCTCCAACTATCGGATGCGTCAAAATAAACATCGACGGGGCAGTCTCGACATCCCCAATTGCTGCCGCTGCCGTGGCTAGAGATGAGAGGGGTAGGTGCATATTGCAGCCAGATCGGAGGTCTCGGAGGAAATTTACACCTTCGGAGCTGAGCGTTCTCTTCTATCGGAGATCCTTGCTGTTCGCAAAGGTGTGATACTTGCAAGCCATGTTCATGCCGAGCAAATGACTATAGAGGGAGACTCTTATATTGTGCAGAGGATTTTCAAAGGGGATGAGAGTCAGGTTCCTTGGAGACTCAGAGACCTGATCAGGACTATCCGCGAGTTGATACGCGAGATGAGGGTATCTGTGGAGTTCGGTTTTACTAGTAGAGTTGGTAACATGGTAGCTCATGGCTTAGCTACATTCTCTTTGAGCAACCTCATCAGCTGTGATGAGATGGGGACTCCACTTTGTATTGCTCAGTTAGTAGCCAACGAGGTTGTTGCCTCTGATTAATAAATTCACTACTTTTCCTTCAAAAAAAGTTTAAATATAATTTGAATATTGAATATATCTTAATTAGGATTTGTTATAGATATGTTATTAAAAATGTTCGTTACAGATATATCTAAATTTTAGGATATTTTTCTTAATTACTTGAGGATATACATACGGCTTAAAGGCTGGTTTTGAGGCATTTTCAAGCCTATTTATAATCTACACTAATATATAATTAAAATAGTAGGGGATCATTATTTTTTTGGTACAGCACTAACCTACTAAATAATATAATTATTAGGGATAGATATGTCATCTAGGTCGAAGAAATTTTCTTTTCTTTTGATCAACCAATTGAAATATAGACATTCCCTTATAGATAAGGGATCCCTTATATATAGACATTCCCTTATGTTTAAGTATTTAAATACACAGGGAAATATTTGCCTGAAAGATAACTAATTAAGTTGATATCCAAAATAGGAACCCTAATTCAATTATATTTCCAAAAATATTGAAACTTAGGATATATTCCCATATTGAAATCATAATCATACCTAAATCCTTAAATATAATCCAAATCATAGTCATACCTAAATCCTTAAATATAATCCTACGCACATATATAGGTTGTCTCCGTCTCTTTAAGAAGGAAGTTATACTTACAAGAGAGGGAGTTTTATATATATGTCTGCAGTAAAGGGAGACGCATCATCTTTGTCTTCTTCAACAGACATCCCTGCGGGTGATGATCGATACCGGTGGTGGTCGACTCTCTTGCCTGAACTCTTAGTTCCGATACTGCAACGTCTTTCGTCCGTCCGTGATCGCATCCGTTTCGGTTGTGTGTGTAGTTGGTGGCGGTTGGTACTAGCAGAGGCTCGGCATCTCCTGCCTCCTACAGCTCCTCTATTGTTGCTTCCTCGCAGACAAGAAGATGATCGCTCGTGTCCCCGTCGACGACAAGTACTGCACGGCGACATCCCGGCCAACTGGGTTCATCGGATCCTCCTACCGGAGTCGAAGAAGGTAATATGCGGGTCATCTATGGGGTGGCTGTTAGTAAGGGACGGCGGTGGAGGTGTTCACTTGTGGAATCCAATAACAAGAGAGGAGATCCCACTCCCTCGATACAAGCCCTCTTTGGTAATGGACAAGGTTGTCTTGTCCTCGAATCCTTGCAGTTCATCCTCCCGGCAGCAGCAGCAGCAGCAGCAAGAAGACTGCTGTTGCACTATCGTGGTCATTTCTAAATGCTCACAAGCATTGAGCTTCTGCAGGATCGGAGATGACATGAGTTGGACCACCATCATGGGAACCAATAGTTTCGATGACGTAATTTGTTACCTGTCACGCCCCGAGTCGACAAACCGTTCGTCCCCGGTGTTACCTTGCCGATTCGATCGTCCTCGCTAAGGCGTGATGCCGCACGAGCCTGGAGTTGCGCTCGTGCAAGTCAAGATGACAAGTTCTCAAATGGTTATCGTTAAATTTTGATATTAATACGCCAAGTCGAAACTTCACAATTCACATCAGAATATAAGACGCAGTATAGGAAGATAGAAATGCTTTTCATTCATAGCTTGCAACGAAGTGCAAGTCGTAATTTACATTGGATGCCGTTGCGGCTACATTGATTGAAAACAGAAAGAAGATACATTCGACAAGTTGCTTGAACTAACGCTTGCCGTTCCATACATTCGCCCCTTTATACAAAGCCGTCGACTTGAATTGGCTTCAAAATACTTCTGCATAGGAAGAGCTTCAAAACGCCTCTCTGTACTTCAGCTCCAGTTTAGTTGGGCGCGCCCGTCGCACCTGGGGAAATTGGGGGAATGGGATTAGCACACTTGCTAAGTGGACGATACGAACCCACTCGTCTAAATCGACTCTGATTGTTAGGGTAGGCATACTTTAGAGTTGTCTTTCTATTAGAACTAAATGAATTCAGTTCATATTCGATAGCCATCTTTGCGTAATAAAGCATACAGTGAACCCTAGCAGTTATCATATTTCTTACCACGGCCGTGCTCGTCCCTGCATGAAAACAGAGATAATATTTACCCTGCATAAGACAATAGGTGAGCATGCTACTATCTTATATGCGGTCATTGATGTTACACATCACGTAGGACTATCTCAACGGCATTTCGGCCCGCTCAGTCTAGGTTGCAAGCCTGACTGACGGTCCGCAATGCATCAGTGCCGAAGCACGATTATTCATTCCCCCTAGGCCGATTCGATTCCGATGCCCCAGATATCGATTCGAGGAAAAATATCAATTTGTGCACAAGCTGTCCATGACCATGCCAATGCGTGAACAGTTTAACATATGCAACAGTTTTGTATAGCGCGGACAGTATTCAACGACATTATCATTTATGGCAACTTATGCATCGATTCATTTTCTCCGAAGCCATACACTCGATTTAGCGTCCCGTAGGCACCAAATTGTCCGAGGCATCAAAACCCATGTTCAACGTTTCATAATATTTTGCAGCACTTGAAATAGTCTATCTTTTTCTGTAAACCTTAAACTTTTTGGTTTATGTGAAAAACTTGTATTTGTAAATCGATACATTTTTTCCGAGTTCTTGACTTAGTGGATTGGCATGCAATTAACTTGGCATCGTTCGATTTGAATGGATTCGAAGCAAGGATTAAGTTTGCGGGACAGAATAGAAAAGAAGGCCGAATCACCCACCGATTACTTGGCTTCGTGCAGGTCGTCGAAGCGCTACGCAACGTCAATCCTTAGTTACGCGAGCTCCTGCAATGCATCAACACTTTGTTAAATTTCCTCCTTTTCCCCTTGCATCAAAATTTGTAATTGCATCCATGAAAACGACGCGAAAGCACTTCAATCAAGCCCAGCGGCAAAGCTCCAAGAAAACCATACAGCGGTCCGGTCCCGTTGAAGGGACTCTTATAGAGAGCTCGCGCGCCGAGACGCAGCCCGCTGCATCTAGGACTTGTTCCAACAGAAGTCGTTCCATTAGTTGGATCGATTCTCGTATCTTCCGTCCAAATCGAATTAAATCGATGCCGCAAGGCGTTAACGTTTACCAAGCTTAGCGATCGAGTCAGATGGCCATCTAAGTTCTCGGCCGATCTGACTCGGCGCTAGCATATTATGAAGTTCCGTCGCCTATCGAAAGCGGGGCGCTACATAATATACCACTAAGAAAAAGTTTCGTCCCGAAACTTAAGAACAAGGGTCGGACCTTAATTTAGACGAACAACACAGGGTACTTATCCTTCATCTCCGCCTCCATCTCCCACGTTGACTCCTCAACTGTATGGTTCCGCCAAAGTACGCGGACCAAGGACATCGACCGATTCCGTAGCACCTTTTTCTTGCGGTCCAAAATTTGAATAGGCTCCTCCGAGTAAGACAAGTCAGTACGTAGCTCCAACTGATCGAAGCTAACCACATGACTTGGATCGTGCACGTATTTTCGAAGTTGCGAAACGTGGAAAACATCGTGCACATCGGCTAAGGCAGGAGGTAGTGCGATCCGATAAGCAACCGTCGCAACTCGCTCAATGATCTCGAAGGGGCCTACAAATCTCGGGCTCAATTTGCCTTTAACGCCGAACCGCATCACTCCGCGCATGGACGTCACTTTCAGAAACACATGGTCCCCGGCCAAGAACTCTAGCGGTCGTCGACAAAGATCTGCGTAGCTCTTTTGTCGACTTTGCGCGATACGGAGTCTATCTCGAATCAAGCGGACCTTTTCGACGGCCTGCTCCACCAGTTCCGATCCCAGCACTTGTCGCTCTCCGACGTCATCCCAGCATATCGGCGAACGGCACTTTCTCCCGTAGAGCGCTTCGTATGGAGCCATCTGAATACTCGACTGATAACAGTTGTTATACGCAAACTCCGCAAGCGGCAAATGCGTATCCCAACTAGTCTTTAGGTCGATCGCACACAGACGCAGCATGTCTTCTAGGATTTGATTCACCCTCTCCGTCTGTCCGTCTGTTTGGGGATGGTACGCCGAACTAAAGTTCAGTTTGGTTCCCATCGCCGCTTGGAGGCTCGTCCAGAAACGCGATAGGAATCGCCCGTCTCTGTCCAAAATTATTGAGGCCGGCACCCCGTGCAGTCGAACAATCTCATCGACGTAGATTTGCGCTAACCGATCGACGCTCCATCCTACTTTAATTGCGATGAAGTGAGCCGACTTGGTCAATCTATCAACAATGACCCAAATCGCGTCATTCCCCCGCGGCGTCTTCGAAAATCCCACAATGAAATCCATCGAGATATTGTCCCACTTCCACTCGGGAATGGGGATGTTCTGCAGCTCTCCGTCGGGCCTCTGGTGTTCCGCTTTCACCTGCTGACACGCCATGCACTGCGATACGAACGTTGCCACGTCTTTCTTCATGCCGTGCCACCAAAAGTTTGTACGCAAGTCCTTATACATCTTGGTGCTTCCAGGATGTAACGAGTACTTCGCATAATGCGCCTCCGTCAGAATTTCTTTTCTGAGTTCGGCAGTTTCAGGAATGCAGAGCCTTCCTTTTAGTCGCATCGTCCCGTCTCCGTCTTCCGCAAAGTCAGTCGCCCTTTCCGTTGAAATCAGCTCGCACATCTTCTTCAGGAATGAGTCGTCCTCCTGTGCGGTCTTTATCTTGCTAAGCAGGCTCGATCCTAACTTCAGTTGAGCTAGGTGCAGGTGTCGATACTCAATTTCGAGTTCGATACCCGTCGCTTCAAGGTCTCGCCGTATTTCCTTATTTATGGCCAGTGTTCCCATAAACATTATGCTGAGTGCGTCGGCCACCACGTTTCCCTTGCCCGGCGTGTACTCGATCGTTAGCTCGTAATCTTTTATGAGTTCGAGCCATCGTCGCTGTCGTAGGTTGAGTTCCCGTTGCGTGAACAAGTACTTCAGGCTTTTATGATCTGTGTAGATTCTGCATGCTACACCATAGAGATAGTGCCACCATAACTTCAATGCAAAGACGATCGCCGCCAATTCTAAATCGTGCGTCGGGTAATTTTTCTCGTGCTGCTTCAACTGCCGTGAAGCGTAGGAGATGACTTTGTCTCTCTGCATGAGTACGCACCCGAGGCCAGTTTCCGACGCGTCGCTGAATATCTGAAAGCCTTCGGGACCGTCTGGAAGTGCAAGGATTGGAGCTGAGACGAGCCGTTGCTTCAACTCTTGAAAGCTGGATTCATAGTCGTCGCTCCATTCAAATACTACTCCCTTCTGGGTGAGGCGAGTCAGAGGCGACGCTAGTTTTGAAAAGCTTCGCACGAACCTACGGTAGTAGCCCGCTAGGCCAAGGAAACTTCGAATGTCGCTAGCCGAGGCAGGTCGTTTCCAATCCACCACCGCATCAATCTTCTTTGGGTCCACCGCGATACCTTCGGCAGAGATTACGTGCCCGAGAAATGTCACGCTACTCATCCAGAACTCGCACTTACTCTGCTTGGCGTACAATTTATTTTCACGCAGAATCTGCAGTACCGTCTTCAAATGTTCTGCGTGCTCTTCCCGATTCCTTGAGTAGACAAGGATATCGTCGATGAATACGACTACAAATTTATCTATTTGAGGTCGGAAGACTCGGTTCATCAGATCCATGAAAGCGGTCGGGGCATTCGTCAAACCGAACGGCATGACGAGGAATTCGTAGTGACCATATCGAGTGCGGAAGGCAGACTTCGATACGTCGTCGGACTTGATCTTCAATTGATGATAGCCTGAACGAAGATCGATTTTTGAAAACACAGATGCGTCTTGCAGTTGGTCAAACAAGTCGTCGATTTGTGGCAAAGGATACTTGTTCCGCACGGTCGCCTTGTTGAGTTCACGATAGTCGATGCATAGCCGCAACGACCCATCTTTCTTTTTCACGAACAGTACGGGAGCTCCCCACGGAGAGACGCTAGGGCGAATAAATTCGCGGTCTAGCAACTCTTGTAATTGCACCTTTAGTTCCTTCAGTTCTGCTGGAGCCATTCGGTAAGGCGCCTTGGATATCGGCCGTGTATCCAGAAAGGTGTCGATGCTGAATTCAATTTCTCGATCCGACGGCATCCCAGGCATCTCGTCAGGAAAAACGTCGGGAAATTCTGCCACAACATCAGTCTGCTTTGTGTTTGTATTATCCGTCCGCGTGTCTCGAACAGATGCCAAGTATCCTGTACAGCCGGAACGCAGCATACGCCTTGCAGAGATTGCCGATACCATCATCGCCGTCTTCGAGGCCATACCGCACGAATATGAGAACTCTGTCTCGCCAGGAAGACGAAACACCACTCTCTTCTCCGCGCACTCGATCGTTGCACGACAAGCGCCCAACCAATCCATGCCCAGGATTATGTCGTAGTCTTTTATGTCTAATACGACGGCATCCAAGGATAGATATCTTCCTCCGACGCAAATGTGGCCATCCCTACAAATAAAGTTTGCAGGCATATCGACTCCCGACGGAGTGCTAACGCTAATATTTATATCTAGTGATTGCATGGTTATTTTATTTTCTTTCGCAAAATCAGAAGATATAAAGCTATGCGTCGCACCCGAATCGAATAATACTCGAGCAGGTATACTTTTGTAGAGTAATATACCTGTTACAACAGTATCAGACGCAAACGCCTCATCCCGAGTTAAGGCATAAACTCGGCCTTGAGCTCCGTGGCGTTGGTTCTGCTGGTTGACGGGCACCGCATTTGCGCCTTGCAGTATCGGCGCTTTATCCGGGTTCGGGACGTTCCTCGGTGGGTTGTGTTGATTCGGACCTTTGTGCGAACAATATGTAACTATATGGCCTATCTCACCACACTTATAGCAAGATCTCGTGACGCAGTCGACGGTTCGGTGCCCACGCCTACCGCACTTGGTACAGTGTTGACTGCCATGGCCTCGGTCATCGAACCTGTTCGAACGCTTTGTTATTCCTGATCCCCCGGCGCCGGCGTCGTTAGGACGCTTGTTGAAGTGGTTACGGATGCCTCTACTCGACATATGGCCAAAGATGCGCTCACTATTAAGAGCGGCATTATAGGATTCACGGTATGTTCGGCACCTTTGATTCACGACGTCCCTTCGCAGTTCGTCAGTTAGGCCTTGTTGGAAGCGTTCACACCAGGCTTCCTTGTTGGGCAGAAAGGCGCCGACAAACTTCGTCAGCTTTGAGAAGCTCGAATCATAATCGTCGACAGACATATTTTCCTGTCGCAGCATCATGAACTCGTCTTCTTTTTGTTGACGGACGGCGCGAGGAACGTATTGTTCGAGGAAGGCTTCCTTGAATATTTTCCAGGAGATCATGGCGTCTGTATCGGCTTCATAGATCTCCTGCTTTTTAGCGGCCCACCAGTCGTACGCCCTCAGTTGCAGCTGTAACGCCGCACAAGTTACCCGCTGGGACCCTTCAATGCTAAGCAGATTAAACAGGTCCTCCATCTCCGCGAGCCATCCTACGATCACATCGGGCTCCGCTCGGCCGTTGAACTTCGGTGGATTCATCTTGCGGAACTCCTTTGCCTTGAACAAGGAAGAAGAATCTACCATTTGCGGTTGAGTCTCTTCTTCCTCGTTTTCTTCTTGGTTGCTTTGGTTTCCCTCGGTCCCTTCGTCCGTCGTCTTCGTGTTGCCCGCCATTCTGCTGACTATTTGAGTCAGGGCATTCATCTGTTTTTGTTGCGCTTCGAATTCGGCTTTAAATTGTGTCTGAAGCTGCTGCTGCTGCAGCTCCATCAACTGTAGCATCTTCTGCATAGTCGTCTCGCTAGGCTCGGTGCTTTTTGAGCTCGACGTACTATCTACAGTTTGGGTTGGGACGGAATTGTTCCTTTTCTTAGTCATTCCTACAAAACAGAGTAAACCCGTTAGTATTTTTCAAAAATATCTATGGGCTTACCTGTATGGAACTTTTATTTCACGTAACATATCGACAAGCATTCAATCGAGCCATCGCAACGGACATTCCAATAATGAAACATCTTTCGAAAATCTGAGGAAACATAACTGAGCTCTGATACCAATTTGTCACGCCCCGAGTTGACAAACCGTTCGTCCCCGGTGTTACCTTGCCGATTCGATCGTCCTCGCTAAGGCGTGATGCCGCACGAGCCTGGAGTTGCGCTCGTGCAAGGCAAGATGACAAGTTCTCAAATGGTTATCGTTAAATTTTGATATTAATACGCCAAGTCGAAACTTCACAATTCACATCAGAATATAAGACACAGTATAGGAAGATAGAAATGCTTTTCATTCATAGCTTGCAACGAAGTGCAAGTCGTAATTTACATTGGATGCCGTTGCGGCTACATTGATTGAAAACAGAAAGAAGATACATTCGACAAGTTGCCTGAACTAACGCTTGCCGTTCCATACATTTGCCCCTTTATACAAAGCCGTCGACTTGAATTGGCTTCAAAATACTTCTGCATAGGAAGAGCTTCAAAACGCCTCTCCGTACTTCAGCTCCAGTTTAGTTGGGCGCGCCCGTCGCACCTGAGGAAATTAGGGGAATGGGATTAGCACACTTGCTAAGTGGACGAGACGAACCCACTCGTCTAAACCGACTCTGATTGTTAGGGTAGGCATGCTTTAGAGTTGTATTTCTATTAGAACTAAATGAATTCAGTTCATATTCGATAGCCATCTTTGTGTAATAAAGCATACAGTGAACCCTAGCAGTTATCATATTTCTTACCACGGCCGTGCTCGTCCCTGCATGAAAACAGAGATAATATTTACCCTGCATAAGACAATAGGTGAGCATGCTACTATCTTATATGCGGTCATTGATGTTACACATCACGTGGGACTATCTCAACGGCATTTCGGCCCGCTCAGTCTAGGTTGCAAGCCTGACTGACGGTCCCGCAATGCATCAGTGCCGAAGCACGATTATTCATTCCCCCTAGGCCGATTCGATTCCGATGCCCCGGATATCGATTCGAAGAAAAATATCAACTTGTGCACAAGCTGTCCATGACCATGCCAATGCGTGAACAGTTTAACATATGCAACAGTTTTGTATAGCGCGGACAGTATTCAACGACATTATCAATTATGGCAACTTATGCATCGATTCATTTTTCCCGAAGCCATACACTCTATTTAGCGTCCCGTAGGCACCAAATTGTCTGAGGCATCAAAACCCATGTTCAACGTTTCATAATATTTTGCAGCACTTGAAATAGTCTATCTTTTTCTGTAAACCTTAAACTTTTTGGTTTATGTGAAAAACTTGTATTTGTAAATCGATACGTTTTTCCCGAGTTCTTGACTTAGTGGATTGGCATGCAATTAACTTGGCATCGTTCAATTTGAATGGATTCGAAGCAAGGATTAAGTTTGCGGGACAGAATAAAAAAGAAGGCCGAATCACCCACCGATTACTTGGCTTTGTGCAGGTCGTCGAAGCGCTACGCAACGTCAATCCTTAGTTACGCGAGCTCCTGCAATGCATCAACACTTTGTTAAATTTCCTCCTTTTTCCCTTGTATCGAAATTTGTAATTGCATCCATGAAAACGACGCGAAAGCACTTCAATCAAGCCCAGCGGCAAAGCTCCAAGAAAACCATACAGCGGTCCGGTCCCGTCGAAGGGACTCTTATAGAGAGCTCGCGCGCCGAGACGCAGCCCGCTGCATCTAGGACTTGTTCCAACAGAAGTCGTTCCATTAGTTGGATCGATTCTCGTATCTTCCGTCCAAATCGAATTGAATCGATGCCGCAAGGCGTTAACGTTTACCAAGCTTAGCGATCGAGTCAGATGGCCATCTAAGTTCCCGGCCGATCTGACTCGGCGCTAGCATATTATGAAGTTCCGTCGCCTATCGAAAGCGGGGCGCTACATTACCGAGGGCAATTCTACGGTGTAACATGGGGAGGATGGGTTGTGATGTTAGATGTTAATGGCCCGAGTCCAAAGATGGAAGTGGACGCATATTGTGATTGGTACAAAGACAATGACTATGTTGACGACGACTACGTTGAATACTACCATCAAAATTATCTAGTGGAGTCATTCGGGGAGCTGTTGACGGTTGAAAGGCTCACCAAAAGGATCACGAACATTGACGAGGGCGAGCATACTAAGTCGACTACAAAGTTTGTCGTTCATAAGCACGATTTTGACACAAAGAGGTGGAACAAGGTGGTAAGCTTGGGTAATCAAGCATTGTTCCTGGGATCCAGCTCCTCCGTGTCCGTTGCTGCCACTACCGATCATGGATACAGAAGGAATTCTATCTATTTTTTGGATGATTCTTATTATGATTTGGGAGGTGATATGGACGTGTTTGATTTGGAGGATGGAAGCTTAACTACATTCAAGATTGATACGGATATTCTCTACCATCCACAATTTTGGATTGATCTTGCTCCATGGTAGGCAGTAAAGCAAGGAACATGGGAAAATAAGTATAACATTGGAATGCTCTGACTTAATTTCTCTTTCAATAGTGTACTCTAATTTCTCTTACAGTAGAAAATAAGTATGTCTCGTCTACAAGTGTCTAAGTAAGTTTGTTGTCTCGGTAAGAATATGGGTACCTTCTTTCCAATTTTTCCCCTCATCCCCTTGTTGATGTGGATTGAGATACCTAAGGAGTGTCAAGATAAATGATCAACTTAAATAAAAAAGGCATCTAAATTTAAATTTCTTATTGCACATTATTGCTTCACAAAGGTATATATCAAGGTTCGCATTATCGGTATCGGAATCAGTATCGGCAATATCCGTAATATCGGTGGTTTCGGGTTGGAGTATCAGATTTTTGTATCGGAAAATAAATAATTATTAACATTTAAAATATATATTTTATACATTTAAGCATAATTTTAAGTATTTCTAGTGTTATTTCTTATTAGTTTAAAATTAAATGAAATAGTAGTCACCCTTACCGATTTACATACAATAGATCAATTTTCTTCTTTTATATGCTTTTACAATATTATGCTTCAAACCCTTGTTGATTTGTCTTTTTCGTTTAATTTTCTTTACCAAATTGATCGAAAAAGAGATCCCCAAGGTCGGTATCGGTCAGTATCTGGTATCGGTCAGTATCTGGTATCGGTCAGTATCGGATCGGGACATGCCAAACCATATCGGTATCGGATTGGTATCGGCCGATACTTTAAACTATGGACTATATATAGAGAGCTTAGAATCCGGTCAACTATTTGCATTCTGCTGGGATAAGTTTAACTAATGATGATTGCGGTGCTTATAACTTTGTCAGATCAATCGATCGACTTAGTGATGAACTAGAGAGCCATGAGGATTTGGTATGGTTTGACCCCCTTCTGTCAATGTTAAAATATAGTCAGATCAAGATATAGTTTCATCAAACTCCTTTTGCCGCCAGATATAGTAAGATCAAGATATCGATCATTATTAATGAGAAAAATGACAAGTAACTTACAAGCTTTATCCACTTTTATATGGGAGACAATCTAATTACCTAGTAATTTATTTTGGTATCCAGGTTGAGACCCTATTTTGTGCCCTTTGCGACCCTATGTTGTGCCCTTTGCGAATGGGAGAACGTGAGACGATGGCGCATCTGTTTTTTACCTGCCCTATTTGAAGTTTATTCCGGTGCCATCAAAGTGCAGAGTTAGGCATGCCAGATAGAGGGCCACATGAATGGCAAGGAGTGGTGGGTGACATTCGTACGGGTAGTCGGAGGGGAGCATTGTGGTTTCGTAAAGGTCAGATCAGATTGGAGGCATTTGTTTGACATGTTTGGAGGGAACGTAACAATCGGTTATTTAATGAATATTAATGGTCTGATTCTCTCCGTTTCTTTTTCTTGGCATCACTTTCTTTGGTTTTCTTTTCCTTAGCTTTTTTTTTCCTTTGGAGGTTGAACTTACTAGAAACTTATAGGAACACTCGACATACACGTTTCTTTCCAAATTTCTCATTTTTTTCTTACAAATTTAAACATCTTTTTTTAAACACAAATCTATCTTTTATTTTTAAAAAAGAGTCACATCGATCAATTTAATTTTAAAATACAGATTGATTCTTTTTTTTAATAGAGATAGATAGATTTTTTTTTAATATAGATAGATTTGTTTAGAAAAGCTAAAAAAAACAATTTCTTTCAAAATACATCAATTTTAAAAATACTATTATTAATTTTCATATTAATGTTAATTTTGTTAGTATTGAAATTAAAACTAACACTAAAATAAAATTTAATATTAAAATTAACACCGATATTATAATTAAAAGTAAAAGTAAAATTAAAACTAAAATTATGAAAATTAATATAAAAGTAAATTAACAAATTTAACAGTAAAGATAAAATTAAAATTAAAATTAAAATTAAAATTAAAATTAATTGAAATTAAAATAAAAATAACATCAAATTAAAATTTACATTAACATTAGTATTCAAATTAACATTAACATTAATATTATTATTAACATTAACATTAATATTGATATTTATTAATATTAATACTAATACTAATATCAATATTAACGTTAACTTTAATATTTTAAATATTTATTTATTTTTAAAAATATATTATTTAAAAATATATCTAAATTAAAATTTAAAATAAATGTAAAATTAAAATTAGAACTAAAATTAGAAATAAAATTAAAACTGAAATTAATATTAAAATTAATTTTAATTTTAATTTTAATATTCAAATTAATATTTAAATTTACATTAACATTAACATTAAAATTAGTATTAATATTAACATTCAATTTAATATTTTTAATTATATATTTATTTTTAAAGATAAATTATTATCATTCTGGTACAAAAGGAATATTCAATATAGGGACGAGAAAAAAAAAGTTATGGAAGAAAAAAAAAACTAAAGAAAGAGGAGAACAAAAAAAATGGAAAGAAGAGAATTTGATCATTAATATTAAGTATTAAGTATATATCCTTTTGTGGTCAATATTATATATACATCCCTTCCTTGATAATTAGGATTTGTATTAATATTAATATTAATATTATTATTAATATTAATATTAATATTATATATATATATATATATATATATATATATATATATATATATATATATATATACATATATATATATATATATATATATATATATATATATTTGAAAAACGTGTGTATATGTAGAGTTGGATGGATATTTATAGGAACGATTTCCTAAATAAGGACTTATTTGATATAGGAATTAGGAAAAATTAGGATATATTCCCATATTGATTTACTTATCGTATCTTTTAAATATAAAATCAAAGATAATATTTACCTAAATCCTTTAAATCTAATCCAAATCCTATCAAACTTCTAACCTACCTACCTATATATATAAAAATATATATATATATATATATATATATATATATATATATATATATATATATAAGAACGACGACGGTCATGTGCCGCGGGTGGTGACCGGTGGTGGTCGACTCTCTTGCATGAGCTCTTAGTTCCGATACTGTAACGCCTTCCGTCCGTCCGTGACCGCATCCATTTCGGCAGCGTGTGCAGTTGGTGGAGGTCGGTACTGAGGGAGGCTCGACACCTCCTGCCTCATACAGCTCCTCTACTGTTGCTTCCTTGCACAGAAGATGACTTGTGTCACCAACGAGTGCACGAGATCCCTATCAACTGGGTGCATCGGATCCTCCTACCGGACTCACAATACATGTCAAATCAGACCCAACAAGAAGAGTACTATTACTGTCACGATCGACCGAAGAAGGTGATATGCGGGTCATCTATGGGGTGATTATTAGTTAAAGACTTCAGAGATGTTTACTTGTGGAATCCTATAACGAAGGAGGAGATCCCACTCCCTCGACCTCCTTGTAATTTCTCGTGTGGATTTAACAAGTCCTTCTCTTGTGTGGACAAGGTTGTCTTGTCCTCGAATCCTTCTTCGTCCTCCCAGCAGCCGCAAGACCAAGGCTACTGCACGGTCATGATCATTCGTCAATGCTCGCGAGCATTCAGCTTTTGCAGGATTGGAGATGACAGTTGGACCACCTTCGAGGAAGCCACTGGTTTTGGTATTGGTTTCCATGGCGAATTATGTTTCATGGACGTAATTTGTTACCGAGGGCAATTCTATGCTGTAACATGGGGAGGAGGGGTTGTGATATTAGACGTTGGCCCAAATCCAAAGATGGCAGTAACTGCAGTTTGTGATTGGTACAAGCCGACGGACGACAACGACAGTCGCTACTTTTAACAGTATTATCTGGTGGAGTCATCCGGGGAGCTGTTGAGGGTTGCAAGGTTCACAAAACAACGGAACATCAACATTGACGAGCATGAGCATACTGAGTCGACTATAGAGTTTGTGGTTCATATGCTCAATTTTGACATAAAGACTTGGAGCACTCAGGTAAGCTTGGGTGATCAAGCATTGTTTCTGTGATCCAACTCATCTGTGTCCGTTGCTGCTACCGATGCCGATCATGGATACAAAAGGAATTCTATATATTTCTTGGATGATTTATATGATCCTTGCTTCTTGGATGGTCGCCTTGGAAGGTGATATGGGTGTGTTTGATTTGAAAGATGGAAGCGTCACTAGGTTCGTGATCGATAAGTACACATGCAGTACTTCGTCGAATAAGAACTGCTCGATGTCGCTTCTCTACTATCCACAATTTTGGATCGATCTTGCTCCATGGTAGCTAGTCAAGCAAGTGAAGTACTGATCCTTGAAAAATCTTGTTTTTGGAAGATTACATAATTGATATTTTTTGGAATGCTCTGTAGTGTCCCGTTCCTAGCGGTTCACTATGTAACTAACTCGGTCGGAACACGTATTGGGAAAACTTACCGTCGGCACCGAATCGATCAGGACAAGTGCATAAGAACCTTTCCAACTAATGGATTGGTTTCTCTTGAAATGCGTCCAAGAGTTTTCTCTGGATGTTTTGCTGCTGGTTTTGTTGCTTGGTTTTGATGGATGCTTTTCTGAACCATTTTCGATGATTTGATTCTTGCCTGTTTTCATCGATTTGCATAGCATTCATCGTTGAGAATTCTGAGAGAAGAGAACACAACAAGATGGATTATTAATCAAACTTTTGGTGCCAATGCAGACTGACGCATGACGGAAGGCTAAGCGTGCGAGTGTTCCTCTCTCTCTCGGCGATTCTCTAATTTGGTGAGTGTAGATCTTGTGGTGGTATTGTCCCTCTCGCTATTCCGTCATGGCAACTAAATAATTGTCTTGCAACATCCGTTGATCGATATCAGTTGCTAATGCCACAAGTCAATACCACTAAGAAGCTAAAGATTGAATTGAACATTAAAATGAATGCTAGTCCATAGAACATTGAAGAATTGATTACACTGTTAAAAACATTGAGAATTGTGCTTGTCCCTTGAACATTGAAATGTGGGAAATGAATTGATGCCTAAGATATTGAATACGAGAATGATGCATATTAAATGTTAGCTTATTAAAACCATGCAATTGTGTACTTTGAGTCGGTTATGCATTCGCGTGGTCATGGACGTCTTTGTGCACAAGGTTTGAGTAGTTTCCTCGGGACGGTACTTGGGGCACCGGGGACCGGCTCGACCTAGGGGGAAACAGTTGGTCGTGCTATGGTGGCACGAGGTATTGCGGGACATTCGACTAGGCTTGCAACCTACTCTGGAATGGTACACCGTAATACCCGTTGGAAAGTCCTTTATGGTGCAGTTTCACCAACGACCCAGTCTGAATGCATGTAACGATTGTCATATGCAGGGGCGGTAAGTATATTTATTATCCTGTATCTTGTACAGGAAAGCTGGATTCGGCCAATGGTAAAGTAAACATGGTTTATTCCATGTTACATTATTGTGATTTACTCTGAATGTTGCCTGTCCCTAATAAGTTCATATCTTTAAAATGCTTGTCATTAATAAAATGTTGGTTTAGCTGAGTGGGCCAACGGGGCTCACCAGTGTATTGTATAATGTGCTGACCCCTCCTCCACAGGTACTGGAGAAGGCTCGGGCGCACGTCCGAATTAAAGCTTTCTGAACTGTTGTTTCCTTTCAAGTTGTTTTTCCTAAAGACGCACAAAGTATTGCGGAGTTTTCAAAAGATAGCTGCTTATATTTCAAAGTACTAAAGGAGCATGATGTATGGAACGGAAGTTATTTCATGGCAGCCTATCAGTTGTACTTCTTTTCATAAATCAATGTAGCCGAAATGGCATTTCAAATATTATCGAGAAAAGTTGTATTCTGACTACAATTATGAATAAAAAGTATTTCTTCTTCCTATATTGTGTCCTCAATATTTATGAAATGTGGCTGGGTTTCAAATGTTTCTAAATGACATAATAGTGCACGTTCTTGCCTTGTACAAGTGCAACACCAGACTTGTACGGCATCACGCCTAAGCGAGAATGAAAGATTCCCCGAATCGGGACGTGACATGTCTGGCTGGTTTTATTTAATTTCTCTTTCAATAGTGTACTCTAGTTTCATTCCTCAATTTAATTCCTATGAACACATACTAGCTAGAATTCTTGTCCTAATTTGCTTTGGTGTTGTAAATTGAATTATGTGTGTATGTGATGTGAACCCTGATGTTGCAAACAGTTGCAAGCTACTTGTATCTTTATGTACCTATAACATTGCCAAGTTCTAGCATCCCCTTGTTGATGTGAACCCTTGAGCAAAGTAAAAAAATAGGAGTTATGTATTGAGATACCTAAGGAGTGTCAGATAAATGATCAAACTTAAATAAAAAAGGCGTCTAAATTTAAATTTCTTATTGCACATTGTTTCTTCACAAAGGTATATATCAAGGTTCGCAGTATCGATATCGGAATCAGTAACGGACCATTCCTATGAGTATCGATATCGGCGATATCGGTAGTACCAGCGGTTTTGGATCGGTGTATCGGATTTTCGTATAGAAAAACAAATAATTATTAATAAATTATTAACATTTAAAATATTATCTTATACATTTCGCATAATTTTAAGTATTTTCCATGTTATTTCTTAGTAGTTTGAAATTAAAAAATAGTAGTCACCCTTACCGATTGGTTTACATGCAATAGTTCAATTTTCTTTTTTATGCTTTTACAACCTTATTATGCTTCAACCCCTTGTTGATTTGTCTTTTTCGTTCAATTTTCTTTGCCAAATTGATCGGAAAAGAGACCCCCAATGTCGGTATCGGTTCGGGACATGCTAAACCGTATCGCATCGGCCATATCGGATTGGTATCGGCCGATACGTTAAACTATGGACTATATAGAGAGAGCTTAGAATCCGGTCAACTATTTGCAGTGTGCTTATAACTTTGTCAGATCAACCGATCACTTAGTGCATGATCAACTAGAGAGCTAGCCATGAGGATTTGGTATGGTCTGACTCCCTTCTATCGTTGTTAACAACAGTTCTAAAATGCACCGAAAAGTTCTAATGGAGCTTGGCATAGTTTCATCAAACTCCTTTTTGCCACCACATATAGTAAGATCAAGATATCGATCATTACTAATGAGAAAAATGATTAACTAGAGAGCTTGGCATAGTTTCATCAAACCATATAGGGAGGCAATCTAATTACTAGTAATAATTAATTTCTAGCATATTTTATATGGGGAACAATCCAAATAGTAATTTATGTTATCTAGAAGTTAATATTTGAATATAAACATATAACAAATCCTAAAATAAATTAATATTCAAATTATATTTAAAATTTTAAACTAGTATATGGTATTATCTAACTCGACACATATCCAAAATTTATAAGCATATCTATAGCAAATCCAAGTTAAAATATATGCAAATCAAAATGGAAATATTTTAATAAAATTTAAATTTTAATATATTTTTTAACAACTTTTTTTTACAATGCAATGATATATATATATATATATATAATATAATATATATATATATATATATGTTAGTCCCTTGGCGAACAATCGATGGAAAAACACCGAGTTCAGAAACAATTGTAAAGACAATGTTTCCAGCAACAACACCCTAAAGAGGTGATGTTGTATTACGAGAATCTAAAAAGATTATTTCGTAATATTTCTCGAAGGCAACTGAACCGTATAACTTCTAAAGAGAAGTGACGGTATTCTCGAAGGCAACAGAACCGTATAACTTCTAAAGAGAAGCGACGGTATTCGAAGGCAACAGAGGAAGAAGAAAACCGCTGGGGTGAAAGATCACCGGCGCTCAAAGCTATATCCGCCTTACGGACAAGCCTCCAGGAACCAGCAA